>CM035225.1:50079097-50679097 GCA_020226215.1 Sindora glabra
TAACACTAAGAGGTAACTTTTGGATTTATTAGCTAATTGAACAACCACCCTTGTTGTTTTAAAAATCTTAAATTCAGAGAATTAAAAATAGAAAGAGGCATGACATTGATTGAAACTTCTAAATCTAACATGGTATGCTCAATTCTAGTTTTCCTATAACATATGAAATAGCAAATATTCCTAGATCTTTATATTTTTTTAGTCATTTTCTTTGAATGATTGTAGATACATTTATCCTTATACTTATTTTCTCATCATCCCTTAATTTTCTTTTGTTAATGCACAGGTTTTTTAGAAAGTTAGCATCCCATAGAATTTGTTTTTATTAAATCTAATAAAGGTGTGTTAACTTTTACCTTTTTAAGAGACTCCAAAATCTAGTTTTCATCCTCAATTTTCTTTTCTTGAAAAACGTTTCTTCTTGGTAAAGGGAAGGGGTAAGAAAATTAGTGGGAGGTAGGGCTGTAAGGAAAAAATTCACCTCATTATCATCATATGTTGTCTTTTCTAATTACTTTTATTTTTCCTTCTCTACTTTGTTTCTTATTTTCGGTTGATTATTGCTTGCTAATTCATGGCTAGTTTTTAACTGTGAAGGCTTGTTAATTTCTCTACCATTTCTTAACATAATGGCATTCACCATTTCTTTATTTCTTGCATTATTAGAAAATGGTTGATTTGATTATTATGCTCTCAGCTCATTTAAGGTAGAAGATAATTAGCTAATATGAATTTACAAATTTGTAATTATAGCCTTTGTTCTCTGGTGGAATCATAAGTTATTTGCTAACATTTGTTTGACCATCTCTTTAAAAGATAGTTAAAAGGAGGATGAATTCACTTCTAGTTTTTGAACAGAATTTAGTGGTATTCTATTGTAGAGAGAAGGAGAAGGATGCTGAAATTGGCCAGGATTATTGCTATATTTAAATTCTAGTTATCTTTTTAACTAGAATATTGAGCTTACTATTTGTACTGGTTAGCTTTTTGTTAGAATTGACTTAGCTGCTATTGTTTGATTAGGCTACTACTAGAATTATGGTCTATCAGGAAAAATGGTTGTTGCATAAGCTTGAGGGGGATACTCATCTTCTTGTAATGTAAGACAATAATTAGTTGGATGATTTGAATATGAATAAATTCTGTAAAGTCTAGTAGAAGGAAGAGCTAGAATTATTATTACTGTCCCATTGCCAATTCCCTAACCGGAGAAATCAGTTCATTTATTCAATTTTCCAGTGTTTGTTAGTTGGAATGGGAGAAATTTATCTCATTCACGCCTCTTGTTGCAATTATAACTATAGTGCTAAATTGCTAGGAGTTAGCTGCTATTTTGTTATTAAATCTTTTGTTACCATAGGAGTCTTATCCACTAATACACCACCACTTAGTGTATTTATCATGCTCCTATCTATAGGAAAAAGGCCTTAATAGAAATACTAGATAAGGAGTTGCTCACTGATTTAGTGGTATGGATAGCTTGCAAAAAGTTTTTAAACCTCTCTAAATACTCATATAATGATTCTCCATTCATCTTCTTAATGCTATATATTTCTTTCCTTATTACAATTGTTTTAGATGTAGGGAAAATTTTTTCAAGAAAAAACTATTTTATGTTAGTCTAATAGGTAACAGAACTAGGGTGTAAGTAATATAACTAGTCCTTGGTAGCATTAACTAGTGAAAAAGCAAAGGCCTTTAGCTTGATATGGTCTTTTAAAATACCTTAAGACTTCGTGGTAGAGCAAACCATATGGAACTTTTTTAAATACTTGTGTAGGTCTTGGCTTGCAAGACCATAAAATCTTAGAAGCAAGTATATTAGACTAGATTTAAGCTCAAAATTAGCATCTAATTTAAGGTATTGGATGCCTAATAGTTAGCAACATCAGAAGTAACCAATTCCTTCAAAGTCTTATTATTATTAGCCATGCTATCAAAGTTGTTTAAAGGTTCAAAATTAGTAGAGGGAATGCTAGAAATATCTTTATTTCTACTATTACAAAAAAATGAAAAGTTATATCAATTTTAGAATTAAACTCTAGTGATTTAGTAGCAGTTCTCCTAGTCATGCATTACCACTACACTAAACTACACTAGACAAAAGCATAGAAGAACTAAAATACCAAAATACTAATACATTATAAAAAAAATACCCTAAACATATCTAATTAATCTATCTAAACATTTTTAAAAATTATGAAACCATCATAGAATGAAAGTTATAACTATGCAAATCCTAAAAATGCAACAAAAATATTAAAAAAAAATAACAAAAAGTAATAGAATTTGGCTAAAAAAACTCCACACTTCATGAGCATAGATGATAACTTTTGATGAGAAAAATCAAAACTAGCACTATAAAATTTTTTAACTCAATTGTAGTTAGTGAAACCTAGATATGAGTCCAAAAGTAAAGTATAAAATTATGTAAAATTATTTCTTTGAGCCAAAAACCTCTGTTTGAATGTGGGATGAAGTAAAATATGATGAAATATGATAAATTGCAGTGAAGGAATATGTAAAAATAAAGAATGTAAGATAATGTAAGAAAATACAAAAAAAAAGGGTAGCTACCAGTGAAATGTATGCAACATATTAATAAATGCAATTACTAATTAGAGCAATTATGTAATACATAGCTAGTAATATGTAGGAAAAATTAATTCAAGTGGATCCCTAATAATAACATTGAAATTTTAATTTGCACATTGCAATGTACTAAGATTAGATTATACTAATTTGTTAAAAATAATGTAATACAGTGAGATAAATTCAGGTCGTACCCTATAATCCCTTGAATTATATTTCTCAATTGACTTGCTAACAATTTTTACACAATTGTTTATATTATTTTTGCAATGAAAAATGGAAAAAATAAAAGAAATGAATAAAATAAATGCAAATAGAATGCAATATGAATGTAAATAGTAATGCATAATGCAATATATAAAATTATACAGAACACAGAATTGGGGGGGTTTTATGATTCAAAATTGAAATAAATATATTAGACAAAGCAAAACATAAAATAAATTGTAAATAAGAAATCAATATAATAAAACTAACCAATTTAAGAAATTGAGAGTTCTAGTTAGGATTAATCATGAATCAATTGATATTTGAATTTTCTAATTAATTTTTTAATCTTGAATTACTTGGAACCTATGTAATAATCCATGAAATGTATGCCATCTAGGATTTGATCAATTAGGATTAGCCAAAAAATTGATTTAAAGATAGAATTCAGATAAATTAAGAAATTAAATTAGAAACCTCCAGATTAATCTCTCAACCCTCTACCCCTATGTGTAAAATCATGATTTACTAACTATAATTCAATGTTAAAATAATAAAAGATTAGAAATTCATAAAGATAAATGCTAATTATGCTAAATTAACATCTAATACATGTAATTTCAAGAAATTAATATAAGTAATTAGGGAAAGAGGAAAAATTAATTGGAGAAAGTTAACATTATAAATCATTATCTTCATAATCCAAAATAGAAGAGCCTTAAAATCCTTGAATTAACTCTGAATTTACCATTCCATGGCTATAGAACACTAAGCTAGAAGAAGAAAAAGGCAAACTGTTTGTTGAATTCTATCTAAAGTGTAAAGTCTCTAAGTCAAATATGTGTTCTTACCTTTATATCTAACCTAATTAACCTAAATCCTTATTGGACTAGAATTTTATGTTTGTTAGGATTACAAGAATGGGGCTTTCCTAATTTTTAAAAGTTTAGAAGCTATTCTTACAAAGCAATTAACTTTAGGAGTTACAATAGTGAAATCCCATAAGTTTAATTTTCAACTAATAGTAAGACTACTTAAAACAATATAATTTAGGTGAATTATGAACATAAGCTTGCTTTTATTAGGATTTGGGTATTAGTTTCACATTAATTGGACCTCTACAGCTCCAGGTGTGGCCTAAAAACTAAAGCTAGCTTAGTTGGGATAAAAGCAAAACTTCAGATTTTTGACTAAATAAGGCCTTCAAGGAGTCCGAACTAGGATTTAACCAAAATAATAAATTTGTAGATCTTTTTCTAAGTTTTCTAATAGTATAAAGATCATCCTAATCCTAACATCTAGGAGCTTAAGATATAGTTGAAAAAAGAAATAGTATTAAAATCTAGTATTAATCAAATAATTTCTATACATTGTCAAAACAATCCTAAATTACAAAACAAGGCCAATTCTATAAAATTTAGAAAATATAATACACCAAAAGATATGAAATAGGAGGAAATAACATAGTAAATACTTTTTCTCATTAACAAATTAAATCTATTTCAAGTCAGCTTCAAAAAATAAAATAAAATCATCTGTAAAAAAGAGATATGAGATATATGGGCTCCTTTTATATAATTCCAATGGTTCCACTTGCCTACCCAAATTACATAACCAATACAATGGATAACCTTTTAATAGATAACACAAATAAGTAAGGAGATAAAGAGTCTACCTATCTAATATTTCTTATAAGGGAGAAACAACTAATTTTTTTCCATTCCAAAGGACTTGTATTGAGTAGTTAGAAACATAGACCATTACAAAACCAACATAATTTCCTAAGAATCTTATCTTAACTAAGGTATCCCATAGAAAATTCCAATCAATTCTATCATATATGTTTTTTTTTCAAATCTACTTAATTATCATCCAACCTTTTTTACCTTTTTTCATTTTCACAAAGTGAATAACTTCTTAAACTATAATAATATTATCAGAGTTGTGTCTTCCTAGAATAAAGTTACATTGATTCAGGGAGATTAAATAACTTAAATAACGCTTTAATCTAGTTCCTAATATTTTTGTGATGATTTTAAATATCATATTGTGCAACCTTATAGGATGAAGTTGTGTAATAATCTCTAAGTTTTCTACTTTTGGTATAAGTACAAGTAATGTCTCATTGATTTTATCACAAAGCTTAAATTTTAAAAAATTTCATAAATCAGATCACTCATTGACTTACTAACTATCTTCCATTAGCTTTGAAACAATACTACATGTAATCCATCAAGCCTTGGAGCCTTGAAAGGGGGCCATACTAATAAGATATATTTAATTTTCTCATATGTCACTAGGGCTCCTATTTCATTCAAAACTATTTCTATAAGAGGCGGAAAACAATTATGTAATAGAAAACCCCTAAAATGGAAGCTATCATTATAGTATAATTTTGAAAATATTCCACCTCCATTTCCTTCAAGGAGTCCTACTCTTCCATCTAGGTACCATTTTCATATTTTAACCTCTCAATATTCTTCCTTTGTTGCCTAGAGACCATCGAGGAATAGAAAATTTTAGTATTTTTATCCCCATACATTAGTTACCTATTTTAAGATTTCTAATACCAAGTTAATTCCTTTTAAATAAGAACTATCTCAAAAATCCCTCCATATTTACCTCTGAAGATTCATTAAATGAAATATTTAGATTAAAGGATAGATTTCTATTAATGCTTTCAAGCTTACTAATATGCTTACTTTTTTAACGTACTAATTTAACAAAAAAAAACTCGTTAGTTTAATTCATTGCTTGGATTTTAAAATTTGAAGAAGCTTTTTGCTAATTTTATACCCTTTTCAACATTCCTAAGCCATTTTTAAGGAATAACTCATAAGTTCAACTAAATGAACAAGAAAATGAAAAAGAGTGTTTTTCTTACCTCTTAATAGATTAACTATTAGGAGAATTAGTTTATAATAAAACTTGAATAGAGGAAGATGAGTTAGAAAAGCCATTAAAAATGTTTTTTGCCATTCCAAATTGTAAAAACTTTAGTTAATACATTCTTTCACCTTTCTTCTTTCCTACATATATATTAGCCTTTTAAATCCTATGTCTTTTAGATTGTATTCAAAAATCCATTCATTAAATTGATGCATGGATCTGTAATTACGTTATACTTCTCCTTATTTCTTATTTAAGACTAGTGTAGGCATTAAAATCCCTTAGAATAACTTGTTTAACTCATAATCTAGCTCATATTCTCCTATAAACTTCTTTGTTCATATTGTCAAGGATAAGAATAAACAAAAATCATGTATAAATCATAATCACTAATTGTGGAACACATTAAATAATGAATAAATTGATATGAGTACTCTAAAATAGAAATATATTCCATAACACCTATAAGCCTCTTTAGTATCCTAGAAAGTCAACTCTAATTGAAGCTTTGAAACTTATCTTCTTAATTTTGTGAGCTACTTTTTATCTATTAACTCTAGGTTTTAGTAAAACTAAAACATGAATATTATGTTTTTTTCATTAGTTCCTTTACCAAACTTAGCAAAACCTTTGCACCAATACATTGGTAATTCTATGTGATAAAATTCTAAAGGAAAATAATAAACAAGGATATGAAATATCTCACCTTAAAGACTATACAAGGCCTTTGCACAACTTTTTGAATCTAATCCTATTTATTCCTTATGCAACATGTATAAATATTCTTCTTCCTTTCCCATTATTTACTTATAAATTGGTCACCAAGTGGTTTATTCCTAATACTTTTTGAATTCATTCTTCGGTCCCCATTACATTAACCAGGTTAAATTTATTTGCAATAATCGGATAGGTCTATTTTGGGTCAATAGAGCTCAATCTAGCTAAAATCTAACTTGCAACATTTTTTTACATTTTACTTAACTCAATGTATTGCTTTGAGACTGAGTTTAACTAAAATGGTCTTGTTTTCTAGTGACATAATGCTTTTACTATGAGTGTTGATCTCTAACAAAATGTGGCTTTGCTTTATCTTTTCTTTCTAATTTTTATCAATGTCACCCATAAAATTTTGAATAGCTAAGCCTAATGTCACATTCTTTTTCATCATGTGTATCACATTTCCTCCACTTGCTTGCCTTATTTCAAGCAATTTACTATTTCACTTTTCCATTTTCTTCTACCAAAATAGTAACCCTTTCAACTAAAGCTTTTTCCAAAGTTTTCATCATAACCTCCTCATTATAGCTTGCCACTATTTTTTTCCTTTACATCTCAGCCAAAGCTTTAAATTACAACCGTTAAATAGATAGTCCATTCTTGTTGCTTAACACCAAAGCTTGTGCTTTCTCTCTAATAGCCATTTTGACTCTTTGCAATTGACACTTATTCTTTTAAACAATCATCCATGGTCCATAATTTTCTTTCCTTACTCTCACTTAAGCTTTTTATCTACCTTCTATAGCTTTTAAATTAGTTATAATTTTCTATTTGGGACACCCAATCACAAAATTCTTCCTTGTGCTTAAATTTACCATAAACAAAATATATTGAATGTAAACCTTTATATTCTACATAGTATAGTCTATTTATAATAAACTTTGAGAAAAATCTCTTTCATAGATCGATCTTAACACATATTCTAGCAAATTTGTCCCTTTCAATCAATTCCCTATCTCCATTTTCCTTTTGTTTCAATGTATTCACATTAAGTATGCCTAATTCCAGTACAAAGCTTTCATAAAAAGTGTTTGTTATAGAATTCAATAGGAAATCTAGGAATTCACACCTAAATTATTATTTTCTAAAAATCATCTTCATATGGGTTAAAATTCTTCTTTTGCTTTTTTTATACTCACCCTCTTTTTCTTGCGTTCAATCATCCACGAAAGCCTTTGCACACTCCTTTTTTTTTGCATTTTTTATACCCTAAACAAGCATGTTCTCTTTCTCTTTTAATTGATCCTACTATTCATGTTCAGTCATAGCAAAACCTTAGTAGTGGCATGATACAATTCTTTATTATATAGGTTTGATTTTAAATTCTCTATATATGACTTTTTTATATTTTAATAACTATGCTTATTTAGACTAAAAAAATTGAATTAAGCTTATATTTCAGGAAATAAATTAATTCAAATAAAAAATTAACTTGAAATAAGTTATAAGTCAGTTTCAAATTAGAAAATTTTGAAGCAAATTTAACTTGTTTATATTATATCTTAACATGTGTTGAATTGACTTAATAGGGGGAAATAGGTGAAATGATTTATCAAAAACTTATAAGTTAATTTACTTTTAGCTTAATTTAGCTTGTTTATCTAAACATATTAGAATAAAATTAATAATTACTATGTTTAGATAAATAGGTTAGCTTATTTATTTAGATAAATGGATCAAGATTATTTTTTTAAGTAGTAAACCTATCAAGTTATCTTATTTAATAATTAATATGTTTATATATAATAATATAATGTAATATAAATTATACTATATTATTATAAAATATACATATATAATATCAATAATATTTTAACACATGCAATTACATGTATATGCCTAATTTGATTATTGACCTTGAAGGTTTTTGTTAGTTAACTTATTTGATGACTTATTTATGTAAGTAGGGAGTCTAAATAAGCTCATAAGTTAGGCTATGCTTTTTTAGTAGACTAGATTAAGTTTGAATTTTAAATGTATATAGACTAACATATTAGATTTAGGGTAGAACTTTATAATATAGGTCTTGTCTATTTAAGATAAATCTCGCATGACCTAACTTGTTAACTTGTTTCTACTAAAATTCATACATCCTAAAATTAGAATTTTTTTTTTGCATTTTATCCAAATATTAATAAAGCAAAAACACCACATATGCAAGTTCAAACTCATTGATAATTAAATTAAATAAGAAACCAAAAAAATACACTAATGCTTCCTACCTAGAGATTTTGTACTTTGTACATTTATACAAAAATTTAGCATAAAAGTTGTAATTTTGCATATAAATTTTGTAATTTGAAATATATTTGCACATAATAAATTAAAAAAAAATTAATTCAATCATTTAGAGTAAAATAAAAAAATTTAAAAATTTTTCATATTTTCATATAACAAGTTACAAATTTTGATAGCAAAATGATAAAATTTTATTTTTCATAAAAATTCTAAGAATATCTACTTATACAATTTTTTTATTATGTAACAAAATATATCCAAAATAAATTTTTGCCCTTTTATTCTAATTCTAATTATATAATTATAATGCTAACGCTTAGCATTTCCTTTTTTTTTTGTCAAACTAACACTTATGTTATATCTAATATGATGAAATAGAATGAAAAAAATTTGTTTGATAGACACTTTGAAATAAGAATACTCATTCCTTAGAAAATAACTATTTTATTAAATAACAAAATCTTCATTTTATAGTAAAAGTGATAGAATAGTTATTTCATTATTTATTGAATAACTTTTTTACATGATATTTCTCACATTTTTCATATATTTTAATATTATTATTTATTAATAAATAATAAAATAGTATTAATTTCTTAATATTTTATATTCAAACATTTTAATAATAATATTTTTAATAATAAAATTTATAATAAAATATTTTTATTCTTTGTAAAAATATTTAATATAAAAATATAAATTAATTTTATGTTTTATTATAGAATTTTTGTGTTTATTATAGAAATTTTTTGTTAATTATAATTTTAAAAATTAAATTTAAAATATAATAATATTTTATAATTAGTTATATCATATTTTTTAACATATATTATTATTTTACTATTCAATATACATGCTTGATTGCAAATTATATATATGATTAATTATAAAATAGTTATAAATAAATGATAAGTAACGATACCTTCTTTAATATAAATATAGTTTCAATTTTACACTTTTTTTTATTTTTAAAGGTATTTTTATCATTATACATCTTTTTCAATTCCATTTTCATAATATTTATTGTATCAAACATAATTATACAATGAAATGGTCATTCCATTTTTAACCATATTGAATATAATTATGGAATGATCATTCCATTCCATTCCATTGTAATAAACGCAATGTTAATGTTTAAAGCAATCATCTTTGCAAATCCTTAAACTTTCATGATCATATTTACAATTCCTTGCAAATAGACCATATAAATTCAGTTGATCCATTTAATGTACCATAATCCTAGAATCTCAAGATATCTTCCTTATAATATATTACTTATTGTATTCCACCATACCCACTAATAATTCAACTTTCTTCAATGTTAGCATGCAATGTACTTGCCCTTAGAGAAGCCAATTTTTTTATGCGAACATTGTACATCACTTGCCAAAGGAGAAGACTTAAGCTTTCCATTTTGATTTAGTTTTCTTAATTTTTTTCCTTTAACACCTAATTTCTTGGCTTTTTGAGAACTATTTTGATTTCTTATATTTTCACTCACCAATGCAAAAGAAGAAGGACTGAGCTTTCCATTTCTTTTAGTCTCTTTAATTTTCTACATTTCAATTTTTGTAATTTCCTTTTTGGAGAAATTTTCAAATTTCTTACATTTTCCATTTCATTTTAGTTCCATCTCCTTTATTTTCTCCATTTCTCATGCCTTGCGATTTTCTTTTTTGGAGAAATTTTTTTATTTGCTATGTATTTTAATCATTTTAGTTCAATCTCTTTAGTTTCTTGCATTTTCCATACCCTAGAATTTCCTTTTTGTAGAATTTTTTTTATTTCTTGCATTTTCCATTTCATTTTAGTTCAATCTCGTTGATTTCTTGCATTTTCCATGTCCTTTAATATATCCTTTACTTGCATACTATGTATTTGATTATATGCTTGAATACTTTGGTAGTAGATTTTCCATTATGCATTTCTATTTTAAACTTAAACTTGCATATAGGCAATAAAAACTTAAACTTGCATATAGATAATAAAGCATGAGTGTGATGCTAAATCCAAATGACTTCAATTTGTTCATGGTTCAAACTGGGTAAGAACTTCTACTTTTGTAGTTGCATTTAGATCCTAGTTTATATCTAAATCCATTATATAACTGTTTCCTTTTAATTTGTACATATTGTGCTATTATATCCAAATTGTAATACATTCTTTAGTATTCAAGCTTTGTTGGTCTTGTATGATGTTTTTTTATCCATTATGGAATCTTTTAAGCATGTTAATTCAAAGATGTTAGTATATAATTTGGTCATAACTTCAAACACTAGTTGCAAAGTAGCACATAGAGTTGGTAGCAATTTGGTAATATATAAAGTGTTTATAGCTTTCAACACATGCAATGCATTACTAACCTTTTTGGGGATAGAGATTATAAATATATTGTCATAACCTATTTTCAAGCTAATTTTGACTAACATAAAGACATCTTATAAACATCCTCACTAGCCTTTCTCTTTTCTTTTTTAGAAAATCTTATTATATTTATGAAGTGCAAAACTCCTAGGTAATTTTTGACTAGTAAATGTTCTTATAATAATACTTTTGATAACTTTAATAAGTGATCAAATTGAAATATGAAGATATTCTATTAAAATTTTAGACACATAGTTGAAAATCATAGAAATAACTATACTTTCAAAAAATACTTTCTATAAGACATTGTGGTGAATGGAAACTTCACAAAGGTATTGTTTTATAGAATTCTTATGAGATTTTATATTTTTAAAAAGGATTGATTTGATATTGAAAATCTTTATAAATTTAGACGTGAAAAATCTTTTCCTTGAAGAGTGTGATAGTAAGAATAGATAATAAAGCTTTATTTTTTAAATGAAAGAAAATCAGTACTATGAAGTTTTTGCTTCTTTGTTGAGAAAAACAATGAACTTGAATCATATGAAAAAAGATACAATTAGTTTTTAAAATCTTTAGAATAGATAGTTTTGATGAAATAAATTTATGATAAATCTTAAGAGGAAAAGAGATAATGAATTTCCTTAAAAATTCATCTTACTATAATATAAATATAACAGAATAAGACCAAGTTAGCAAAAATCAAGAAATTTAATATGATTATTTGAAATCGAATTATTATTTTAATGAAGAGAGTCATGATTTATAGAAAATGACTTCTTTAAACTTTATTTTGAAGGATACTACTAAGAAAATTTGCAATCTTTAAGGAAAGATTTCATAATAACAAATTAAGGAAGTTCTTTATAACTCTGACATTTTTACATAAAATTATTTCCTCACTTCCTTATGTGCATATAAGAATATATTTTTATTGTTCATAAATAATGTAGGAATAATACTCCAAATATGATAGAAATGAAATATGCAATATCAGGAATAAAGTGCATAGTATGGCCTTATAGCCTATTATAACCTAAGTTCATAAAGTATTGGGCTTAATTATGAGCCTTTAGCAATTACATATAACCATATTAAGTGAAAAGTAGTCTTTAGTAATAATTAGTAATAATAAGAGCATCCTTTAGGCTGATGGCATATATGAAAAATATCAACTAATGAGTAATAACTATAAATATTCAGTAAATGATTACTTAACCCTTATTTTTAAACACTATATATGAAATAAAGTTAGAAAATTATGATTTTTGATATAAAAAATTTTCTCTTAAAATCTACTATCCAAGATATATTTTTTTTTTGAAAATTTTTTATACTTCTATGATTTAGAAAAATAAAAAAGTCTTAAATGTAGTATAAATCCTAATTCTCAACCACTCATAATAACTCTTTTCAACTTTCATTGTAAAAGTAATTTAGCCATAAATGGCCAAACTTATAGACTCATGCTTTCTTAGTGAGATTAGTGGTTAATTATTCTTTTATTTTGTTTTGTTTTACAAAACCTTATAAAACTTTCTAATGGGTTGAAGTGAGCCTTTAATTTTTTTTTAAAATCTTGTAATCGATTTTTATTTTACTCATTTGTTGCTAGTGTTACTTCTAATTACCTTAAGTAACTCTAATTAAGTGAGTTTTTTTATGAATATTACATATATGGTGCACTTTTTACCTTAAGATAAGCTATCTTCTATTTTGTTATGCACCATTGTTTGAATAACATTGTTACAAGGCTAAAGTTAAATTTTTGTTGAGATAATATGTAATAAAAAAACACTACATAAAAAGGCAAAATGCCAATAGTGAGGAAAAGAAAATAAGGGTGATGCATTGCACTAAACCTAATTCTTACATATAAATCTCATTTTCAAAATTCAACTTCAGTTTACTATTAATTTTTACTTTCTTAACAAATTAGGAATATTCCAACCTTAAAGTTAATCAAACCTTAAGTGTTGTGGCACAAATAAAAGATAGGTAGTTGATGTAGGAGAAGAGCCAATGCTTAATGGCATGACTTAATCCAAAATTATTTGAAGGATTGGATGGAGAGGGCACACTATGTTAGTAGCCACTATAATTGCCATTGTGACTTTTCAAATTGCTATAAACTAGCTAAGGCTTCCTTGGCAAGAAATGACAAACATCCAAAATGGTTATCCTAAACAGAATTGCACAATTGGTACTTTAATTTTAGCTTATTATAATGCCAAAGAGAAAGTATTTCTCATTATTTATACAATATCTTTCTTTACTTCTCTGACCACTATCCTTTTAGTAATTTGTGGATTTCCTTTAAGTAATATGATCACTTTATGGGCATTGATAATAGCCATATGTATTTTAATTTACTTCATAGCAATAACTTATATAATTTCCATTATGATAGTGATGAACCCACTGGATGATGCTTTTGACACAGTAGGATCACTTTGTCTAGCGCAATGTACTTGGGTGACTTATATAAGGTTATGATCTTTTGGTATGGTACTTTTAAGCAACTTTGTGTTTTGACTAATGAAGAAGTTTCTACTTGCTTTAGATAAAGTCATTTACTTATAGATTAGGCTAGTGGTTAAGTTATGCAAATGTGAATTTATCTATTTGAAAGTTTAGGTTTCTTTTGTATAGATATTATTTAATTGTCTTTTATTAATAAGTACAAGCTTTTTTAGATTTAGTTAGAACTAAGACTGTTAAGTGTATATATCGTAAAACCAATCATATTGATGATTGTAAATTTGAATCGTATTATTTTAATGGCAATTTCAATTATCATATTTATACATACATTGTTTATGTAATATATTTAATTATGATAATAACCTTAGAATAATAATATTCTTAAATGTCCCTAATCATATATCATTGTGGATTTAGTTGCTTTGATATGTTAAGACTAGCATGTGTGGTGACTTATATGAAGATATTAAGTCTGCACATGAGTACAAGTTAGAGAACTTGTATATTGGACCGACCCTACCCTAAGAATACTACATTAATCATTATATGAGTATTATAAGTGATTCTTAGTGATCATTATTAATATTTAACTTGAGATCGCCAAGGTTCCTTACATATGAGTCTCATATTTTGATACTACTTTATGTCACTTATGGTTGAGCGAATGCAAAGGTAGTTATTAGATATGTCACATATCATGCGGAGGGATTTGTGTGATCAAGATGGAATTTGTCCCTCCTATGTAACTAAGAGTGACATTTGTGGGACCCTTTGATTAAGTGAAGTTAAGAAAATGTATGGCCATACTCAAATGAATTGACATGAAATGTCAATTACATTTGCTTTATTCAGCTCACTTAGGAATCAAGAAACCTTTGGATTGAGCTATACATGAATGACATAGTTCATGTCTCGTGCTCAATCTAGATGTCTAGGATAAAAAGATATAATTAATGATCACATGTAAATATTCAGTTGAATCATCGACTTTCTCATTATTTAGGTAACGCTAATGTGTTACTAGACACCGCTCATTATTTATGATTATTAATGTGATTTATGATTATTATTAATGTAATGAGAACCTGTAGGGTTGCACACATAAAACCTAATGGATTTGGAATTGATAGACTAAAATGTTTGGGCCTAATAGTTAAAAATTCCATATTATAATTATAAGGTCCAATAATAAGCCCATAATTATACATGGAATAAAGCCCAATTAGTTAGGATTTTTTGTGCACTTATTTAAATAGACTTGTTAGTTAATAATATTTTTATTATTCACGCATCCCCAACACAAAAAAACCTAGCAACCCCTTTGAACCCTTGAAGGGATGTAATTAGCACTATAAAACAAAAGGAGGTGAATTTCAATCAGTGGACATGAGACGTTTGCTAGTGATTCGCAAGTTATGTGTGGATACCTCGAAAATTTTAATCGAAAGCAAGTTGAAATAGGGTGATCACTGATCAGACCTTAGAAGCATTTAAAAAAAAAGTAATCTAATCCCTATCTTAATCTAATATTTCACATGGATCCTTAACTAGGAATTGGTTAATTTCGCTGCATTTGTTTGGCTCTCGATCCTAACAAAGACACATTTAATATTCTTTACTTGTCTATTATCACCTTATGAGAATTTTTTTCTTTGTTGAAAAAAGAGTATTCTCTATTTCTTTATCCTAATGCAAAAAGTGAAGTTGTGTGGGAAGTATTTACCATCACAATAAGAACCAACATTAAAGTTTGTTCACATTGAATTTTAAGTATGAGTTTGATTTTGATAACACAATGCAATATATGGTATATGCTGTGGTATCATGATTTCTTAACTAAAAGTGCTAGAGGTAGGTGGTATTGGATTCCTTGAAACTATATGCTTTTTAAACTTTATATGATTCATTTTCATAAATTTAAACTTCCGGGTATAAAAAACTATATATATATGATCCATTTTATAAGTTTAATAATATATTATTTCAATTTACATTCTTTAATTTGATCATATTATAATAATTGATTTATAATTTGTATAAAAATCAAATACAATCATATATGTATTTTCAAACTTGAAAAATATATTATTACCATTTATAATCATTGATTTTATTATATCATAATCATTAATTGCAATTCATATAAAAATAAAAATTAAATATAATTAAAGATTTTTTAAATTTAAAAATATATTATTGTAATTTGTAGTCAGCATATTGATTTTATCATATTATAATAATTAATTTGAAAATTATATAAAAATTAATCATATATGCATCCTTCTATGGTAATGTAATGATCACTGTTAATATAATAGTATAATAATTATATGGAAACTTTATCAATTAGTAATGAAGTAAAAGAAGTATTGTACCTCCCTTACTTTACTTGGATATAAGTATGTTAATTATAGAGTTATTTAATTGATAAAAACATGAGAATGGAATGTACATTAATCCCTTGAATGTTTTATACTTTAAAATTTAAAAATCTAAATTTATATTATAAATTATTATCAAATAAAATTAATTAAACTCGTACATCACATGAATTACAATCTAGTTTCTCATATTATAAGAATAAACTATCCTTGATGCAATTTTAATTTCTAAAATATAAATTGAATAATTTTCGTTATCCAAATTTCAAATACCCAGATTTGGGTTCTCTACTATTTTAATTAACATAATTTTGATCCATTTTTAAGTCTTTCATAAAATTATTAATGGTTAAATTGACATGAATTTAAGTGAAGTATTTTATCCAATGTAGTGTAACTTTATGTTTTAATTTACATATATTCATGGATACACTATAACAACAAAGTATCAAACAAGATATTATCTAAAAGGATATTATGAGTGACCTAGATTTGAATCAATGATGGATGATACCTATTTATGGACTAAGATCCATGTGTATTAGCTGTAATGATGGATCCCTCTGGTATGGATCTTGAGTGCATCATCCCTTTGATATGATCTCCTTTTAATGCTAGGCTGACACGTGTTTTGATAGTTATTAGTCCTAAAAAAGGTGTTACTTCATTCAAAAGGATACATAATACCATATGGATCAGAAACTTTTAGATGTGGCATATCCAATTGGACATTGATTAAGTATATTTAAGTAAATATAAGACTTGTTTAGGCCTATATGAACCTTTTGTGGATAATTTTGTAGGCTTGAGAGTACTTTTGGGATAATGGGAGGTTTGTTAATGTGTTCGGCTAGTTGTAATGAGTCTTTTCAATTGTAATAGTACCTTTTGAAAAGTTATTGTCACATTGACTATTATTTTTTTCTTTCCACAAATTAATTCTTATTTTAAGTATTAAAAAATGATGCCTCATCAAAGTTAAAAGCCAACATGTATATGTAAATTGAAGCAAAATAGTATAACAAATAATAAAGAAGTCAAATTTGATCCATTCAATTTTACACTTCATACCTCATTAAAATCTATTAAAACTTCTTTGTTATTTATAACTATTAGTTGATATTATCATTTTAATAACATGTCAATTTGTTATCCACTTATTATGGCATCAAATTTTAACTTTTCAACAAAATTACTAATTATTACCTTATTAGTGTTTTTTTGTCAAACATGGGAATGTCAACTTGATTTATACCTAATAAATACTCTTAATTTTTATTCATTTAAGTATGGGTATGGAGTTTTAAAAAGGGATATAAATATGGACAAGAAAATTTTTGTGAGGATTTTATTGAGTGTTGATATGGGTGCTTTTACTACCAAACTCTCATAATACCTATATTATATAATATATAATTAAATAATATATAATAATGTATGCTTATATATCAATTTGGTTATATAATTAGAAAAATTGAAACTATGTATATAATTAGTTAATTTAAATATAAAAAATTTTTAAAGATGAATTTTAATAAAAGAATTTATGTTATTATTTAAATTTTTAAGTAACTATAATTTTATTAAAAAATGAGATATAGATAAATAAGGTAAATATAATAAGGTATGGAAAACTTATAATTGGATAAATAGGATAAAAGAATTGCATATCTTTAATTTTTATTTAAAATATTATAATAGGATATAGGTAAATATGTATTATTTAAATAAAATATGGAAATGGGGATGTGTATGGATATTTAGATATTTGACAGAATGGGTATTGAAAACTCTATTCATACAAATATAAGAGTGAGAAAGAGCAAAATATTTTGAAATGTGAATGATATAAGAATCTTAATTTCCTATCCATACCCTCCTCGTTCTCATTCATAGTCAAATTGGATTATGATAAAATTATCCAAATCAAACTAATTGAAATATTTTAATAATAATCAAGTATTTCAAATTAAGAAAATAAAATCACCCACTTCATATTCTTGGACGATTAAAAAATGCATTTAAACTAAAGTTAGTACTACAAAGAACTCTATCTCTTAAGAAGTTGAGTGTTTTAATTATTAGATTATATTTGAGATGATAAAATTTATATTTTTAATTTTTATTCAATCTCTTAAAAAATAAAACTCTTTATAAAATTAGCTTTAGAGGGCGTTTAATTCGTAAAATCTTATATTTTTGAGAAAGTGCACACTCCAAAGTATGTGATTCTTTGAAATATAACATTTCTATGTTTAGTTCAATATATAAATTTTTATGAATATTTTTTCAAATTCCTAAATATATCATAATCGCATGTTTGGTTTATACTTTATATTATTGAGAATATTATTAATTTTTTCAAAAAAAATACCCATATTAATTTTTTATAAATTGTAATAAATTATAGATTTAATTGAAAATTTATGAATGAAAACTTTTGAAAACCCATCAATTAAAATTTAATATATAAAATATTATAATTTTTAAGAATTTGAATTTAAAATTTTCATATAATTAATTATATAAACAAACTAAAAGTCATTTTTAATATTAGGATATTAATTTCACATAACTCACATATTTAAATTTTTATTTTTTTTACTTTGTAAGCCATTAAAAATATTATAAATTTTGATTGTAATTTTTATGCAAACAAGAAAATTTAGAAAACATATATTGCATGCGAATATGACATATTAATTAATGTAATCATATAAATTAAAATTTAATATATTAAAGTTTCTTTACACATCCTTTTTTTATTATATTATGAGATTGTATATAAATTACTAGAATTAAAATTTAAAAATTACTTATTAATTTTTTTACTTATTTAATATAATTATACTTGTTATCATGAAAAAATTAAAAATGAGAAATAAAAGTTAGTGAAAAATGAAAATGAAAAAAATTTAGAATAAATTAGGATTGAAATTTAGAAATTACTTGTTTATTTTTTTGCTTATTTAGTATAATTATGCTTGTTATCATAAAAAATTAAAAATGAGAAATATAAATTAAAAGTAAAAAATAAAAATAAAAATAAAAATATTTTAAAAATAAATTGATAATTATTTCTCAATTTAAATTAAAAAATTATTTGATAAAATGATAAATGAAAGAAAAAAATTAAATATAAGGATAATTTTGTTCTTTTATCTTGACATTAACTTTTTTATTTTATAAGAATTTAAGATACTCATCTCTCTCATGAGAATATTTTGAAGGAAAGTCAGAATAAAATATTTATGAGAATGTAACATTTCCAAATTTATTTTTTTCAAACTTTAAATGAAATATGAAAATATAATATTCTCTCAAAATATTTTTGAAAATGTAGAAAATATTTCGTGTATCAAAAGCACTCTTACAAAACAAAGTTAAGCCAATAGACAAACAAACGCCGCTACACCCCCTCCTATCATGTACACCCGCTCACATTTATAACAAGTCACCTCGGTGCAATTAACTAGAAATTAGTTACAAATCGTGAAATCATTCACTGTTTATATCAAACATGTAAACTGCACTAATTGCAGGCTGGGATGAAAAATCTCATGCACAAATAAATCCTATTATGATAGTAAAAACATTGGAATCATTAGAATAAGTTGCAAACTACAAAAACGCACAAAAAAGTTCAAAAATTACGACAAAAGCATTTTTACCACAGTGCTCGGAGCAGTTGATGATAGAACTCAGAAGTGCTACGTAGACGGCTTAGGAATTGTGACTAATTTTTCATTTTCTAGGTAAAGAACCGAAAATTTTATGTTAAAAAGAAAAAATTTTGGCAAGAAACATATCCATAAATAAAATGACAAAATATTAAAGTCAAAGTTCGGAGGCAAATTATTCAATAAACCATTTCTTCTCGCAATTGAAACGAAGACCAAGTCTTCAATATAGCAGCAATTCTTTTTGACTTCACAAGAATGTCCCTTCAAGGAAACGACTTGGTTCTCACATGACGAAGCATCCAGATGGAACTGCTACTTTTGTTTTATATTTTGTATTTGGAATACTTTTTCAGGTTTGCATCTTCTCTCCTAATCACAGTAGTTTACTATTGAATTTGTTAACTAAACTACTGCACCGACTTAAGTTTAACCTCTATTTATTTTGCGAGAAACTGTTCTCTTAGGAATAATTTTATTTATTTGTATCTATAGTTACAAAATGTTAACATTATAAAAAATATTTTATTTATTTAATATTATACATAAGGAGTATAATGAAAAATAATATATACTTTTTCAAAGAATAAGTTGTTTCACCCACAACAATGTCTAGGAGTGACGAAAATATTCATAATTAATAATTTTATCCAAATTCATGGATACTTATTTAGTGAATCTTATGTAAATTCAATTCATTTGTTCAATGGTTGGGGTCTAACTATTAAATGTTCCATGGGTTCTAAGTCATTTTTTAATATCCCATTAAATTTATTATAATAAGGTTGACTGTTTCTACCATTGAATTACATTTAATACATTGAGATTTGTATTATTGATTTTAATTCACTTATCTTGATATTTGAAAAAAAAATAATTTAATAATGAAATATTCAATCTTTTAGGAGGTGAAGATTTTTATAGCATTATCTTATATGAAAATCAATATTATCACATATATAAGAATATTATAATAGTTTATTTAAATTTTTCATTAAATTATAAAAATATTTTAAAATGATATTTTCTTTATTTTACAATATTAGCTTGTAATACATTAATATTTTATGAAAATACAAATGGATAAATAATTGTTCATAAGTTAATTTAATATGACCTTTATTTCATAAAGTTAATAATAATACAATCTACATTTATTCTAAAAGTGATGTTTGATTCATGGAATTATACATTCTTGAGAATATGATTCCTGAAAATTTAATTCTCGAAAATATAATATTATCATATTTGGTTCATTTAAAAATATTTCTAAGAATGTTATAATATTATATTATAATTAATTTGTATATTTTTAAAAATATTATTAAATTATCAAAAATATCATCATAAAAATTTGTGTGGTCAATGATAGTGTTAATGCAGGGAAGTGATCAATAATGGTTACTGACAGTAGGTAATAATTAGCAATGCATTTCTAAGAATATGATTCTTAAAAATTTAATTCTTGAAAATGTAGTATTATCATATTGGGTTCATTTAAAAATATTTTTAAGAATTTTACAATGTTATATTATAATTAATTTGTGTGTTTTTAAAACTATAATTAAATTACCAAAAATGTCATCATTGAAAATTATATGATCAACGATGGTAGATGATAGTGGGAAGTCATCAATGATGATCATTGATAGTAAGTAATAGTTAACAGTGGTTTACTATGATAGGTAGTGGCTAATGGAGGTCATTGGTGGTGGGTGGTAGCAATAATGATTACACATGATAAATAGTGGCTAATAGTGGTTATTGATAGTGAATAGTGGTCGACAAAGATCATTGATGATGGATGGTAGAAATGGAAATCATCATGGTAAATGGTGACAACAACAATCACTTGTGGTGGGTGGTGATCACCAATGGTCATTGGGGATAGTACAATAATCAATAGTGGTCATCAGTAATAGGTGGTAGTAGCCACATTTATGAGTAGTGATTAACCACAATAGATGACAGTGAAATGAGGTTTTAATAATTGTAAGGCTTTAATGGAAGGAGGCAAAATAATTTACTTATATCACTAAAACATTTCTATGTTATGAGAATCTAACATATCAACCCCTTCTCATGAAAATATTTTAGAGAAAAATATTAAGTTAAAAATATTCTCGAAAATATGAACATTCCTAAAATATTTTCCTAAAAGTTAAACAAAACATGTGAATCCTACATTTCCTTGATACATTTTTGAAAATATGGAAAAGGTTTTGTAAATCAAATGCCATATCAAGTTAATATAGATGATATAGATAAGTCAAAATAAGAATTAATATGAATGAGAAAAATTATATGATTTATAATTGTCAAATATAATTATTATTAATAAGAAAAAATAATTTTTATTTGTTATAAAAAAGGTTTAAAATTATATGTTTATTAATTATTAGCATGTCTAAATGGATCTATTTTGAATCTATCAATTAGGTTTTATCAAAACTTTAATGGGTTTGGATCTAATTGACTTTAAGTTAGGTCTATCCAATCTAGATTGACCTAATGTCATCTCCAACCATGTTACCATGCATTATTTTGTTCAACACAAGAGATACAAATAATGTGAAAATATATAATTTATACAAAAATAAATAAGATTATCCTACAAAACCATTTTTCAACAAAGCAAACCTAGCCTTAATTAAGCTAAAAGGTTTTTTTGTTTAGTTTGGAGATAAAAGGCTATTTATCTAATGTGGAATCCAATGGAATCACTAGAAAGGCTTTTTCCCGATTTGTTGAATAAGTGATCTATTAAGAACAATCTAGGCACCAAAACAACATGAAATACATTGTTGCCAAATTATTTCTCATATTATTAATTGCTTGATATTGTGATATGAAAAATAGGTACAACATCAACCCACCAAACTAGGCTAGAAAAGGAATCATAATCGGCAAAAAAAATGTTTAGGCTAACCTCTTATGCATTTAAAGGAAAAAACTATATAGACCTCTCAAGCATTTTGAAAACTTATACTAACCTTCTTTAAAAGATCAAACATTGCTAAACATTAACCCAATTAAATGATGCAAAATTAGGAATATGTTCATTAATTCATACAAGAAGATTGAAACATAAATAACAAGAAATCATAAAACAAAGAATGAAATTGGAAAGGGAAAACAAGTAGGAGAAGATGACAAATAGAATAAAATGACAATTACATGTTGACTATGTTTTAAACAATAACTTTATCTAAAATATCCCCTTGGTTGCTTTCTGGAATACAAACAATTTGATTTATGTACAACATATTTTTTTCTTCTATAGTAAATCATTCTAGGCTTCACGAATAGAGGGAGAGTTAATAATTTTTTATATGGAATCGAAGACATTTTATTCCTTGATACACGCAAATATATATAAGAAGAGCTACAACAAACATTTCTAACAATTCTACTAATATTTTTCCTAATAATCCCATAATATCATCAATTAAAGATATAGAGTGATACGCTTTCCTAATATTTCTCCTAATAATCCTATAATGTTTTCGATCAAAGATATAAAGTGATACCTAGATCGCTCCTAAACTTCCTTCTAGTATTATGGTGATTTAATAGGATTTCATATGTATATGCTCAACCTTTCGTTATTACCCCCATCAAGTTAGTGCATGAGGATTTTGAATGCCTAACTTGCTAAGAATGAAAGCAAATTGAGATTTTCTAAGAGCTTTAGTAAAAATGTCAGCAAGTTATGTATGAGTAGAAGCATAAGATGGTTGAATAGTCTCATTGAGAATCTCATTTTGGATAAAGTGACAATCCATTTCAATATGTTTAGTGCGTTCATGAAAAATTAGATTTTTAGTGATGTGAAATGAGCTTGACTATCACAATAAAGCTTCATGGGAGTAGAATGATGGATACCAAGACTAGACAAAATGGCTTTCGACCATTTTAATTCACACATTGCTATGGCCATTGATTGGTATTCTACTTCAGATAATGAATGAGACATAGTGTATTGCTTCTTGGTTTTCCAAGAAATTAGTGAATTTCCAAGGAGCACACACCACCCTGTAAGCAAACGGCTAGTTAAAGGATAGCTAGCCCAGTCTAAATCACACCATCCATACAAGTTTAGATCATATGCATGACTCAAGAGAATCCCCTTATCCTGGATTGCCTTGTAAATAACATATTACTCGCAATATAGCTTCCTAATGTTCTATCTTTGGTTGTTGCATGAATTGAGACAGAGTATGTACACAATAGGAGAGCTCGAGTTGAGTAAAGCATGGATAGGTAAGATGCTTAACCATCCTTCAATATCTTTCAAGATTGATCAGTAAGGGACCTTCAGTTAGGGCCAAGCAATGATATTGTTCTAAAGGAATGGGAGCAGGTTTGGCTCTGAGTAATCCATCTTTAGAGATGATGTCCAAGGCATATTTTCTTTGGCAAAGAAATATATCGGTCTTAAACCTTGCAATTTCAACACCTAAAAAATATTTTAATACTCCCAAGTCTTTCATGTGAAAACATTCACCCCAAAATCACTTGAATCATTGAATAACTGCATGATTATTCCCAGATATAATCAAATTATCCACATAAACAAGTATTATGATCTACATTCTATTTTTCTGCAAGGTAAATAAAGAATAATCTAAGAAAGATTCGATAAACCCATAGTTCTTTAGTGTAATAGATAATTTTGCAAACTAACATCATGGAGCCTATTTTAGGCCATACAATAATTTTCTAAGATTGCACACCATATCTGATTGTTGTACAGTGAATTTAAGGAGCAATTTCATGTATACTTCTTGTAAGTCACCATAAAAAATGCATTATGCACATTTATTTAGTGAATTTCCTAATCCTTAGCTATTTCCATAGCTAAGATAGTACATATAGTGACCATTTTTGCCACTAGGGTAAAAGTTTTGGTATAGTCAATCCCTTCAGTTTAGTGATTGCAAAAAATAATAAGCATCACCTTAAATCTTTCTATTCTTTCATTTGAATGATACTTGATCTTGTATACCCATTTGTGACCAAATGCCTTTTTCTTAGGAGGTAACGGTATAAATACCTAGGTTCTATTGTTCTCGAGGGCATGAATTTCACATTTCATTACTTCCCTCCACCTAGCATCTTTTATTGCTTTAGAAAAGGCTACAAGGTTCACGTTTAACAATAAGAATTGTAAGAAAGATACAATGTTGCATAGAAAATTTATCATAACTCACATAATATGTTATAGGATAAGGTGCACCTAGATTATGTGTTGGTGCAGATGTTCAAATAGATAGGCTCAATTTCCATATTGTATTTGTCACATAGTCTTGTAGTAGAGTTGAAGGATACTTGGTTTGTCTTTGTCCTAATTGCACCTCATTACTGTGTTCATGTTAGCTATTGTCACCTTGTACTCCTTTATACCAAATTAAATAGTGTCTTCTGTACCTGTACTCCCTTTCTTTGGCACTAGACTCATTTTTTTCTTCTATAATTTCTCTATAAGTTTCATCCTCGTTAGCTACTTCATTTTGGCTTATTGCATTAAGCCCTTCATAAGATGTGTCATTGATTGCATATTCCTTAGTTTTTGGTGCAAAAGGAAATTCTATTTCAAAGAACTCTACATCACGGGACATAAAAAATTCTTTAGTATCTAGATCAAATAGTTTCCATCCTTTCTTTACATAAGGATAGCTAACGAAAATGCATTTTCAAATTCTACTAGCAAACTTATTCCTTTTCTTATTTTGGTTGTGTGCATAACAAAATGATTTAAAAACTTTTAAATAATCATATGAGGGGGTCTGTTTGTGTAACATTTCATGGGGAGTTTTTCCATTCAAAATTGAAGATGGTGTGTGATTAATCAAGTAACCTAATGGGAAGATTCCCTTAAAATCGTAAGGCTCATGCTACATTCAAAATATACAGATGTTTCCTTTTAACTCTTTCATTTTGTTGTGGTGTTCCCAATGTGTAAGGTTTGAAAAATAATGCCCTATTCAAGAAAATAGTTTTTCATGCAAGTAAACTTAGTTCCATTGTCATTTCTTAACATCTTCACTTGTTTGTTGTATTATTGCTTAACAAAAGTAAAGTAGTTTAACAATGTTCATGTCACTTCCTTTTTATCAAGCAACAAATATATCCATATAGCATGAGAAAATTCATCCATAATTGTTAAAAAATATGATGCACCATAGGAATATGGTGTTCTATAAGGTCTCATAAATCACAATGTATTAATTCAAAACTTCAGAAGCTTTGTAATCACTCAAAGGGAATTTATCTCTAGTTTGCTTACCCGTTGACATATATCACAAATTTTATTAGATAAACCATTACTTTCACCACAACTAACATTTGGAACTAACTGAGTAACTTTTAAGGAAGGATGTCCCAAGCATTTGTGCCACAAATCAAGTTGATTTTCTCTACTGACTTTGAATGCCTTTAGGCTTTTAACTCTTTAAAGGAAATAGAGCCTATCTCTTCGTTCACTTGTATTAATTAGCATCCTCAAAGTGTGGTCTTATATAACACATAATTTATTAGTGAATTGGATAATACAATTTGATTCATCTATCAATTATGACGCAGAGATTAAATTGCATTGTAGTTTGGGAACGTAAAGAATATTCTCAAGTTTTAGACTCCCTTCGGGAATCACAGTTCCTTCCTTTGTTGCAACTACATGTTATCCATTAGGTAGTCCAACTAGACACTCTTGCACATTTCGCATCTCACATAAATTTTCTATACTTCCTATCATATGATTAAAAGCTCCAGTATTAATGATTCATGAGGTACTCTTGACAATTTCATGTGTTTGCACTCCTGCCATCCTAATTGCTCTTTGATACCATAATAATTTTTTATATGAAGTCCGAGACATTTTATTAAGTGATACGTGTAAATATATACAAGAAGAGCTATAACAAACATTCCTAACAATTCTCCTAATATTTATTCTAATAATCCTATAATACCATTGGTCAAAGATATATAATGATACACTCTCATAATATTTCTCCTAATAATCCTATAATATCATCAGCCGAAGATATAGAGTGATACACCTAGATTGCTCCTAAACTTTCTCCTAGTATTATGGTGATTTAATAGGATTTCATATGTACATCGTTAACCTTTCATTATTAAAAGTCTGTACAATTTTATTTAATAAAGGAGGAGAAAAAGGAGGAATGTGTATTTAAATAATGAAAAAGAAAAATAGACACATGTGGTTCCAATCCAACAAAGTTAAATACTATTCATACTATTTTCACAATTAAGATTTACATATTAATTCCAAGAAAATCATCATCAATTCAAGTGATATGAACTAGACATAAAAGGCTTCAATCCAACAGCATACAGTAGAGTCTAATTTATAACTACAATTTTAGAAAAAGAGCATAACTTTAGTAGTTTTTTATTTCAAATTAAAGGCATGTCAAACTTAAAAGGTTTTTATTTTTTCAAAGATTATGAAATTGATGTAACCTTCCCTAGAGAATTTAGAGCACTTAGCGGTTCAGATCCTTCAAATTGATTGAAGACTGTATGTGTTGTAAACACCACTTTTGGGACTAACCTTTTAGCTAATAAGAATAGTTGGTGTGTGCTTTATGATTTAATACCTATAAACTTATACAACATGTTGATGAATTAAAGTAACTCACTTTCTCAAATGATAAATGCCACTGGGAACTTCATTCATTTGAGGACTAGGCCTAATTTGCAACTCCTATAATAGAGATCATGCTTCTTCATCCATAATTAGTGACTTTAATTTTTCCAAGCCTTTGAGTTTGAGCACCTTTAGTTTTTAAATCCTCTTTATTTGAAGTGCAATTCCTCAACATCATAAACCTTGTAAGAGAAGCCAAGCTTCATCAAATTGTGAAGGTTCTAAACTTCCTTAAGTGGACTATCTTGCAATCTTGAACAAAATATCTAAATCTTAACTAAATTTTTTAGTTTTGGAATCCAATCAGGTAATTTTTCTAAGCATCCTTTTAAATAGAGATGTTTAATAGACTTAATAGGAGATGACAAGGAATGCATATCAATAATCTCATTTTCACTCAAGGAAGACACTTCAAAAGATTAAAGGTGCTTCATTGCTTTAATGGTGACACATAGAAATTTGGCGTCTTCACTTTTCAACTTTTTTATGCCTAACTCCCTTAATTGAGTCAAGTTTCTTAGTTTAGAGATTAATATTGTGCCTTCATGATTTGCTTCCATATGTTACAACTTTTGCAGAGAAGTTAACCAACCAATGCCAACTTGTATCTTCCTTCCTCTTTTAGATGTAAAAATGAAGTCTCTATCATAATCATAATTACAAGTTGAAAGATATTGCAGCTTACAAAGCCTATTGATTTGAATAGTTATCACATATATTAGAGAAAATTTCAAATCTAAAGTTTTTAGGTTCTATAGCTTACCTATGGACATTAGAAACATATCCACTTTTGTGTTTCTCACACTTAAATGAAAAAAATTTCCCTAAATTGTCATAAAGATAAGAACTAGGAGAATTTTCAAAATCCAATACCTTCAAAAGCTTGAAATGTACACTAATTATAGCTACAAAAGGCTTAACTTCTACATTGAACATAAAGATAGAACAAACATCATAGTGTTTGATATCTCTAAAACTACCAAGTGAACATATTTTATTAATAAGCATTATGATAATCCATCAAAGTATTTAATTCTTCCATGATTTTAATGATAATCTCATGAAATAGATCATGGACTTGGCATTTCCTAGCATTTCCATCGGAGTTTTTAAAAGACACTTGAACCATGCTTTGGTTGATTAGTTGAGTTAAGTATGTTAAAAATCATCACTCCACTTCTTTCTTTCACATGGCTTAAGGGTGAAAATTTCTTTATTTTGGCCTGATATAATAAGTGGCCATAGATTTACCCATATGGAAATCTATTTTGTTGGTAAAAGGAGCTATAAGTGTTAAAACTTACCTCTAACAAAGCAATAAAAATAATATTAAGTAAATAGCAATAGATAGCCTACCTTATCTCGGGCGAAATATGAAGCAAGTCACTAGGTGAAGTGTAAAACAAATGGCTTCTATATTAAGAGTTTTGCTAATTGAGTCTTATGTTTATTTAAGTGTTTTGAGTGTAATATATTAAATATTTAGGTGATTTAAAGTATGCTTTGTACTTGCCACTTAAATAGATTTTGTATATAAAAAAATTGTTACAAAATTATAATTAATATCTGAGTTTTTTTGTGAATGTAATTTCCTTGTTCTAATGAGTAAAATTAACTATTCTTTTTTGCACTCAATTGAGAATTTACAAGTTTATCATTCTCTTTTGCTTAATTACCTAACATTTTACTTAACAATCTAGAATCAGATTACGTTATTAGGGATTAATTTCCAAAGAGTGATATTTAGAGAAATGCTTGTGTACAATCTGGGATTGCAAGTTTACTTGATTTAAGATCAAGTAAGTAATTTATTTTTATAAAAAAATTCCATTAGCAAAACTACAATCTACTAAGAGCATTGAAAAGTTAAACAACTATAATTATGACACATGGTTTATATACATAGAGTCATACTTGCAAAAACGAGATCTTTGGGAGGTTGTAAGTGGTAATAGTACTTTAGAACTAGAACAAGGAGATGTTGAAACACTCAAAAAATGGTGAATCAAGGCTAGGAAAACCATGTTTGAAATCAAGACTACTATAGACAAGAAAATGATAAAGCACTTTAGAATTATAAAGAATCCTAAAGAAGCTTGGGACACTCATACTTTTCTATTCATAAAAAAGAATGATACTTGACTCCAGTTGTTGGAAAATAGGTTAATGTTTATGTCATAAGGCAACAAGATAGTAAGTTAATATTTTTCAAGAATTAAATCATTTGGAGTGATATAACAAAAATAGATCTAGAGTTAAAAGTCTCAGAGGCTTGGATAAAGAGAATAATCATTTATGGTTTGTGATAAAAAAAAATAGAGGTTTTATGGTAATAGTACAAGGATGGCCTACTTAACTATCTTTAGAAGAGCTAGAAAACTTATTAATAGCTCAAGAATCACTAACATGACAACTAGCTGGAGTATCATTAAAAGGTGAAGAAGAAGCATTTTTTAGTGGTGTCAATAAAGGTAAGCCTAAAGGTTAGAAGGGAATAAAAGAATAAATAATAACAAAAGTTAATAAAACCAAGGTCAAAAGAACACACAATCAAGGGGGGCATTATAGCAATATCCCTAAAGGCATCCATGGTGGTTAGTGTTATAACTGTGGCAACAAGGGTCACTACGTTAGAAACTACTAGTTTAAGGACAAGAATGTTAAAAGAAACATAACAATATCTAGTAGCCATGAAGAAGAGCTATGAAAGTAAAGGTGAATAAGTTGCGAAAGCATCCCTTGTTATTATGGAGCTAGTTAATAAATCTTTCTTTAATAGAGAGGAAGAAGCTAATTCTTATGCAAAAGAATTGGCATTGACAATGTCTATTATAAAAATGATAAACTACAACAAGAATTGGATCATTAATTCTAAGTGCTCAAACCATATGATTAGTGATAAAGATAAGCTAGAAGATGTTTTAGAGTATAGAAATGGATGAATGATAGTAATTGCTAATAACTCTAAACTTTTAATCAGTAATATTGGTAAAATGGCAATAAGATTTCATTATAATTCTCAAGAACAACAACTTTAGAATACCAATCATGTGCTTGGCATGAAAAAAAATCTATTATTAGTTGCACAATTAGCAGATGAAGGCAACTTTATTCTGTTTAAGCCTAGAGATGTGAAGGTATACAAAGATATGAAAGTGTTAAGGACATAGATTATGGCTTAACAATAACTAGAATTTATCTATGTGATGTCTATAGAAGTAATATATGTAGACAAAACCTAAAAAAAATGAGAGAATTGATTTTTGGCATGCATATTTGGGATATGTCAATTATTACAAGCTTGAAATAATGATGACAAAGTTTATGTTGAGAGAACTTACCTAACTAGAAGTTCAAGGTGATACAGTTTGTGTTAATATGGTAAAGTGCATCAATTACCATATGTGAAGTCAAACTATAAAGAAAAAAAACCAATAACATTGATATATTCAAGTGTTTTTAAGACAGTGAAATGACCTTTAATTAGTGGCATGAAGTACATGATTACTTTCATTGATAATTTTTAAGGATATGTCTAGGTATTTTTTATGAAAGAATAATTTAAAGCCTTAAATAAACTTAAGGAGTTCAAAGAATTAGTCAAAGATGAAGCCAAAAGAAAGATAAAGTGTCTCTATATAGATAATGATAGAGAATATGCCTCAACAGAATTTTTAGACTATCTTAAAGAGTCCAAGATAAGGTAATAATTCACATGTCTTAACATTTCACATCAAAATAGAATTATTAAAAGGAAGAATAGCCACTTTGCTAAAATTTGTCATAGCATGTTGTATACTAAAAATGTACTAGGATAATCATAAGCAAAGTGCATGAAAATTACATATTATATCATTAATTGATTGCCACAAGTAAGGCTGGACTTCACCTCACTATTTCAAAAGTTGTAAAATTTGAAAACTCTAATCAATCATTTCAAAGTGTTTGGCTGTGTGTACTATATACTTGTTCTTAATCATCTAAGGAATAAGTTTGATAAAAAGGTATTAAGTGTATCTTTGTTAGATACAATGAAAAGAGAAATGGATAGAGATGTTATGACTCAACAATAAGCAAATGATGTGTTTCCAAAAATGTAGTGTTTGATGAGGTATTTTCCTAGTGGTTTCCATAATGTGTGATATTTCCTAATTCGAAAGAAATTAAAGATATGTTGTACAAAATGCTAGGGGGAAAAATCAAAATCAAAAATATCTTGAAAAGCCTACACCATCAAATGAGTTAACTCTTGAAAAAGAAAAAAGTCCATGGCAAATTGATGTATACCAATAACCAATAGAAAATATTTTTGATGAAGGAAATTCTAAGCCATAGCTTAAAAGATTAATAAAATTGAGATAGCCTAAACCTAAGTATGTTAATATGGCATTAACTGAAGAAGAAAGCATCATTGAACCATTAGCCATTGAAAAAGTAATTCAAAACATAGAATAGAAACAAGTAATGAAGGAGGAGATTGAAGCTTTAAGTAAGAATGAAACTTGAAACTTGGTACCAAAGTTAAAGGATGTAAAATATATTTCATGCAAATGGGTATATAAAATAAAGACTTTTCCTAATGGAATAGTAGAGATATATAAGGCTCGATTAGTTGGTCATGGATTTTCATAACAATACAAATTGGATTATGATGAAACTTTTAGTCTAGTAGCAAAGATCATAATGGTACATGTTTTGTTGGCACTTACAACTAGTAAATCATGGATATTGTGGTAAGTAGATGTTAACAACACTTTCTTCCATGGTAAATTAAATTGAGAAATTTATATGGAGCAACCACAAGGATTTAGAAGTAAAGCTCATCTAGAATTTATGTGCAAGTTATGAAAGGCATTTTATGGGTTCAAACAAGCACAAAGGGCATGGTATGGAAATATTGCTAAGTTCTTAGTTCAAAGTAACTTTTCCCTTACATCAGTGGATTCTAGCTTATTTGTGAAAGAATAAGATGGAAAATTGACAATTGTGCTTGTGTATGTGGATGATTTGATCATTACAAAAGATGGTAATGATGAGATTCATTAAACTAAAGATAATTTTGCAGTTCATTTCCAAAGTAATAAAAATAATAGTAAGTAAAACCATTTGGTGAGTGGCATTAAGCTTAGCTAAATAGTTATAAATAGCCTTCCTCATCTCGGGTAGAATGTAAAGCAAGCCATTGGGTGAAGTGCGAAACAAAGGGCCTCCATATTGAGAGTTTTATTAATAAAGTTTTATGTTTATTTAAGTGTTTTGGATGCAATATTTTAAGCATTTGGGTGATTTAAAGTATGTTCTATACCTACTACTTGGATGGATATTGTACATAAAAAATTATCACACAATTATCATTAATATTTGGGTTTTTTTAGTAAGTGTAATTTTCTTGTTTTAATGAGTAAAATTAAAATATACTCTTTTACGCTTAATTGAGAATTTGTAAGTTTATTATTTTCTTTTGCTTAATTACCTAGCATTTTACTCAACAAAGTATTCTTATGCAACTCTTCCATGATCCTGTCTTGCCTTGATTTAATGAAAGCTTTACTAATCCATAACTTGACTAACTTTGCAAACTTGATAGAATAGCCCTTAGGAAATATGCGCTTGAGGTCATAAGGCATATCCTAATAATTAAGACAAAAGATTTTTGTGATTCCATTAAAATGTGGATTTCTTTCTAATTTTGAGATAAAATTGCCCTTCAATTTTTTCCACTCAACTATATCCTTGTCTTTGGTTTATAAAAGACCATCTAGTGACATAATTGCAAGAGGCAGTCCTTGGCATTTTTTAACAATTTCAAGGGACAACTTCAATGGAGGCAAACATTACCCCACAAAGTCAAATTAAAAGACCTTTCTACAAAAGAACTCCCACACCTTTTCTAAACGCAGAAGCTGCAACTCATGGACATAAACAAATAAAAATGTCTAGCAAAATTACCAGTATCCTTAATGTTAGGATTCGGATTAACATATGCAGTGAAATTTTAAAATTTTGATCCAAAACCTTCCTAGGATCCATACAAAAGTCATAAACTAGTATTAGGATTTTATCTTATTTGTGCTCGTGTTCTTTCTGAATGAATCCTTGATAGACTGAGATGAATTGAACCCCGACCAGAAGGTATAACATCTCTACGACATCCATATGAAGTGAACAATAACTTCTCCCTCCACGAAGCTGCTAGGATTCATTTCTCTCACTAGGATTGAGTTTGGATGTTTTCTAGAGTGATTTAGGGTTTGATTGAAGCTTAAGTGCATGAATTATAATGTGCTGCCTTCAAGTCCTTTTATAGAGTTAAGGCATATTATAATCCTAGTGCCACTAGAATAATGCTTTAAAAAATCTAATCATACTAAATGACTATCACCTCATCCTTATCCTGGAGAGAGTGAGGAGAGATAAAACTTATCTTATTAATTATCTAATATTAAATTGATATATAATTATCTTATATTAAATAATAATATTATCTTATAATATAATTATCTAATATCTAATAACGTAATTATTTGATATTACTTTAATATAAAATAATATCACATAATATATAATATATATATATTACGTGAATAAATATATATTATCATAATAATATATATACACATGAAAATAAGTCCAATTAATTGAATTTTAGTCCAACTAAAATTTAATTAATTATTGTCTTATTCCTACTTCTTTTGTGTGATTCTGTAAGTTTTTACTATGTTGATAATGACTCATTTTAGGCTATAAATAGTGAGCAATATCTACTAATACATCACTGCCACTCAAGTAGTAATAATGTTTATGATTTGACATCTACCTAATATATTATCAATATTTTTCATCATAATCCCTTTTGTAACAATATTTAAATCGAACTAGAGGCATGGAGTGTGTCATCCTCGTCAATATTTAATTTATATTTTTTGATATTAAGTAGACTTAAAATAAATTATCAATATCACATATTGATCTAATTGAGCATGGCCATGCATTTTTAAGTCTCACTCAATCAAGGGGCCCAAGGATATTTCTCTTTCATACAAGAGTAATAAAATCCCATCTACATCACTTACTTCCCTTTGCATGATTTGTGACACACCCAATCAACGTCCTGCTCGTCATCCCGATTAAAGGTGACGTAAGACGATATCAAAGTGAGTAACTCTTCATGTAGGGAATCGTAATAATTTCAAGTCAAACGACTATGCGCATTTGTGATTATATGAGTATAACTAATGACATATTTATTCATGCAGTATTCTCACAGTGGGTCAGTTCAGTACATTGTTCACTAACAATGTACTCATGTATTGACTTGATATCACATATCTATGATTCATAATCATCAGTTACTATACATGCTAGTCTCGATGTATTATTATTATCCTTTTCGTAATAATACTTGACTAGGGATAATTTAAGAATAGTAAAGCTATTCCAAGGATAATTATTATATTTAAGTTATAATTTGCACAAAATAAAACAAAACAAAATATAATAATTATATTGTCAAAATGAAACGTAATACATTATATAATATTACAATCATTTCTATGATTGGCTTCTAGGACACACACCAACACTTGATTCTTGTTGTGATCATTATCCTACTACCATTACCATTATTAGGGAAAGCATGTTTAATGATATCACAAAAGTCAAAATCTGATACACATCATTAAAGACAATTATATACCTTTTCTATAGTAAATATTCTATTAGAATGCTAATCAATGACATCTCATCCATTGCCTTGAGTTGCTCAAGTTTCGATTCCTTACTTGCCTTGCAAAATTGCATTGAACATAACTCTCATTGCCTCAATGAAAACATTCAAAAACATGTCAAATCTATGTAAAATTTGCTTGATAGATTCTTTTTAACCTTTTCCACTTCTTTCGATCATTGTTTGTCAAATAGCCTCTTTTTCTTACTCTTGAGAAGGCTTTAAGTCATCGTCATCCCAATGGTTAAACTTTTAGACCCTTTCGTGTGTCACTATAGTAACTTTTCTATGAAATTACACCTTTTTGAAAATTTTATTTTGATTGGTACAATAGCAAGTTTTGTGTACTTCTTACAAATTTACGAACTTCATATTTGACATATTAAAAAGAAAGTCATAAATTATAAAAATTGTTAATTTTGCATTATAAAGTTATAAATTCTTTTAAGCATTTACAAAAAGGTTTTATGTATTTTATAATTGATAACTAAATTTTTTTACGAAAAATTGTGTACCATCGCTCTTTCTAATTTCTTAATAACATTTGAAATTTATAAAAATTTATATGCTATTTACCTGCAACAAATAAAAAAAAATTGGTGGTGCTTCAATTAAATTAAAACACCACGTTGCCACGAGGGTTCTTATGAAAATTTTTTGTACTTTTTATTTTACGTACTTAGTCCAAAATTTGAAATTACGTGATCTATTGGTAAAATATTCAATGATATTTCATTAAATTGGCAAGGGATAGAACCATAGTGCTTTAATTAACAATACTTTATGATTTCATTTGCTAGTGTGGTAAGATTATATTTGCTACCCTTTGTTTCAAATCCCAAGTTCATGAAGGTTTAAAAAGAAAAAAAAATTGTCAATTTGATACATCAATCCACTAAATGCAGGATTAGATTAGATGGACTCAAGAGGAGTTTAGATTTTGCCTCATGAGTATTAATCTGTCACTGTATTCAGAAATAGAAAATTTGACTCAAAACTTTAATTTCCGTTTATGGACAGTATTCATGATCTATTCTTTCTTATCCAATTAACAGCCATACAAGAAGTCAATTGTTCTTCAAACATTGTGCAGATAAACATCCTTGCCTCACTAGTTGCGGGTAAAAAAATGAAAGAACTATAGCCTCTTAAACTTGTTTATTTGACACTCGTCCCTCAGACATCTGTTTCCAACTTGATTTCCTGACCAATAAGTAACGACAAATTTAAAATTTCCTTAATAACAAACTCTGAGGATCCGTCAAATTGCGTCTTCACAATTGCTGTCCTGCTCTTCAAACTTGTTGCCTTGACAATGTTCAAATCATTCTTTCTCAAACTCCTCCTTCCATTCAACATCTGCCCGTTAGGAATCCCCAAGAAAGTTACTTTTTCTATGATCCACTTCTGGCTGACTGCAAATGTTCCATTAATAACCTCGATGCAACAGACACCTTTCTGTTGTTCATTGCACCCGAAAATCTCACCAATGTGCTATTCTCTCCAGTGTCAATCGCCTCGCCGTCATCCAAGACGACTTGTCCAGTACTATTTGTGCCGTTGCTGATAACAATCAGAATATCGAATGCAGTTTTTCTGGCAGCTTTTGTTGTCATTGCTTCTCCTTGCAAAGCCAAAATATCGCTTCCCGAACATGCAAGTTCATGTGGTCTGCTGGTGCATCAAGATTCATGGACTGTCCTGACTCTACACTCACAGAGTTGGAGAAATGGAAAAGGTCAAATCAACTTCCAGCAGGGAAGTATGCATCAACTGTGGTTGCCCCCTGCTGCAATACAGGCGATACCATCACCCCTTTGCCTAGTAGAAACCGTGAATTTATTTCATATGTTGTGACATCCTCAGGGAATGAAAAGAAAAGGGGTCGCGCAATTGGTGTCCCATTTATGTGTGCTTCATACATTAATGTGTAGAGGTAAGGGAGAAGCTGATAACGAAGACCGAGAACTTTTCTAGCCGTTGCAGCAACTGAATCCCAAACATAAAGCTCTTGACGAGCCGTGCCTTCATTTGAATGATCTCTTGCAAAAGGGTAAAAGGGCCCCAACTGCATTTTTCCAAAATAAGGAAATTAGAAGCATTGCATTTTATTCTGCAAGATGGAATGAATGAGGAAAAGAATGCTTCATTTTCAGATGTTTTTAGTGCCAGCATATATCTTACACAGCAAACGTCAAAGTACTTTTTATAATATGCTTCAATATATGTAGCATTAGATAACCCTGTATATAAAGTTCTTACCTGGATCCAGCGCTGGCATGGTTCTTCACTTGTATCTCCTGTGAAACCACATATATCTGCTCCAACCACAGGAATTCCAAAGATACCAGATTTCAAAATGGGAGGAACTGAATATGCCAAGTCATTCCATGTAGCAGCATTGTCTTCTGTCCAATGGGCTGCATACTTGCCCGAGCTCACAAAAGTTGATGTAGTGAGAACGAATGGCCTTTTACCAGTTACATTCTTCAAGGCATTGTTAGTTGCTTTGCTTTCCAAGAGTTCATATAAATTGTGAGCATCTTACTCAGTGATACTACCGTAGTGTAAAGAGAGTTTGCTGGAACTGTTCTAGAATTAATGCGACTTTGATTTCCATAACTGTTAATTTTGTTTGGAGGATTATCGAGGTTAGAAGAGGTGGGTGGTGAAGTAATAAAGTTATATAACTCATTCATGTCAATCCAAAGGCCATCAAAAGGAAGCATGTCCTGAAATATTTTGATTTCCCCACCCCAAAAAATCCTGGCTGCGTGGGTTTAGAAAATCAGGGAAGCACACCGGTCCCGGCCAAACTTGACCCAGATAATTGCTTCCGTTATTATTCTTTATGTAGATGTCAGCTTGCAAACCTCTAGTGTAGGTTCCATATGTATCATTTACACCGATACCTGTTTACAAATTTCCCCATATCAATAACAAAAAAACCCAAAAAGTTTAGGCTGAAAGAATTGGGATGTGCTGAAATAGTTACCCGGATCTATGATAGGTACATATTTCTGACCATTTTGGTGAAGGTTGTTTACAAATGTTTTCATCCTATCAAGTGGGTAGTTGATAGGATCAAGGGTGAAATCTTTATATGCATCCATGTAATCAATGTCGGTTCACATTACTTCGAGGGGTATCTGGGATTTCGTGTAGTTGGCAACCACAGTCTCAATATCGTTAACATCCTTCTAACCATGTCTGCACTGATGAAAGCCTACACAGAGATATCGTAAGAAAATGTGAGTTAGCTCTACGAAGTGGACACTCTGAACCTCATTAAGCATAGATGGAGAATTTCCATTCTGAAGTGGGGATATTGTTGTTTGACAGCAAATGCACAGTAAGAAAACAGATTTATTTGTGTTAGCAGAGAAAGTGATCACTTTGAATTGCACATTGCCTATAAGACAGTTTGAATTCTAAAGTGGTTTCGCGGCAATAATCCATTTGCATTTGACAAAAGAAAGAGAACTGCTAGAATTCATAAATGGCATTTGACAACTAACATTATAATCTGTATCAACTGACAATTAGCAGCATCATCTGTTCTTACTTCTTCAAGAAAAGAAGCGAAGCCTTTTTTTCATTTTTGTAAGATAGAAATTGGACAATCTGAATCGCATAAACAGACAGAATTTCAATCCAAAAGTAGAATATTGTAGTTAACTTCAAAATTCATCAAAAAGGCCAATGGACCATTTGCAACATTGCAAGAAACAGAATAGCTAGGAATCATAGATTGCACATAATGGAATATCATCTTATCTGTTTCCTTGAATTTAAAATAATAAATTAGAAAGCATAAAAGAAAAAAAAAACACACATATTACTTACCAAAAGACCAATATGGCATAGGAGCAGGCCTACCAATGAGTTCTGTATGTTGATCCATCACCATCTCCGGTGAAGTTCCGGCAAAAAAGTACTAATCAAGAATGCCGCCAATCACTTTGTAAGTAATAGAATCACCATCGTAATCTATGTCCATGCCATTGCTCTTTAGCAGCAAAACCCCATGTGCCTGCTTTCACTTTCCCATCAGAAGAGGGAGATCTAACATCCATGTAAAAAGGGTGGGAACCGTAAAGATTAACATCAGTTCTGACACTAACAATGTCCGCATTCCACAGAGTGAGAGCCTGAGTTTGATTTTGTGGGAGCTTGAAGCTGCTCTTCATGTGCTCACCAAGCCCATAAATGGAGGATCTGTTTCTGGGAAGTGAGGATGATAGTTGAAGGTATTGGTCTTTGAAAATGAGGGATGCGGCGGTGGCATTGGAAGCAAGTGCGTCGAAGACGATGTCGCCGGAGGACTGGCGGGACACCATGAAGCCGAAAGGAGTTGTGTTGTGGAGGGTGAAGACGAGGTCAGAGTTCGCTTGGGCGAGAAGTAACCGTCTTTGGTTTCCTTCTAGAAGGTTGTTTTGTTGGTGGTGGTGCTGCGTAGTGCGGGAAGTATTAGGGGAAGCGGAATGAAGAGGGATAACCTCTTGAGGGATTCCCCATCTTTGGTGGTTGGCATCTGTGATTTTTACCCTTAAACAATCTTTGGTCTCAAAGCTGCAATCACAATGAAAAGAATGCAAAGCAAATGTTCAGGAAGAATCGTAAACTTCTAAACAAGGGGGATTATAGAATCCATTCACTATTTTTTTTTTCCTTTTAAATATTGGATGTCAATTGCAATTGTGCTGTATTTAATAAAATTGTACTTTTAATAACAGATCTTTCCTCTCTGAATAGTAAACTAGCACCTTATTGGCAGTAAATTCATCTTTGAAATAGACTATATTATTACAGATAAACATTTTTTACTGTTGTTTTTACAAAAAGAAATAGGGATAGTTGAGAAAAATGTACGTATATTATAAATTTATATTGAAATTTGAAACAGATGAATACAATTTTCTTTCCAATTGTATGATTAAAAAAGCTTGGCACTAACAAAAATGTATTCCCCAAACAACCACTTTACATGTGATACTTTGGGCTAAAACAATATGCATTGCAATACCTGGCAATGAGGGTGAGATTTTGAATGTCAGGTCCAAAAACAGATGAAGTGTTGATGAGACTAAGAAGAGCTGTAACAGAATTGCCAAATGAATCATTGGTGGCACTTGCAATGGCGTAGCCATAACCAATAACTTCATCTGCTTTTGCTTTCTGGTATTAATGCAGCAATCCATTATCGGCGTCGCTGTGTGATGGACGGAGCAACGAGTGAGGATTTTAGAAAACGGTTGGCCTATTTATATATTTTGGAAGCTGAGTGGAGTGGCGGTCACAATTGCATTAGGCAATCACAGAGACAATAGGGAAACATGAAGCTGTTGAAATGCAATTTTAATTCGTTATCTTCTACAAAAATTATATTTCCCCGTAAATATTGTTTTAAATAATTTTATCTTTCGACTTTTGGAAAGCATATAATATCACCCACAACACTAATGATATCAAGTTTATTAATGAAATTTATTACCTGGCTCGTAATCTAGCATCTTGATTGGTATAAAATAAATTTTGATGGCGTAATAAAAAATCAAAACATTGTTTCCATCTAATAAATAAATAAATAAATAAATTTTATATTTTTGAAATTGGTTACCGGCTTAATTTTCTTTCCTACAATATGTTTTGGTCCACCATTATATATCTAATTTATTTTTTATAATTTTTTAAAATCGGTTAACGGATTAATTTTCTTTCCTTCAATATGATTTTTTCCTTTTATTATATACGTAATTTATCTATTATCTATTTTATGCCAGATAAAATGTTAGAATGTGTTGCGTCAAATAGGAATTTTCCATGTTAAGATTAGATTAAAATAAGCAGATGAATCTTATTAGAAGAGTAATTTCAATTTCAATTTCAACTAAATCTAGTGAAAATTCAAAAAAATTAAGCTGGATAAAGAATTAGATTCCAATTAAATTGAAAGTGATTTATTTAGGATAATAATAATATTTTATATATTGAAAATGAAATTTCAAATTAAATTTCAAATTTCGATTGAATGTAACAATACAAGATATTGGAAAAATTTTGTAAAATTCAATTCAATAAATGATAAATATAAAAAATTTGCAACTCAATTTCAACTCCTACTTTTAATATATATAGCATTGCTGTAAAATTATTTTTAGTTCCAATGACATGGAATATGCTTGATTAATCATTGTCAGAACTTTCTCTTTTCATTTTTATTAATAGAAGAGATTAAATCAATTATTGTCTTAACCTCATCATCTTCTTCTTCTTCCTTTTTTTTTTTTTCTAGTAACCATCAAATTTTATTAATACAGAATATAGGCAACATCAAATAGGACAGTATCCTCAATAGTGGGAGGAACTTGAGTTAAACTACCCAAACCACCCCTGATTATATTGAAAACTTATTGAGCTGCCTCATGACGTGAACAACAACTAAGCAAAATCTTATTCATAGAAGATATAAAGGATTTTACAGACTCTAGAACAGCATAACCTCTCCATGGCACTCAGAAATACCCAAGATTAATTCAATGACCACCTTTGAATCACTTTCCACTTGTACATTTCTGTACCCGAAATTATTTGGAACGAGGATTACCTTTGTGGATAGCTAACAACTCAGCATTGAGAACAAATTAACGATCATAATTCTCATGCAAAAGACCCAAAACTATTCCCTCACAATTTCAAGCCACAATAGCCATTGATGATTTACCCCGAACTCAGAAAGCATCAACATTAATTTTAATTTAATCTATAAGATGGAGAGCTCCAAGTAGAAAAGACCTTAATAGCTCCACCAGAAGATGCTATTGACGCATATACCTCCAAAGCCAATACCTTGACCTACTCCTCCTCCTCCTCCTCCTTGAACTCAGTTAGCACCAAACTAAATAGCTTCTCGAGGTCCACTGCAATGCCTTCATGAACAATGGAGTTGCGCTCCTCCTATATCTATTCAAGGACGATTACAGGGAAGGCTACTCGCGAGCGATGTTGATCCCGAGTTGTGCTGGGGATAAGCTTATCTGCACTAGCCACAAACACATGTATTGAATTTTTCATCAAAGCAGATTGCAACGCCGAGATATTGATGCCCTAAAATCAGAAGCAAACAAGACGAGTAACCTCATATGATTCCATAAAGTGAAGCTCTATTTCAACCTCTATTAAGCACAGGGGAAAAGCAAACTTCCCACATTCATCTATTTGCTTAATCATTCTCGGGTAGGTGATACACTGCTTTCATATCTTTAATAAATCATTTTGAGCCCTTGATTGATGTTTAAATTGTTGACAGTATAATTAACAAATATAAATATACTAATTAATTATAATAATTATGAGCGTAACTGATACATATTCTGATAAAGCCATAATTGATTTAGATGATGGTGATGAGTAAAATTGCAACCTATTTCGTTTCTTAGGTTATTCTGATAGAGAGCAAGAGAAATATTTTCATGAGTGGTAATCCTTATTGTGTATCACTAAATGACAACCATGATCTCTGCATTTAAAGTTAAACTTATGATAGAAAATTACTAACTACTAAAGGATTGTAGGTTGAGACCTTTACCCATATGGACTTATATATAATCCAACCTATCACGAACTAAATATATTCAACTACGGTCCAATTTGTTTTATGCTTAATGTTAAAACATAAAACTAATTACTTAAATAAATATTCTAATAAATTAATTAATATTAATCCATATAAATATATCCAAATAAATTATTTATTTTATTTAAATATAATAATCTCCCACTTAGATAATATTAATTAATTACATGGAATAATTGAAATAATAATTAAGTAATTAGTATACATTAAGTTACAAAATTAATTTAGAGAATGAGATTATACAGGATCATTAAATCTGATAGGAAAATAAGTAATGTTTAAATATAATTATCTCATAATCTGAAAAGAATATAATAAAGTTAATCTTTTGACTACAACTTAGAAAAGAAATAACTTAAAATCATTGAATCTAATAGAGAAATAAATGATCTATATATGTATAAAATATATCACCAATGTTTCAATATCCAAACTGAATAATGATTACATAAGTGGTTTCAGACAGTAATAAATGAAGTTAGTCTTTCGATCATAGTTCAGAAGAGAAACAACTTAAAATTATTGAATCCAATAGAAAAATAAATGATTTATAAAACACATTACCAATGTTTCAATATTAGAACTAAGTAATTATTACATAAGTGATCTCAAATATCAACAAAATAAAATAAGCATATCTCCAACTTCAACTAAACTAAGGCTTCATTAAAGAATTTAATAAGACCCATAAGAGTTATATGATTCTTAAATACACTTATAGGTAGGCTTTTAGTTAAAGGATCTGCTAGCATGTCTGTCCTAAGGATGTGTTCAATGTTAATATGAGATTTAGTAATCTTCTCTCCAAGAAACAGGAGTTTAACATTAAAATATTTAGTACGACTAGAATTCCTATAGTTTTGAGAGAAGCACACAATAGAAGAATTATTGCAGAAAATTGTAAAAGGTTGTGATATAGAATTAACCAAATGCATGCTAGTATCAACTTCCTCAACCATATAGCCTGACAAATGAGGTTGTGATATAGAATCAACTAATTACATGCTAGATATCAACTTCCTCAACCATACAGCTTGACAAATGGTCTCATAACATGTGATAAACTCTATTTCTATGGTTGAGGTAGCTATGAGTGTCTGTTTAACACTTTTTCATGAAACAACTTCTCCAGACATCATAAATATGTATCTAGATATTGACTTATGATCATCTACATATGAGGCATAATAAAAAATCTGAATAACCAAGAACCTTAAGTGAATCAGATCATTTATAAGTCAACATGCAATTTTTTGTACCTTAAAGATATCTTATTACTTTCTTAGCTGTTTTCCAATTATCCATTCTAGGGTCACTCTTCTAAGCACATTAATAGTAAAAGCTATATTTGGACAAGTGCAAACTCATGCATACATAAGACTACCAATAGCAAAAGCGTGAGGAATCTTGTCCATTTTAGCCCTTTCCCTTTCAATATTAGTTTGAAGGCACTGTGATTAAGATAACGTATCGCTTTTTTGAGTAGGCATTGGACTGGATGCACAGGTATCCATTTTTGAATCTTTTAAGCACCCGTTTAATGTAATTAGCTTAGGACAAGCCCAAAATACCATGAATTCTATCACAATAGGTATGAATTTCAAGAACAAAAGATACTTTACTAAGATCTTTCATATCAAAATGGCATGACAATATATGTTTTGACTCATCTAGAAAATTGATTAAGTTGCTAACCAATAAAATGTCATCAATATAGAGTACTAAGATGACAAAAATATCCCCATCAAATTTATGATAGATACATTGATTCAAAGCATTCTCAACGAGCCCAATAAAGGCAATGAAACTTCAGATATCACTATTTGAAAGCTTATTTTAGCACATAAATGGATCTTCATAGTTTGCATACTAGGCGCTCTTTATCGATTTCAACAAAACCATCCAAATGAGTCATGTAAACTTCTTCGTACAAGTCTCCATTTAGAAAAGCAGTCTTGTCATCCATTTGATGAAGTTTAAGGTTAAGCTGTGCAATAAGAGCCATGACAACTATGAAGGCATCCTTAATAGACACGAGAGAGAAGATCTCTATATAATCAATGGTTTCTTTTTTATTGTAGCCTTTAACTATGAGTCTAGCTTAATACCTTTCAATTCCGCCAGTGGCACCCCATTTTGTTTTGAAGACCTATTTACAATTGATTGGTTTGTATCCATCTAGTAACTTAGTAAGCTCCTATACATGATTGTGATGCATGAAGGAAATTTCATCATTCATAACTTCCTGCCACTTAGAAGAATCAGGGCTTCACATTGCTTGCTGAAAAGAAATGGGATTTGTCCTATCAATAATGTCTAATTTAGACTTTTACAAGTACATGATGTAGTCATTCGGTATTGTAGGCCTTCAGACCCTTTGAGATCATCTTAATTCAATGGTTGGCTGATCAGGTTCTTCAACATAAGGATCTTCATTTATCTGAATTGGATTTTCAACATTATCTCCTCTAATGGGTGAATGAGTCAAAATAGGTATATGCAGAATAGTGGTTTCATTGTGTAGATTGATAGCTCTAGGCATCGAACTCCCATTATCTAAGTCATCCTTAAAATAGAATGCCCGATCAGACTCGATGATCTTAGTACTATGAGTGAAACAATAAAATCTACAATATCTTGATCCAGTATAGTACCCAATAAAGAATCCATTAATTGTTCTAGAGTCTAATTTCTTCAACTGGCAATTATATGGTCTCACATTTGCTTTACAACCCCACACTTAAAAATGTTTCAAAATATGAGAAATCTAGATCTAATAATACACCTTATTTTACTAATATTTCTAATCTCTCTATAGATATATGGCCTAATCATCAATGCCATAGAATGGAAGAATTCTCACTCATTTTAGGACATTTATGCCTAATCACAACATTGATGAGTACATCAAAAGACACAATAAGACAAGCATTCAGATTCAAATGATATAAACCATTTTGTATAATGGTAATACCAATAACAGTAGAATCATAATAAATCTTAATCCTTGCATTCACTTGCCAAAAAGAATAATCAGAATTTTATTCAAAACAAAACTAAAAATCAAATTCCTTCTCACAGAAAGTACGTAAATGACATTATTTAGATCTAAAATATGTCTAGAAGATAAACATAAGGAAACTAATCCTATATATTAAACTTTAACTTTACTCCCTACTACTCTTAAAACAATCTTCTCTCTCTTTCACTTAAGATCCACAAGTTCTTAAGCCCCTTCAAAGAATTTGTAACATGAATAGTTATACCAAAATCTAACCACCAGAATTTGGAAGACGTCTCAAGATTATTGGATTCAAAACACACTAGAGTTAGAGGGATAGAATTGAATTTCTCTCGAACAACTTTCATATATTCCATAATAATTCCTTGTCTGGGATATTCTCTTTAATTCCCTTTTCAATAGTAAACTTAATCACTGCCAAACAGATTTGGTTCGACTCATATCATTGCTTGTAATAAGTCTTATCTATAGCATTAAACTCAAGTAAGAGATCAATTAGCTTTGGTTCTCTAAGAGCTAAATCTTCCTTAGAAACTGTCAAGTACATGTTCAAAGACTCTTTCCATTCATCATAGTTCATTTCATTAAGAGTCCTTACCACGGATAATTGCTAAAAAGCTGAGACTGGTGCTACAAGATTTGAAAATTTTAATTATGTGTGCACATCATAATTATAATACAAGATTTCTCAATTAAAATAAAATCAGTCAAGCAATTATATGACAAAGTGGCATCAAAGAAATTACATATATCATATGATTTGGCTTGTTATTAATGCAATGTTGAAACATTATAAATGCTGCATGCCTATTCAAAAGAGTCCAAACCCTAAAATTACATTAACAATGTCACACCGATATGGTGCATCTATCATAAATGCAATATGCTTCTAGTCATCCCAAAAGGATAATATTTTTCATGTAAAACAATCTCATTATAATCCTAATCTATCACTGATGTGAATAAAACAATTTTGCTATCTATACATGTATAAAATTATATAATTAAGGACTCAAAATTTAACAAATATAACTATGCTTACAATTAGAGAGAGTGACCTCTCACTAAACTAGAAAAATTTTGAAGAATGTTCATGAATTTTAATAGGCCAAAATTCCATAAATAAAGTGTATTTTTATACAATATAAATCTTACGAAATTCAAAATAAATATTTATTGAACATAAAAATTTTTAAAAAATTACAAATAAATAGAAAATTAATTTTTATACAATTAGGCCAAAACTAAGGCCCAAAGGCCTAATATATAGGCCGCATGCGCCTGTACATGCTTAGGCCTACGTATAAGTCTTGTAGCAAACTGGCAGGTCAACTAACTCTCGCATGAGACTCACATGCCTAACGCATATGGCCTTCACGTGCAGTCAGTTAGCCATTCAAATGTAGCACGTAAGGCTCACATGCATGAGTGCGTGGAACTCACACGTGACAACCAGCTGGTTGTCTTATAGGTGAGTGAGGCACACACGCGCTTGAGTTTAATGGAGCTTTTAGTTCCAGAAGGCTTCTTTATGGCTTTTTTTCGCTATTAACAGACCTTTTAAGTTTTGGAAAATTGTGTTTAGTTTATTTCAACGCAAGAAAAAATTATCTAGCCTATTTTCAACATAAATTCATGTATTAATCAGAAGAAAAGACTTCAAAATTTTGCAATCTATGTTCATAAATTTTTCAAAAAAATCCAAACTTTAGTCTACAACAATCATGAATTTTAATATAATTAAATAATAGAGTAATATTCCTGATGTATATGAAATCAGGATTCAAGATTCAATTAAAAGAAAAAATAGATCCAAATTATTTTAGAATTAAAATCCCCAATTTTGATAATTTTATGTACGAAAGAGAAAAAGAAAAAATTAGGAATTTTATAAATTTTACCAAGACTAATTAAAATTACTCATAATCAGATAATATATACTATCAACTTGGTTCTGATACCATTTATTGACAATATGATTAACAAATATAAATATGTGAATTAATTATAATAATTATGAGTGTAACTGATGCATACTCTGATAAAATCATAATTAATCTAGATGATGGTGATGAATAAAGTTATAATTTACTTTACCCCTTAGATTATTCAAATAGAGAACAAGAGAAATATTTTTAAGAGTGGTAATCCTTATTATGTATCACTAAATGAAAATCATTATCCTTCTATTTAAGGTCAAACTTATGATAGGAAACTATTGACTACTAAAGGACTATAAGTTAGGACCTCTACTTATATGGGCTTATGCATGATCTAACTTATCACGGACTATATACATTGAACGAAAGCCCAATTTATTCTATGCTTAATGTTAAAATATAAAACTAATTACTTAAATAAATATTCTAAAAAATTAATTAATACTCATCCATATAAATATATCAAAATAAATTATTTATTTTACTTTAATATAACATAAATTCCATATTTGACTTCATAGATTCTTATGCCCTTAATTGATGTTTGAATTCCATAATTGACTCCACATATTGTTATGCGGTGCTTTGGAATATGCAATCAGTGATTTATATATAGATTTGATAGAGAATTTGCTCGTTGAGGTTAATTGCCAAATTAGTTTGTCACTTGAAACTAGCATAATGTCCAAGCTTAAAATTGAATTCACAATTATGGGATTGAATAAATGCATTGAAAGTTCCAAATTCCATTTTCTAGTGCTTGGATGAAACAAATTTGTTACCTTGATATTCTTATCACAATGAATGCCCTCCTTAATTGAGTGAACTAAATTAAGAATATTAACCACCTAATAATCCTTTAAGGCTTGAATTGAATTCCAATCACTAACTAAATAATAGTTATACTTTAACGCCAAATATTTATTTCCAATAATTCCATTGCATGCTTAAGACCTAGACTTCATTGGTTTATCTAGTATATAAGTTTTCCTTCAATATTTATCTTTAAACCATCTAATCCACAATTTGCTAAGGCTAATAATAGTCTTTAAAGTCAATAAAGCCTCATTAATGTGATGGAAAATTTAAATCCAAACTCACCTAGCTCTTTCGGGTCACATATAGAAAGACATGCTTTAGGATAGTAGTAATTAGTTTTATTTTCTGGAGCTTGCCACTAGAATCTCTTATAAGTTGCATCCATCCTATCATAAACCACTTTTGGAATCTTCAACATGGACATAGAATATATTGAAGCTTACTAAACCATTGCTGAGACAATGGCCATCCTTCCTATCAACGATAGAGAATTCTTACGCCATCTTGACAATCTTGCATGTACTTTTGACACTAACTAGTTAAAATCCCTAGTGTTTGCTCGAGATAAAAATAATGGGATTCTTAAGTACTTCACATACCTTGTTAACTGTTATAAACCTATAAAATATAATAAACCTTTATGTATAGCTTTCCTGACATTCATTGAAAGGAAAAAAATGATTTACCTATATTAACTCTTTAACTAAACCACTGTTGACAAGTATGAATAATAATCCCATAATCTCTTACCTTCATCATATTTTCCTTAATGAAAATCATTAAGTCATTAACAAACATAAGATGACTTATAGCTAGCCTATTACAAGATAACTTAACCCTCTAAATATCATAATTTTTCTCTACTCTTTGTAATAATCTTGAAAGAACCTTGGTGTTCAATATAAACAACTAAGATGAGATAGGATCACCCTATCTTAACCTTCTCTAACGAATAAAACTTCTTAAAGGACTCCTATTTGATAAGACTTTAAATGAAATAGTTTATGAACACTACCTAATCCAATTGAAAAAGATCAGGTTAAAACCAAATAACTCCAAAATCTAAATAATAAAACTCCATTCCGCCTTATGATATGTTTTTTGTATGTTAAAGTGTCAATCCCATTAGGCCTCCTATACCCTATTTCCTTGAAAAATGATACACTATTTCTTAAGCCTATAGTCAATTTTCCATTATCCATTTACTAGGAACAAATGTAGATTAAAGCTCCATTTATTTTTTTGAAAAATATTTTTCATAAAAAAAATTTATTTACATATACATATTAATGAAAGGATGACTTCCTATTTATATTAATAACTAAAAAAATTGATATCTAAAAACTTAGAAATAAAAGAAAGTAATTTCCATTTTAGAATAAGGAAAATTACTTTTTCCAAATTATTCATATTTAACATTTGATAAGTAAAATACTTTTCCTTAATTTTAACATTTTATAATTATATTTTGTAGAAAATACTTTTTGATGAAACAAACAAAGCCTAAGATAGTGTAATTATCTTATTCAAAATCATCCTTATTTTGTTTGTAAATTTTTTAAGATAATCTTGTATATCAAATTACATAAACTAATTAGTCGAAAATGCTTGATTTGAAAGGCACTTTATTTCCTTAGAATTAGCACAATGAAGGATTCACTCATTTTCCTAAGAATATGACTAGAATGAAAGAAATTCTTCATAATTGTAACCATCTATGTCCTAACAATACTCCATGCTTTTGATAAAATAGCACATTCATCCCATTATGAGTTTAAGCCTCTAAACCTAGCAAACTCCTCAAAATGTCCCAAACTTCCTTATCAATAGGAATATTACATAGAACTATATTTTCCTCTTTCATAATTTCACTTTGAATCAAATCTTAAAGATAAAAAAGGAATTATACATTATTAGTAGAAGTGTCAAATAGGTTATATGGATTAGATATGAGCTTGATTTGTATTACTTGTGAAAAAAAATAGATTAATTTTAAGGGTTCCAAGTTTAGTCTATATCTATGAGTTAGTGGATTAGTTCATAAACTTTAACTGCAAGTTTACGAACCAGTCTGTATTATCTATAAAAAAAGGACCAAATTTTAAAAGGTTTGAGTCTGCCAAAGTCCATAAACTAGTCTATAGTACTTATGAACTTAAGTCCATTTAATAGCTTTATTTATTAATCTTGAATAAGTTTTTAAAACTAAGTAAACAGTAGCTTTGCATTCCCCTTCTATCCTAAATCCAAAGTACAAACTTCAACCTTATACCAACAATGTTATTCCTATGCCTTTTGATAGTTGTAGACAAATAATGAAATTTAGAATTTTGCTGATTCTCATGAACCTATTACTTTCAAGAATTCTAATGCCAAATTAAGGTTATTCTAATCAACTACTCATTTAAATTCAATTTTAGCTACTTTTGCTATTCCTTATTTTTAGTATTAGATTCTCGCAACCTAACCTAGGTTATTTTTTTTAAACTTAGCAATCACTCTCTAACAATGTCTAAAATGAGTTCTATTCATTCAAATAAATCCTTCCTTGGCATTTGTAATTTGTGAAATAACTTATAGGCAGCTATTCCTTGAACTTCCCTTTTTTATGCCTTATTTATAAATTATAAATAGGTTTCATTTAGAAACTAAGCTATTATAATTTTGAAAGGGGGATAATGTTTATCCTTATCAATTTTTGTGTTTAAGCATATAAGAATATGATCTAACCTTGAAGTGCTCAAATGAATAAAGTTACTTTTGGAAACAACATATGCCACTCATAATTACAAATGGCTCTATCAAGCCTTTCTCTAATTGCCTGATGTCTTAAATGTCCATTGTCCTAAGTAAAACTTAAACCTATATAATCTTTATCAATATCGCCTATGTGATGTGGAAAATCCCTGAAACCAACACCATCTAAGTTTCTAACCTCCAAACCACTGGATTTATCTACCTTAGTTAGAAAAGAATTAAAATCCTTTATGGATTGGCTATAACCTCATGTATTACATATAAATAATTCTATAACTCATAACAATCCCTATAATATGTTGAACCATAAACAAAAGAAATAAATCATTTCATCATTATACCTTAATTCAAAACAAAGAACCACCCTATCATTCATAAATTTCACTTTTAGCTGTAATCCCTACATCTAAAATAAAGCTAGTTTGCCTTCACGACCTTTCACCAAAATTACCACAATTTCAATTATACTAATAATGCATGTAACATCCCCAACTCTAGATTGAGATGATTTTATCTCTAATAAAAAAACACATTTTGGATGTTACATCCTATCCATGGGCATAAAGGTCTACATGATCGAGGATTGGTTAATTCCTTAATAATTCCAGCTAGTAAGCTTTGTGGCTCTTGAAGGGGCAAGTTTTAGTCTGTTTCCTCAACCTTAATAGAATTATCCTTTAAGATAACAATCTCTCGTGCCTTTTGCTTGCACCCTGAAACATGAATACTTGCCACTTAATGCTTAGTTTCCCCTAATTGGAACTCATTAACCTTAGAATGAAAATTATCCCCATACTTTAATTTCTAAAAAGCATGATCACTATAAATATTTTTTTTCACCCCATATTTAACCCTCATTACTACCACCATTTAGAATTGCAATTCCTAGGATAAGTTTATTTGTATTATTATAGTTTATGCTAACATCATATTATTATTCTATTCACATAGAACATCTTGCCCTCTCATTTTCACATTATTATCCCCACCCTTCTCTCTAGCAAAAAACTTATACAACCAATATCATTAAGCAGACTAGTAAATGCCTGATTTTGAGACATGTATTCCTTATTTAGTTACTCTTAAATCTTAAGGCCTTGTTGAGTGCTATTCCTAACCAACTTAGACCTAGTATAGTCCATCACATCCATTTGCTCTCTTTTAAAATTCTTTTTAGTTAAATCCCCTCTAATTCTCTTAAAGGCATTTGTAACTAGAACCATCTTATACTTCTTCCTCCCTTTAGATAGGATACTAATAACAATATGACTTATTTTCTTTTCCATATCTACCTTATCGACATTAATACCCAAATCAGCCATATGTTTCCCCATAATGGCCAAATATGGCACCTTACCATGAAAGAGCTTACCAATTATACCCCTTTAATCTCATTTTTGAATTATTCTTTGCTTAGTTACCTAACCCGCACCACTATAAATCCCTTCTAGTATCTTAAATAGTGATCTAACCATAACCATTCAAGTCCAAGTGCCATATTTACGCTCCTCTTTATCCCATGTCCTATTAATTTTTAGAGATCTACAAGATCTTTGATCATAAGCCAAAACACCACACCTAAAATAGAGGTTTTAGACTTTCTCAAATCTAAAATGAATCTATAATTTATCCCTATTTCCCAGTGACAACCAAAATCCTAAAGGCAAGCATTTAAGAACATTCAACCACACATGTAATTGAATAAAAGGTCTTAACAAAAACTCATTAACAAAAGGAATTTCAATCTCTTTAACACTCTTTAAGCTTGCACCAATCAATATACATAGATTCTAAAAAGATATTATGGACCTGAACCTATAGAAATGCTTTGTCAAAACATACCTTTAAAAGACTCATTGTTGGATTCCATTTTTGCAAGTTAAGCAATTGACCCATTATGTTCTAAGGTGAGCTTTACCATATGAATTGCATATGCTTTTCTTCTTGGAATGTAAATATATACTTATTAGGACCACCTTTAGTTATTTCTATATCCAAAACCATCTTTCAATTTTTCCTTATCATGGACTTAAATAGTATTTCTATTCATAATCTTCATAAATATGAGGTTTCCTATTAGTATAAAGGACTTCCATAATATCTTTTTATTTAGACATAGCTTTGAAGAGATCTCATCCTCCTTTACTTACATCTCAATAAGCTCTAATGAAGGCATAATTCCAATCTAAACAAACTAACTAGAAGCTCAATCTCACTATGTAAATAAAAGAAAATCTCACTCCACTGCAAAATGAAAGGAGAACATTAGTAGCCAAAATATGAATAGACTTGTTACCTCTAGAGAAGATAAATATAACAAAAATTAGGACACCTTAAGACTTTTTTAGAGAGAAAAGAACACTAATATGCAATATTTTCCATTATAAAAGTCACCCTTCTCTTAATAAGAGTGATTAAATCATACACACATGAAAATTTGAAATCTAACCCAAAATATAAAAATAAAATTTCCATAAAAAATGTAAAATGCAAATTACACTAATAAATTATGGGGTGTGTACAAAAAACCCTTTAGTTTCAAATTAAAGACAATTTAATGCCTAAACTATGATTACTAACTCCCTAAGATTGAGTTATAATCTAAAATAATAAGAGTAGTAGCACCCTAATCCTTTTTTCCTTTTACCAATGTTCTTTCTTTTCTTTTTTTTTAAGACATCGCTGTCTTGAGTTAAAAAATCTCTTATTTCTTTTTTCACTAATTTACAATCATTTTTTCTTTTTATTTTATTGTAAAATTCCAAGATCTTCATTTTTAATTTATTTTTTCTTTCGTTTTCCTATAAAATTTTAGGTGATTAATTGATTATGTTTCAAAACAATTATTCTAATATTTATATATATTAATTTTGTGGATCAAAAGGATTTGTGTAATTATATTATGAACGTCATTTAAATTATTTTAGTTAAGCATCTTTTCTTATTAACATGATTACTTTTTTCTTTAATATTTGTCTTCAAGTCTGTTTTAATGTGTTTTTAGAGATTCTATAGGGGCTTGGATTATAGGATTCATGAAGAACTTAGGGTAGGGTTAGGTTTTATATGATGAGCTTATGGGTTTTATAGAAGGGTTAGATTAGAAAAATGTCCATTTTGAAATGGATTTTGATATTGTTATTAATCTAGTTACTAATAGTTGTAATAGTTGTTATCCTTATTCTAATATCATAAGGGGAATTAAGGAATGGTTAGAGAAGGACTGACATGTGAATGTTAGCTTAAGTAATAGAGAAATTGATATAGTAGCTCATGCCTTTACTAGTATAGCTCAATGATACGGATCAAAATTATGTGGAGTTGGAAAATGCTCCCTTTATATATAGGACTCTAGCTTGGCAAGACTTGTCTTCTCTAGTTCAGTTGTGTTTATTTTTCTAATGTAACCAAAAAATACTATATTTTAATGACCTTATATAATTCTCCATTTGATTTTATTAATTTGTTCTTAAATTCTCTTTTATAGATATTTATTTAGGTTAGAATGGCTCTAATAAGGGAAACAATAAAATAAAGAAGAAAGGATGGTGGTTAGTGGTGAGAAAAATGGAAGAAAGGCATAACACAATAAAGAGAAGGAATAGGAAGAAGGTCGGTGAAAAGAAAAAAGGATCAAGGTGTTACCCTTATCAATTTGGACAACATAAAGGGTTATTCGCATACTAATTATAGTTTAGCCATTAAATTACCCTTAATTTTAAACTAAGAGATTTTTTACATATACCCCATTGCTTGAGAGGACAAATTGCATTTTACCCTAAAAAAAATACATGGTACTTGGAATGACTTAGCTCCTTATCTAAAAATTTTTTCTAATAAAAAGGTATGAGCTAAAAGAAAAACAAAAGCCTCCTTATCTAAACTTCGATCATGTAAATAGGAAGAAAGGGTTTTCTTCACTGGTTTTATCTTCACAAGTGTTTAATCTGATTAAATTTTTCACTATTTCATTTTAAATATATAAATAAATTTACTTTAAATTATGTCATTTTACACAAGTGTGTTGCATAACATGAGAGATAAAACTCCTTAAATTATACCTTTTTCACTTTCTAATTTCCCTTATATAATTCATGATTTTTTTATATCTTCAAGAATATATTGTTATAGAATTTAATGTTTTCATGTTTGGATCATAATTAACAATAATTTACTTGATAATATGAACATTCACTAACACCACCAAGATAATGATTTTCCATAAAACAAAAAATATGATAAATCATTAAATTATTGTGAGAATAATGGTTTTTCATGACGTTTGGGCAATGACAAAAAGGCATGAAAAATTCCAATGACAAGTTTGTATTTCTTTTTCTTTTTAAAACAAATAGATTTTCCATAGCTTAGGAGACACAATATATATAAAATGAGAAAAATATTTTACAAAATCTCATGTTTTAAGCCATGGAATAAATGAAAAAGATAAAATAAAATAAAAATAAGCCAATAAATATACTATATAGCAATTTGAATAAATTAAATTACTAATAAATCAAAATAATTATTACATTAAAAAATAATTAAATCAGTTGTGCCTAAATTAAACCTATTCCTAAATGAAAATAGTCAATCTAATTATTTCCTATAAATTGCTAAATTAATAATAAAATCAATTATTCCTAGATCAAACTACTTATTTCTAAATCAAGGCAAGTGCTATACTTAAAAATAACTATACAAATTATTCTTAAATCAAATAAATTTCTAAATTAAAAAAATAAGACCACCAATCCAAGAATCAAGTTGATTCGTAAATAGGAAAACAATCAAATCACTTATTTTTAAACAAAAAAAATTATAAATCAATATCAATATTAAATATCATTATCAATATTATCATTATATATTATTATATTTTGTTATTTATATCTATCCATCTATATCTATATTTATATATTATATCCATATATTATATACTAATTGTAATATTCTTTGTCTTCTTTTATGACAAATGTTATTCCTATAACCCATTACATGTCTTTGTATTACTACATTTTTTGTAGTTTTGTTGTAGGCCCAATATTGACCTAAATTTCTCCCTATTGGCATTGTACATCACTCACTTATACAAGACTTATGCATGTTAAGTCACTAGTAATGCATTTTTTTAGCTTGATTGCTACCTTCCTTCTCTATTTCTAAATTTATTTAATTGCTATCTTACTTATAAATACTTAGTTTTTTCCTTTTCTTTGTTACATTGTTTTACTATTGTGCATTACACTCATTAGCTCTATCATTTCCTTTTGTTTTTTTTATATTATTTTACTATTCTATGTATACTACTCACCTGTAAAGAGAAAGAAATCACAGTCATTCTTAATCAAAGGAATTGTAATCAATCTCTTGCATGATTTGCTATTATGACCTAAACTCGGTTATGATTAGGTATGGATTTCACTACTTAGTTTCCATTAGCCTCAGTATTAATTACACTAATTTTGCCCTAATGGAAATTTCTCTATTTCCATTGTGATTCAATTTATCACAAAATTTGCACAAAAACAAATAAAATTTCCTTTATTTTCAGGTGCTTTCTGAGGGCTATACATCCTTACTTATAAAACCTATAATTCCAACAAACTCATCAAGATAGGATATACACAAAATATACAATCTCAACATATTAACTACATGAACACCATTAATTCTCATTCCTAATGCAACTATCAAAATCTCTCAACAAGCCAATCTTAGATCTCTATAGAAGTAAAAAGATACAATTAAATTAACTTTGACCTTGAAATATTGAAAATAATATGAATGAGTTACAAGAACTTAGTGAGCATATATTTACCATAACTATATTTATAATTAGTTAAATAAAATAATTAATAATAATTAAGTGAAAAAAAGAAAACAATTGCAAACCTATTTCTTAGATTTTTATAACTCAAGGTACTGAGTCCCTTATTGATGTATTCATTTACATATATATTAAATTTCTTGTTTCACTTTACAATTTATAATAATCCCATTTACTCGATTTAATCAATATAATTACAACTTGGCACATAAATCATTCTAAGTAAACATCTCATTTTTGATGCAATTTTGCTAGGATTTGATTAATATTTGATATGTTTTTACAATAAAGTTATATATAAATTCATATCTTGCTATGGACAAAAGAAACCATTCTTCACTAATTTCATTTCTATAATTGAGTCAATCATCCTAAATTGTACAATAGAACTTAGACTTCCATACAAATTTTGGAAGACAAATTGGTAGCATGACATATTGATGATAGAAAAGTCATGCTATTATAGGCTAAATAGCTACTGCATACTCTTGATGCTAGTTTTTTGGCCTAGCTTATATCAAACAAAATTAATATGTTCATGTTAATTTTTACATGAATATTATAAAGTTATTAGTTATTAATAAAGTAACAAGTTTATAGTAAAATTCACTTGTGGATATAACAAAAGAAACTAGAGCTCAGTATCAACATAAAGAAAAAAAATCAGTTAGAAGGTTTCTACATAAAATAATTGATTGCAAAAGAAGTTTCTATGAATAACTATAACTTTTTATGATAAGATTTTTTCTTGCCATCCATTTGAAAATTTTCTATCTATTTCTAATTTGTTTGATGTAATTAAGCTTGAAAAACCTATTTGCCTTTCCTATTTAAAATTCTTAATCAGAAGTTCATCCTTTTCTTTTTGTCATAACTATAATTTTTTATAATAAAGTTTTTACCTACCATTTTTTCTTGAATTCATGTAATTCATATTTCTATATCTGAAATTTGACTCTGTTTGCAATGCCTTTAGCCTTAGCTTCTCCATAATCTTTTATTTTACTTCGATTTTCTATTGAGTAATGAAGTTATTTGCTATAGCTTGATGGATAAATCTAGATTTTGGGTGAATGAAATTTTTTTTAACAAAATACTTTAGTATTTCATGGTTCGATTTATGCAAAAGTATATTCTTGATCTTGTGAGCTTGTAGATGGGTATTCATGTGCTGTATACATAGACACATCCAACACTCACATAGATATGGAAAATTTTACTTTCACTTTCTCCCATTCATTTATTTCCAAATCAATTGAGAAATTAACAAAAAAATAGAATGAGTGAAAAAGAAAATAACAAAAAAATAAACAAGGAAAAAGAAATAGTAGAACAAAATAGACATAGAACAAGTGAAAGAGAAAGAGAAGAAATGCACCTAATGCTTGATCATTATGAAAAAGAATGAAGGAATAGGATTCCTGTAAAAAGATAAAGGAATGCTGACTAGTTTCTACAAAACCTAAAATCAAGGAATAGGATTCCTTAAAAATAAACAAAAAAACATAAATAAACAAGTGAAAGAGAAAGAGCAAAATGAAATAGACATGGAATAAGTGAAAGAGAAAGAGAAGAAATGCACTTAATGCTCGATTGTTGTGAGAGAGAATGAAAGAATAGGATTCCTACAAAGAGACAAAGGAATGCCAATTATTTTCTACAAAACCAAAAACCAAGGAATGAGATTCCTTAGAAATTTAAGGGGAATTAGTGTATCCTAATTTTGAATAACTTCATTCTAGGGAAAAAAAAGGAAAGGGAATTAACTTTTTTTAAACTAAACACACATAAAGGGAATAAATGGTATTTATTCCCTTTTTCTTATTCTGAATACCATAAAACAAATGGCCTTTTAAAGTATTCAATTGACCTAGCAATTAAAGAAGGCATCCCCATGACTAATACCATATATGTAAAAACTTTTCTAGAATCTGTCGAGGAAAATTTCAAAGAATTTGACAAAGCACAAAAGGGCTACTATCTCTTGTTGCTTAAAAAGACTTTTATGATAGAGTCAATGGAGTCCGAGAGCACATTTTAAAGCTTAATAATTATCATAACAAGTTGAAAACCTTGGCACTTCATCTAAATGATGATTTATTTATTTGAAAAGTTTTAGACTCATTGCCTTTAGAGTTTGATGTTCAAAAGGCTACTTATCAAGCTCAAAAAGGTGAATGGATAGTGAATGACATGATAGTTATTTTAAGCCAAGTGGAAGAGAATATGAGAAAAGGGAAAACCTACGCAAGTAATATGTTGGCTCATGGTTCTACTTCTAAACAAGGGGTGAGAGAACACTTTAAGGATAATCATGGGACGTCTTTAAATGATAGGAAGAAAGAGTAAACTAATGATGATCTAAAACCTAAACATGCCTAATTTAAGGGCAAGTGTCAATTTTGTAAGAAATTTGGGCATAAAAAAGCATATTACTTGAAATTTAAGAAATGGTTGGAGAAAAAAAAAGAGTCTGAGAAATCTAAAGGAGGAGCTCACTAGTTAGAAATGGTTATTTTTCATTAAGCTTGTACTCCAAAGACTTTTTAAATTTTTTTATCTTATTTTTCAATTATAAGCTTATCTTGTTTATGTTTGATGGACATTTCATCTTGTTTTATGAAATTAAATAAAGTACTTAGTTTAGTGCATAGCTTAATTATTTTCATATTTATTAAGGTTTTGAAACCATCTCTAAATTTTAAATTTTTTAAAATATTTTTAATAGTAGGAGTTGTCAAAATACTTAAATAATAATAGTGAAAGATAATATGTGTCAGCTCCATTATTGACTAATGTAAGCACTTCCCATAGTTTGATCTAGTGCAAACATACAATTTTGAATGTAAAAAGGGATGCTAAATAGAGTTGTAGGTTCTAGGTCAGGTTGTAATCAAGGACTACAAAGACTTTCCTCCTTAGAAGTATTTAAAACTCATTTATAGTATAAAATAATTTTGTTTTAATGGGAGTGATATTAATTAAGAAGAAAAAGTATTTTTATAACTTGACAAGATATGTGACAAATACTAAAATTAGGAAAGAAAAATAAATTAGAATACATGGGTATATTTGTATTTCTGGATCTATGTGTGGTGGACATGTATGTTAATTGAGAGATAAAGTAATTTATTCAAATTTAATTAAAAGCTTAGGAATAAAGTGTGATAAGCTAATATTATTTGTGTGGTGGACCATCATACACAGGTCCTAGGTATTAAAGAGTCCAATATATTAGTTTGCTATCATGTTTGTTAATTTGGCAAAGTCAAAATTTATGAGGTCCAAATATTTTACTAAGTGATAGGAATTATCCCATATATGTCAGTCGTATGTAACCTATTCTTTATGAAAAGTGGTTTTGGGCTTCAAACCATCTTGTATTTAGGCTACAAACTATCTTTATTTAAGTGATACAGTTAATTTTACATTAACTTAAAGGAGATTGGTAGATCTCAAATATATAGGTTACTTAGACCCATTTTATCAATCATCCAAGCAATGATGAAATTATAACTAGACATATATCAAGAGGTACTATGTTATGAAATTATTGTGCAATAAACTACAATAACCTCTATAAAAGGGCAGGACTTGTCCCATATTATAATTTTCTTATCAAGTTGACAAATTTAGGTGTTTCCTGGTTCTAACTAGATTTATATCATGATGATGTCCCTGTTATAGATTTTCTTTCAACAATGATGAATTTGCCTATGTAAAGGACTTCAAATTGAACTATCTATTTATAAGAGAGAAAAATATGCAAGCATATTACTTAATTTTTTATGTTTCATATGCTTATGAATCTATTAACCAAAAGGCTTAAGGGTAAATATGAAAGTAGGATCATGTGAAAAATTTGAACTCACCTAAGCATTTTTTTCAATGTCATAGGTTAGTACGAGTTTTGATGATGCAGCTCACTGATGTCTTATAACATTATTTAAAGTAAATACTCATATTGAGATATTCATCTTGTCGCCATACATTTTATACACATACTAGGGCATAGCATGTGATTAGAGACATTTACACCTTGTCTCATCATTATGATCATATGTGATAGGCATCATGGGTAGACATCAAAACCTATTGTGCATAGATTCACACGTAATCACATAAAGTTTTATAAGTCTTATTCTATACATTTTAATGACATTGATCAACAAGGTGTAAGTGTCTTGTATGTGTTGTTGCTAATATCCCTTCAGATATAACATTTGTATTACTAGACATTTATAATCTTAATTGGACTAATCGATGCAAATGTACCATTTCTGTATTAATATTAATCCATTTATGGCAACATTAATAAATTATATATGTCTAAGTGGAAGATTGTTAAATAATTTGTGTATTATACATAATTTATTAATGAAATAGGATTATTGTTGATTAGGCCTATGTGATTTAATTAGTGGACAATTGGGTACTTAAGCTAATGCTAATAACATGGGTATGAATCCCATGATGGATAGGATCCACAACTCAAATTAATTTATAAATAAGAGGTCCCTATCTCATATCTTTGTAATCTAATATTTGAGTGCTCTATCAATTCATACTATTATACAAACGTAGAGATTGTTGAGAGAGTTAATCCCTTATTTTATCTTGTGTGGTGCTAACACCAAAAGATAGATTTATATGATATAGGTATGTCATCTTTTATAATCTTTTGGTAATTTATTTTAAATTTTGTCATGCCATAATATAAAGGTCAAGATTAGAGAATATTGCAAAATTGTAATTATAATTTCTTTCACAAGGTACCACATTCGACAACACCCAATGAATTGAAGTTGAGTACTCAATTCAAGAATTTAAGGTATGACTCTTACGGATCATAGGAAAATTAAGATTGATAAAGTTGGAATTTTAGGGAGCTAGACTTACGTATGTTTGAGTTATTAGTGATTGACTTAGCATTATTTATGAATAATTGTTATTAGACTGAACTCAAATTGCGGCTTGACAAACTTCTTGGATAAAAAATTGTCTCCTAAGGGAACAATTTGAAATGAGTGGATAGCTTAACATGTAATATGAATTTCTCTATACTAAAGAATGGAATTCCTTTATTTGAAAATAATACTTCAATTGATTAGATTGGTTTTTGATACGAAGATATATATGAATATATGCACATTGCTCAATTTTTAGAATGCGATTTGTGTTTTAAAAACCGTTTGATTGTCAAAGATGTGTAGAAATTGCTAATACGACATGGATGAATTTTAGTTTTTATTATGGTTATGTTACTAGCATTGGATTTGTGTATTGATGATATTTGACTTCTAGCAATTCAGCCACAACGTTGAACCCTCAAAAGTTTTTGAATCTTTATTTCAAGAAGAGCATTAGTTTACCAAAGTGTAATATTGATTGAGTTTGAGGAACATTTTGGGTGATGGATCCTTGGGGAATTTCTTAAAAGACCTCAAGTGTACCTAGAATAACATTGTACAGTCATAAATTGTAGGTAAGATTGAAGTAGTGGAGGAATAAAGGGAGAATTGAATTGGTGGAGAGGCAAGAGGAAGGGCGACATTGTTACAGATTATTGATGTGAATAATTGTAGGTTGCATATAGAAAATCATAATTCAAGTTTCCTTATATTCTTTTTATTTCACTTTTTTTCACCGAAGTATGGATTTATGTCTTATAAGTCAGAGCCGAGCTTTGTTTTCAAAAATTCAATACTAGGATTATTTATGTAAACTTTATATCCGATTCATTCCCGGAGTTTCTTAGAAACTCACTACTTTTCTTTCAGAATGCACCAATTGCTATCCCAAATGGCAGAAGGTAGAGTTCACTTGGGAACCTATGGCGCATTGGTGAAACCACAAGGACAATTAGAATGGGACCATTGTCACATGTGCATTACATTTAGTGTATCATGTTTTTGAATGCGACAGGTTGCAGAGGGAGGCAATGGGCATCTAACCCTCCACACTTGTAATGTTACCCCAGATACTCGTCTCGAGGGAGTCTTTCTACATGGTTACTATGAGTGAGTTTTGCTTTGTTATTGAGTAGCTTTGTAGGAAGGAACTCTGTAGTCACATTCCTTTATTGGGACGTAACAATGCAATTGACACATTTTATTCAAATACATCATTATTTTAAAGTTATGCAGTGTTTTTTTTAATACTTTATTTGAAATTAATTAGTTATTATCGATTTCTAGCATTTTCACTTTATTGTAAAATTATAATTAGTGATCAATTATTGATTAGGGATAATTAGGGTATCTTTATCTTTAAAATTGATAATAATAAACATATTTTCGTAATTATATAATTTAAATTTGAATTAATTCTAAAGATAAAGATATTAATTTACATGATTACAAATTTTTTATATTTTCATAAGCATCCTTGACATTAATTCTAAATATAAAAATATAAATTTATGTACTTCAAAATTTAAATTTTATAAATGGACTAATAATACTTAATAATTAGTGACCGTTTTAACACAAATTTTTACCAATTAATAATTAATAATTAGCAAAAATCATCTTCATAACTTTAAAGGATTATGTGAAAATATACCATTTAAAGTGTGCAATTCAAACATTTTAAAATATGCATATTTTTATACATATATTTCTTATGATTATTTAAAGTTATATATAGATATGATTTTACTAATTATATAATTTAAATTTAAATTAATTCTAAAGATAAAGATATTAATTTACATGATTACAAATTTTTTATATTTTCATAAGCATCCTTGACATTAATTCTAAATATAAAAATATAAATTTATGTACTTCAAATTTTAAATTTTAAAAACGGACTACTAATACTTAATAATTAGTGACCATTTTAACAAAAAAATTTACCAATTAATAATTAGCCAAAATCATATTCATAACTTTAAAGGATTATGTGAAAATATACCATTTAAAGTGCGCAATTCAAACATTTTAAAATGTGCATATTTTTAATACATATTTTCTTATAATTATTTAAAGTTATATATAGATATGATTTTTCTAATTATTAATTATTAATTGGTAAAAATATGCTTTGAAATCGATACTAATCAGTAAGCACTAATCAATACTTCACATATTTTTTAAATTTAAATTTTGAAGTCTTTAAATTGATATCTTTATTTTTAGAATTATGATTTTACAATAAATTGATAATGCTAGAATTGTAATAAATAATTAATTTGAAATAAAATATTCAAGTATCATTGCGAAATTTTAAAACAATGATGCATTCAAATAAACTATATGTATTGCAAGCACTAAATGATATATTTTTAATAATCATTTAAAATTATAGATATAATTTAATTAATTAGTAATTATTAATTAACAAGTATACGAATAAAATTGTCACAAATTACAAATGTGGTTTGATTAACTAGTAATCAATACCTTCTTCATTTCTTTTTAAGTGTTATTTTATAAAAAAAAATTATTCTTTTTTATCTATCATTTTAAGAAATCACAATTAGATTTATTATCTTCTTTTATATATTACCTACTATTTAAATAAATATTCATCAACTTTACTTATTTATTAGTTAATTTTTAATAAAGTATATATTAATAAATTATAATTCATCTCTTCTAAAATTAAGATTATTTATTATATTTCTTATTAAGATTATTAATTATTTTTTAATCATTCGATATTAACTTTAAACTATACTTAAAAAGAAATGAAGGGAATAATTTTTAAAAATATGAATTGAAAACGTTACTAATTGGTAAGTAGTAATCAATATTATACACGTTCTAAGAATTTAAACTTTGAAATCTTTAAACTGGTATTTCTATTTTTAAAATTAATGTCAAGAATGTTTACAAAAAATATAAAAAATTTGTATTTATGTAAATTGATATCTTTAACTTTAGAATTAATTTGAATTAAATGATTAAAAAAATATGTTAATGATTATCAATTTTAAAAATAAAGATTTCAAATTTTTCCCGATATGTATGAGTTGCATAAGATTTTTTTTATTGAAATTTCTTTTTCTTTTTCTTTTTCTTTTATTTAAATCACATTATTATTTTAAATTCATTATTTTAAAATGAAGTTCTTTTATTTTGTAAAGTGAGACTTGATATGTGATTTATGTGTATTTGATACATGCTGAGGAATTGTACGAGAGCGACCCATGAAAGACCACTCTCCATTATATTGGATTAATTGTCAATCGATTTATTTTACTCGTTTACCATCGCCTTCTTCATTTTTTTATCTAGACGCATACCACAGGAATCAGCTGGGTGAGGTGGACAAACACAAACTGCGTTGCAAGCCACGTATTAAGTATAATAAATTAAAATAAATCAATCAACAATTAAATATGTTTTAAGATTATGTTTAATGTAAATAGTAATAGTAATTTATATTTAACAACTGTCAATCGATAATAGATAAGTTAGCCAATTACATTATAAGTATTTATTAAAATTAATTATTAAATTAATTGAAAAATGTAAAATAATATTAAAATTATATTAGTATAAATAAACATATAAATTATTTCAAAAAAATAGATATATGAATTAAATTAATTTATATTTATTTTGAAATTAAGTTATATTAATACAATAAATATATTTAAAGTAAAAATATAATTATCTAAAAGTTAATTAATTATATTTTTAAAATTATATATTTGCTTAGTTATTATTTATTTATTTACTATTTAAACAAGAATATAATTACTTACTATTTAAAAAAAATATAATTACATAAAATGTAAAACATAATGTTAATTGATGAAAGATATAAATTAAAATACTGATAAGTTATAAGTTTTTAGCTATAAGTTATTCAAAACAACTTAATAAATTAGAATTTATTTTTTAATATTTTAATGTATTAAAATTTTCAAATACTAATTTATAACTAATTGACCAACCTAATAAATTATAAATTTATTTATTTATTTTACTAAACATAACCTAACGATAACTTTGACGCAGGCGGAATTGTGAATTTTCATCAAACAAGTATGAGTAATTTACTTTTAACTATCATCAAGTGGAGATTACTAGATAGATAATGCAATTTTTTTATATTTATTTTATTATATGCTTTTCTTTTTTATGTATTGTTTATAATCCAAATATTAATATTATTAAATAGTATGAAAGTAATATGATATATTAATTCTTTTTATTAAATAATTTAAATAAGTTAAAACTCTAATGTAAAAGGTATTAACTTCTTTAATTATTTTCATCTTCCATTTTTTAGTAAAAATATTAAAAATTAAAATTAAATTTATCTATTTTTTAATGTTATTAATTTTTAAGTGCAATATTTTAAATTAAATTTATCTCAAATAGAATTTTCTTAGGTAGGGTCGCGTCTTTGAGTAGACAAGTAAAGCAGTTGCTTTAGGCCCCTAATTTTTCCGAGGCCCCACTTATAACTTTTTTTATTTTGTACAATCATTGGTCAATTATTTAAACTTTAAAAATAATGGTAATTACTCTTTTTGAGATTATTTGTAGAGTCATTACATTTGATTATACAATTCGCAAGTAATTGAGGAATAATTAAAGATTTATTTCCTAATTAATTGTAAATTTTTTGCATGACTACAAAATAAATTACTAATAACTATAAAAAATTAGTTATACATTATTAATCTAATAGTAATTACTCTCTTTAAAATTATTTCTCAATTAGTTGCAAATTTTTTATATGACTATACAAAATAAATGACTAATTAGGGAATAATTGGAGATTTATTTCCTAATTAGTTATAAATTTTTTATACGACTATACAAAATAAATGAATAATGACTACAAAAAAATTAGTTATACATTTTTGGAATTATTTCCCAATTAATTGTATATTTGCACATTATTACTAATTAGCAATTTCTAAAATTATAATTTATAACAGTCATTTTTTTAACTATATATACTACATATTTTCAACATTTTCTCTTCAAATTTTTTTAACTCTCACATTTTTTTCTCTCTTCTCACTCTTATCTTTATTCTCTTTTAAAGTAAATTCTCAAAATAAATTAATATCAAATTGTTGCACTAAATAGTATGATATGCACTTCTCTTTATTTTCAAGTTTTCAGGTTCTATCATTTCATCATTTTTTTATTTACTTTGTACATCTATATTATTTATATTTTTATTGTTGTTGTTATTCTATTTTATTTTTATACTTTGTAGTAATATGATAAATGTGTTAATATAAGAAATTAATACTCCAATAGAAGTATTAAACTATATTAAAAGATTAGATTCATTTCTAAATGCATGCATTGCTTATAAAATATTATTAACAATACCTATAACAATTGTTTCTCAAAATTAAAATTGCTTAAATCTCATTTGAGATTAACTATGTTATGAGATAGAATAAATGAATTAGTCATATTATTTATTGAGAGTAAAATGTTAAAGTTACCTGATTATAAAATTTTGATAAATGATTTTGCAGGTTAAAAAGTTAGAAGAATAATATGAGAATTTAATAATTTATATTATACTATATCCTTTTAATATTTTTGCCTAAGGCCCCAAATTGTTTAGACACGGCCTTGCTCTTAAGCTTTAAAGCTTATTTTAAACATTTCTCTTCTTTTCATCTGCTCCATTGCATGTTTTCTTGGTTTTTTTTCTTATGTATCCTGTTATATGCAACTTATATGTCAATATCACTAATATATAGATATAATATAATATATTTTTAATAATTTAAAAGTTTAATTTAATTGAATGAATTAACTATATATTCTATTGTTAATAAAAATATTCGAAAAATAAAATCAAATTTATGAATTTAATTATTGTTGCTATTTTCTTTGTGACTTTTGAATAACTAACATGTGCTTTTATCTTTTATTAGCATTATTATCACTAAATTTTCTACTTTTAAAAACAAGTATGTGTGATTTGTATGCCAGTAATCATGATCACGGCTCCTTCTTTAAACTTTTACTATGCAACATGTGGTACCTCTACAATATTTTTAAATTTGAATATAAATAAGTCATACTCTATTATAGTAACTCAAGAAGTTTATAAGCAAATATTGTACTTAATCAATTTGATGAACAGAAAAAATGCATTTGAAAATTTTATTTGGTCTAAATTTGATTTCCCAATCAAATGTTTATAAGAATAATTATTTTTCATAAAAGAAAATATTTCATCTATGATCTAAATGGTTCAAAATTATGGTTATCCTTCATCATACATGTATTTTTTTTTGTATAAAGGATTAATTTATTAAAAACATATATAATTATTATATATTATCTTTTTGCATTCATTGAAAGAAATCTCTTTAAATTAAATTATTCTTCAAATATGGTTTAAGAATAATAAATGAGAAGTTAAATAACTTGTGAAAGTTTCAATTTGGCTTAACTTTTATTAACCTAATTAATAAGTTATAAATTAATTTTTAGAGGTGTTTTATACATTAACTTATTGAAAAAATAAGTCATAATTTAATAAGTTATTTTTAGTAATTTATAACTTACAAACTACTATCTATTCAATTTTTTTTCAAATCTATCTTTTTATTTTATTTTACAACTCATGCTCTTCATAACATAAATTTAAATATTATTTTTATAAAATATAATTAATTTAATTTTAACACAATCATATTTTAATTTTAAACTATAAATATATAAAAATATGTATGTAAATAAATATGTAATGTAATTATATTTTATGTAATTATAATTTTATTATAAATAATAATAAAATAAAATCTATGTAGGTAAATAAACATATTAGTTCATAAAATATTATTGATTAAATTTTATATATTATATTTTTATTTTAAACTTCTCAATTTTGTTAATATAATTTAATTTTTTAATAAATATGAATTATTTTAACTATATATTTATTTTTATTAATATATCATTTTATGTTATTTTATAATTTTAATTAATTTAACAATTAATTTTATAAAATACTTCTTATACAATTAACTAGTTTATTAACTATTAATTATAAACTATCAACTATCAATTAATTTATCGACTACTAATTAACTCAATAACTATTAGTTAATTTTAAACTATTTGCATGAAACTGAGCTTTTCTTTAATTTCTATTTACTATTTGTTATACCATTTTTTATATTAAAGATTCACATTGTGGGGAATTTATAATTGAAAATAGAAATCAATTTATTTTTATACCTTTATTTAGGAGAAAGCATGTACATGTTAAAATTTTGTAATTTATAAATTCAAATATATAATTTTAAAATAAATACAATAAATTATATTCCGTTATTTTATAACATTTTTTGATAACATGACACTCATTTAAAAATTATTTATATAAATAATTTTCAATAAATGGAAGTTAATTTACAATTCATGCATCGCACGGGCTTATAATCTATTTAAAGTATAATAAAACCAGTTATTCTTAAATCACAACAATTCCTAAATCATAAAAAAACCAATCTAATTTATTCTTAAATCAAAAAAATTCCTAATTAGAAAGTAATAAAATCGATTATTTCTAAATAAAAAATTCACTAATTAGAAAATAAACAAGTAAATTATTCTAAGTTCAATCAATTCATAAATTAGAAAATAATCAAATCAATTATTTTATAAATCAAATAAATTTCTAAATTATAAATAAATAAAACTAATTATTCATAAATCAAGTCAATTTATTAATAAGAAAATAATCGCACCAATTATTCTAATTCAAAAAACTCTTCATTTGGAAAATAACAAAATTATTTATTCTTAAATCTTTCTAATTCTTAAATTAAAAAATTATTAGATCAATTATTCATAAATCAATCCAATTCCTGAATAAGAAAATAATCAAATCAAATATTCTTAAATTAAAAAAAATAAAACCATCTATTCCTAAATCAGTCAAATTCCAAAGTCAAAATTAATAAAATTAATTATTGTTAAATCAATCCAATTTTAATTTTTTTTCTCAAACCTATATTTTTGTTTTTTCCCATATTCTTAGTCCCACCTACTTCAACTCATTTTTTATATGACTTAAAATTAATTTAAAAATACATTCAAAATAAAAATAAATAAATCAGCAAGCAAAATATAAATTTTGAATTAAGTTAAGTTATTATTATTTGCCTAAGCGACTTAATTTTATTTTTTTACTTCATACTTATATCAATTTTAATATTTTTATTATATTTCGAAAAATTTATATTGCTAGTCCTAAAATCAGATAATAAAGAATTTTAAAAAAATAAAGTTAGTCAGAAAATTGATATTTATGATAAGATAACACATAAAATCATAAAACAAGGATTATGCTTACTAGACAATCAAAATTTTGTGAAATTTTCGAAAGTTTAACATCAAAATCACAAAAATTGCAACTTTTATACGAAAATTTGTAACTTTCTGATAAAAATATTAGGAGCGTGTATAGATTTTCCTTGTTAAACTACATAAAAATTTATAACTCAAACATTCAAAATTATATATTTTTTTAAAATTTTCTTATTTCTATAAAAAATTAAGGTAAATTACACTTTAATTGCTATTCCTTTCTTTGCTTCCTTTTCACTTAATTAATTCATTTGTGCTTAAATCATTAGCATTTTACTCTCTAAAAATTTTACATCTAAAATTTAACAGAAGATGCACTCAAAATACACATACTTTTTTTTTTTTTACTAAATTTGATACTCATTCTTAGAATCAATTTCCAAAATAAAAAATAAAAAATTCAACAAACGGGAAACAGACATGTTATCTATTTCTCTAAATTTGTTCTCATTGTTTAAGAGGATGGTGCCAGATGTTTTCATTCATTGTTCACATTTGTCTCAAATTAGATCAAATTTAGGGAAAGATATAGGATGTGCGCTTCACGGGTGTCTTCCGTTAAATTTCAAATGAAAAATAATTTAACTAAATAAAGTATTAATAATAAGAAATACATATGAATAAATTCTAATAGTTAAAAGCACAAATCAAGGGTCTATTTATTTTAGGAAAATGCTGGATGTTCCGAATTGGAGGTGTGACTTTGTGACTTATCTCTCGAATTCTATAATTTGGATTGAAATTCCTCCCATTTTAAAATTTTAAATTATTCAAAATTTTCATAAGAATTTCACTTAATTTTTTAATTAATTATTTTCGTAAACTACCTAATTTTTTTTCATAACTTATTAAATAAGAATCATAATATTATTATATGTTAGTTTATTTTATCATTTTTTTAGGTAACATCTGTTATATAATTAATAAAAATATAATTTGTATTGTTAAATTTTAATTAAATATTTGAAAATAAATTATAAAATTGTTTGTAAAAAATGACATGGTAAATAATTATATAATAATTTATATTGTGATTGTAATTTTTACTTAAAAATTTATAAATAAAATATGTAATTTAAAAAAATAATTAATTAAGAGATGAGTGTTATTTTTTAAAATTTATGTAATTTAAAATTTTAATTTATAAATTCTTAAAGTTTAGAAACAATAAAATTCAATTACCTCTAAATTAATTAAAGAAGATATTTTATATTTTTTTTAATTTTTATGCAATTAATTATAATTATTAAATCAAATGATGAGGTGAGATGGCTCGGTTGCTTTGTTCTTCGGTCCCATTTACTATTGACGTCGGTGCGTGTAGCAGAACCCTTTATTTTAATTAAAAAAACTACATGATAAAAGGAAAATACATTTCACTGAAAACATTTTCCTACATAAATGAATATTTTCTGGTATTTGGCACTGTCGATAGAAAATATGTTATTGTGTTTGATGTAAAAAAGGAAAATGTTTTCCAAATATATTTTTTTAAAACTCCAAATATGCTATTTAATATTATTATAGAAATGTTATTTACCAAAAAAAAAATTGTTGAAATATCAAAATAACATATGCATATAAAGTAATTTATAGAATAAAAGTGGTTTGGATCTTGGTGTAAAACCTACATAATTGCTAATTATACTTATTTTTAGAGCAAATTTTTTTCTATACCTTTAGAGTAACATTATAATTTTTCTTACTTTTTTATTTTAAATAGACTTAACATTTTTCAAATTCATGCTAATTTCCTGAAGAAAAATTTTATATTAATTTTGACATTTTAATGGTTTGAAATGTCATGAATTGATTGAATTAAAAATAAACTTCTGCAAAGCAAAGTAAGTTTAGAAAAAAAATTTCTTATTATTAATGAATTATCGAATATATTACTCCTGTTATTGTGTCATATTTGTGGGCTAACCCTGGGCCGATTCGTTCTCCAACTCCACCCTCTCTTTGTAAGCTTCAAAAGTAAATGGCAAAAATATAAATTATTCTTTTTAATTTTGAAATGGTCAGATATTATTTTTTTTAATTTTAAAATTTTAAAAATTATTCCATTAAATTTACAAAATTCAAAATTAAAATTCATAATCCACTTAACTAACTATTTGATTAAATTATATGTTTTTATTACATATTTAATTAATAATAAAAAAATATAATATACTTTTTTTGTTATTTTTTCTTACATAATTTTTATGTTATATAATTACTAAAAATTAAATTATATATAAATAATTTTAATTATTAATGAATTATCGAATATATTACTCCTGTTATTGTGTCATATTTGTGGGCTAACCCTGGGCCGATTCGTTCTCCAACTCCACCCTCTCTTTGTAAGCTTCAAAAGTAAATGGCAAAAATATAAATTATTCTTTTTAATTTTGAAATGGTCAGATATTATTTTTTTTAATTTTAAAATTTTAAAAATTATTCCATTAAATTTACAAAATTCAAAATTAAAATTCATAATCCACTTAACTAACTATTTGATTAAATTATATGTTTTTATTACATATTTAATTAATAATAAAAAAATATAATATACTTTTTTTGTTATTTTTTCATACATAATTTTTATGTTATATAATTACTAAAAATTAAATTATATATAAAGAATTTTAATTATATACTTATATATAGAATGCAAGATTATTATCAAAAAATAATAAAATAAATTAATATTTTATAATATTTTGATTATTATTTCAAAATATTAAAAAATCATATAATATAATAAAATAGTTAATTAAGTGAAAAATGAATTTTATTTTTAAATTTTGTAAAATTTAAGAAGGTGATTTTCTAATTTTTAAAATTGGAGGATGGTAAAATACAACTAATCTAAAATTGAAAGAAATAATTTACTGCCCCCTCCTCCCTTAATAATATACAACTAGGTTTTTGGTCCGTGCCTGCACGGATATCTAAATTTTCTCTAGCATAAAAATATTAAATATATGCAAAAAAATTATAAAAGCATTAAAACCTAATTTATTATACTTATTTCATAATTATAAAATCAAATTTAAAGATAATAAATTATTAAAATATAATATAAGAATTAAAAATTTGATATGTAGTAAAATAATTAGATTAAATTTGATCTTTAACTTATAAAAATATTTTTATGATAAAAAATATTATTTATTAACATATTCAATGATATTAGTATCTAAATTATTATAAATAAATGAAGTGAACAAAAATAAAAAAAATGCAATGAAATAAATAAAAAGAATAAAAATGGGTTTTGAGTCATAAAAAAATAAAATTCTAATCAATGTATATTTAATACAAAATAAAATATTTGAAAATTGACATAAAGAATTTATTTAAAAATAATTAAATAAATTTGACTTTAATTTTCACAAAAAATGGAATAAACAATCATATACTCTGGTTTTAAATTAATTTTTTATTTTTTGAGAATCTATTTATAATAAAATTAAATATATATATATATATATATATATATATATATATGAATATAATAATGACATTAGCATCTAATTCAATAGTAATTGACATGGAATAAAAATAATACAACTTTCGAAAGGTTTGATTAAAAAATATATTATATAATTAATCATTTCAATTAATATTTTTATATAAATTTTAAAATATATTTAAAATAAAATTAAGTGTATCATTCTTTATTTATGCTATTTTATAACATTAAGATTTAAATGGTAAATAATAATAGTGGATATGAAATATCAGATGTCATATAAGACAATACAAGAATTGAAAATAAAAGAGGTAATTTAATTTAATTTAATATTTTAATTAATTTGAAATATTTTTATAACAATGGTGAAATTTATGCTTATTAATGATGTTAGAGTTTGAATGGTAAATAATAAAAATAAATATGATAAAAAAGAAGAAGAAAAATATAAAATGAAATAAATAAAAAGGGAACAGAAAAATAGGTAAGCTATAAAGCAATAAAAGAAAGAAAAATAGTATATGTAATCAAATAATTCAATTAAATTAAATTTTTATTTATATATGATATTTTTATAATAAAAATGAAATATATTATGCAATATTTATATTAACTAATAATATTAGTATTAAAATTATAAATAGTAGAAACATTTGTAAAAAATATGCAATAAAAATAAAATATATAATATATAATATAATGAAATAATAAACAAAATAAGAAATGAAACAAATTATATAAAACTAAATAAATAAAAAGAAAAGAAAGAAAATGAAAAATCTTGGTGAAGTGAAATACTGCAAAAGCCGCAAGTGCTGACGCGGAACAATATTTTGGGAGGACCCAATTCCTTTTTTGGAAAGGGGATGGCTTCAGACAGAGACTAATGAAGCCAAGAAAGCTGAAGAAAGGCTCTTTTTTTTGTAGCAAGGCCCGCTTGATTTGAAAGGAAAAAGGAAAAATTACCCAGCAACATGTTTCACCTTAGGAAAATATTCGAAGCTCAATAACCTAACCCATTTTAGCAACAATAGAAAGTAGCATTAATTAAAGTAACTTTAGTGGGCACTTAGGGGGGAAAATAAATTTAACAACTTCTGATGAGTTGACACGTGGACAGAAAGAAATATTAAAAATAGGAAAACAGAAACCTCATTTTCTTAGTATAAATATAATAAATATAGGTAAATATAAATAGATACCACCTCCATACTTGTTTCTTTCCCCATTCCACTCTTTTGGTTTCTTTTCTCGAGATTGGGAGCGAAGGAAAGAGGCTCCGGAACTTGATTGAGCAAAGTGGAAATTATTTTCAAATTATTAATATGTTTTGTTTCATTGACTTTTATGTCATTTTCCATTGAATGATTTTTTATTAAAACTCCAAAAATTAGAAAATGAAAATTTGTTTTTCGAAAATAAGTTTTCTACCGAAACAAGCATACCTAAGTCGAAAATAGTAAAATAATATGTTTCTATTTATTTCATAAAAAAATATTTTTTCAAGAAAGTATCATTTATAAATATATTAGTAAAGAAGTAACACGTATAATTTGTATTTAAAAAATGATACTTAAAATCAATTAAAGAAAATAATTTTTTTTTGAAATAGAAAAAATTACTTTTTTTCAAAATTTATATATTTAATAATATTAAATAAATAAAATATTTTTTATTTTAATATTATATAATTATATTTATAAAATATATTTTCCATTCAAATAAACAGTAAGTAAAATTTAATTTATCAAAAAAATTATAAATTTTAATAAAAATTAAAATATTATAAGAAAAATATATTTTACTCACCAATAAAATTATGCAATATATGAGTAAAGTGTATTTTTCTTAAAAATATAATAATATTTTGCAGGGCTCACAAGCGTACAGGTCAATAGCAAATCATGGGAATAGACCCCACTCTCAGGAGAATATCCAAACGTGAGTGTGGTGGGTACCAAAATGCAATACTCATTGTCTGCCACTCTGCCAATCAAGCACCTTCCAAAATGCTTCCTTCATTCCAAAATATATTGACAAGCCATCGTTTTTTCAAATCCTCAATCACTCAGTTACTGCAACACACGGCCCCTCTGATAACAAAACGAATGGCGCGTTGGACCAATAACTCAAAGCCTCTTCCAATTTTGCTCTGCTTCTGTGTCCTCATCTCTACTAATAACTCGGCAGCAGAAGCAAATGAAGTTGTTGGCTATGGCTACACAATTTCAAGTGCCTTCAAAGGTCCATCTGGGAATTCCATCACAGCTCGACTTGGTCTCATCAAGCCTTCCTCTGTTTTTGGACATGACATTCCCGATCTCACTCTCACTGCCAGGTACTTCAAGAAAAAAATTATTAAATCAGAAAGTTGGAAATTTACTGCACGAATTAAAAAAAAAATGTAACATTTTTGTTTGATTTATGCGAGAAAATTTCCAATGTTGCCTTAGCATTAAAAAATTTATTATCATTTTCATAAAATTTTTACAAAATATAAAGTTTTTCTAGCTGGAAAAAAAATTATACTATTGAGTTGAAAAAAAAATATATTTAATAGCTTTCAATCCTATAACAAAAGTAACATTAAATTCCTAAAAATGTCATGTACAGTAAAAATCAAATCTGATTATCTTATCTATTATATATAATAGATTAAACTTTAAAGTTTATTTCATTATCTTATTTTCAATTAATAGCTTTTAATTTATATTTCAAACTTCATTTTATATATCACTGTCCGTAGCATTATTATTCTCTATAATACAAAGTGGTATGATAGTATAAACGGAGGAAGAGGCCTGGACACATCAATACATCGTTAATGTAGTGGTATATTAGTGAGCCATTAAATCTAATTATATATTATATTTATTTTTTTTTAAATCAAATCTTGCATATAATGCAAAGACATATTGACAATTAAATTTAATAGTAAACCGATATACCGTATCATAAAATTTTCCATAAATAAATTCCATTTTAAAATATTTTTTCCATGTTTAATATATGATAAATAGAATAGTTTTCCAATTAAATACTTCATAATTATAAACAATAGTAAATAAGATTATTTTTATAAAAGGTGTTCCCTTCAAAATGAAAGTATCCTTGATTTGTACATTTCAATCTCCTCACACGGTAATTTAAAAACAAAATCAAATGAAAATCAGCAAGATACCAGAAGCTTTAAAAGCAAACTAAATATTTAAAATTTAATTTAATAAATATAAAAGATTTAAAATTTAATGTACGTAGATAACATAAAACTCTTTTAATTATAATAAATAGGTAATTATTATGATACTTTTAGAGTTTCAAAACTTAAAATAATGTGGTTAATATCAAACTGTTAAATTAAAATTAATTAATTATAACTATTTATTTTTTAATATTTAAATTAAAAATATTTAATCATAATTATTTATTTTTTAGCATTGTATTAAATAATTTTGATTTAAATATTTTTAATATTGTCACATTGTTTCAAATTTTGAAATCCTTGAGCGACCATAAAATTCACCTAATAAACAATGAGAAATTTTTATTAAAAAAAAATCAACTTTCCCACAAAATGAACTAGAAATTAGAAATATTCATGTGTGTTTAATTATCATTCATTCTCTGATAACGTTGATTTTGGCAAGAAAAAAAATCGCAAGTAAATAGATTGTTTGAAAAATAAATTTTGTTTGCATTACAGTAAAGTTAGAGGTGTTTGGTTAGGGGTAAATGGAAAAAGAAATAAAATGATAAATTTTTATTATTTTTATATGTGTTTAGTTTTAAAAAAAATTATCTTCTTTTATCATCTTTCATAATAGCATTAACCAATTGAATTTTGAATTTATTCTCTTCAATATAATAATGATAAAAAGTTATTATTATAAAATGATAATGGATAAAAATAATAATAAATAATAAACTAAAATGTTATTAAAATTGATAATGATATTAATTAAATAATTATATATTATGAAATAACATGAAAGAGATAGAGAAAAGAGAATTGGGAGAAAATAGAGAATAAAAGAAGTACTCTTCAATTTTCTTCAAATATCTCAATACAAATGAGGTGCCCATTTATAGGCACAAGTTTGTAACTACAAGTAATCTAAATGTTACATCTTAAATGTAAATTATAAAGAAGATAAAAATTCCATTGCACGAATGTAGGAGATATATGAATGTGGAAGATGAATATCTAAAGGCTTAGTGTTACAACCTTTGAAGGAATACAAGGAGATGGACATCTACATAATGTGTATTCATAACACTCCCCCTTGGATGTCCATTTATTTCAAGAATATGCCTCATTAAAACTTTACTAGGTAAAAACCCTACGGAAATAAATGTAGTGAAAGAAAAACAGTATGGTATTCTTTTGTTTCACATGCATCAAAACAATCTCATTAAAAACCTTGTCAAGAAAAATCCAACGGGACAAAAACTGTGACAAAGGAGAAAAGGAGTACAGTGCATATTAACTCCCCTTATAACAACATCAATTAAGATCTTTAAATCAAAGAATTCAAATATTATGGACTAACTTTTCAAATATAATAGTAGGAAATGCCTTAGTAAACAAATCTATTAGATTATCAGTTGAATAGATTTGTTGAATATTTATATCACCATTCTTTTAAAAATCATGAGTGAAAAAGAATTTTAGTTAAATATGTTTTATTCTATCTCCTTTGATGTACCCTTCTTTCAAGTGATACGTGCAACATTATCTTCATACAAGATAGTCGAGATTATTTTTTCAGAAGATAAACTAAAAGTCTCTCGTATCTAGTGAATCACAAATCTTAACTAAACACATTCCCTACTTGCTTCATATATTGCTAAAATTTCTACATGATTAGACAATGTGATTATTATAGTTTGTTTCATAGACTACTATGAAATGGTTATACCTTTATATATAAACAAATAGCCTATTTGTAATTGACTATTATAAAGGTCAAACAGATATTCTATATCTATATAACCAATTAGCTCTGACTTGGGTACATTCGTATAAAACAAACCTATATCCATCATACATATAAGATAACAAAGTACATACTTAACTCCATTCCAATGCCTTCATGTAGGTGAAGAACTATATCTTGCTAATAAATTAATGGCAAATGATATATCAGGCCATGTATGATTAGCAAGATACATTAGTGTTCTGATTATACTAAGATATGGTACTTTAGGACTAAGTAGTTCTGCATTTTTTTTCTCAAGGTCTAAAGGGATCTTTGTTCACATTTAGTAACTTTACAACCATTGGGATGCACAATGGAAGTGATTTGTCCATATAAAACTATTTTAGTACCTTAGTTATATAAGCTTTTTGATATATAAAAATTTCATTCTTTAAATGTTCAATTTGTAATCCAAGGCAAAGCTTTGTTATTCCTATATCCTTCATTTCAAATTCTTTCTTTAAACAATTTACAACTTTTCAAAGATCTTCAAGAGTTCCAATAATATTTAAGTCATCAACATAAATAACAATTATGGCAAACTCATTCCCAAATCTTTTTATAAAAATACATGGATAAATGGGATCATTTTTGTATCTTTTCTTCAACAAATATTCATTGAGACAATTATATCACATGCATCTAAATTATTTTAATCCATAAATAAATTTGTTCAATTTGATTGAAAAATCTTCTTGAAAATCTGAATTGTATGCTCAAGTAAATTAAGACCTTTAAGGAGTTTTATGTAAATATCATTATCCAGTGAGCTATACAAATAGGATATAACAACATCCATTAAATGCAAATCTAGTCCTTTATATACTGTCAAACTAATTAAATACTACAAAGTAGTTGCATCTACCACATGTGAGTATGTCTCTTCATAGTCAATGACTCTTCATAATCTTTACGAAAACTCTTGAGTAACAAGTCATGCCTTATATCTTATAATTTCACCATTCTCATTTTGTTTTCACACAAAAATTCATTTGTATTGAACTAGCTTTACACCTTCTAGTGTATGAATTATAAGTTCCAAAACTTTTCTCTTTGCAAGTTAGTTTGATTCTAACTTAATCGCATCTTTCCATTTTGATCAATCATCTCTTTGCCTACATTCCTTAATAGATTTTAGTTTATGATTCTCATTATCATTTATTATATCACACGCTACATTATATGCAAAAACGTCATTAACATTAATTTCATTTTGATTCCATCATATTCTATTCATGATATAATTTATTAATATTTCTTTATTTTCACTAATTTTAAATACCTAAGTTTCTTTTGAAATTAAAATAGTAATTTCATCTAGAGACTCTTCTAGAGTCACCACATCCATATCTTTGATTTAGCCATCTAGGTCCTTAACTTCTTTTCTTTTTCAAAAATTTTTATCATTGAAACCAATGGGTCTACCATGTTTCATACATGCATTAGACTCATTTGCAATAGTAGATTGTCCAATAAGGACATTAACTTTAATTGAAGCATTAGTAGTTAATATATATGATTTGGTCACTCTCTTTTAGTCAGTGAATATATCTACCAATTTATTGGCTAAACCTTGCAAATGAATTGTCCTTTTGAATTTTCAATTCATATTGTTTTATACAAGGATCAAGATAAGATAATGATAATTTATTCTAACTAATTTCTTTTTTCAATTGCTTATTTTCTCCCCTTAATGTTAGGAAAACTAACTTATCAAAATGAAGTTAGCAAATCTAGTCATGAATAAATCCCCTATTGATGGTTTGAGATATTTTATTATAGATGGAGATTCATATCCAACATATATTCCTAACCTTTATTGAGAACCTATCTTAGTACATTGTGATGGAGTAATTAGAATATATATTGTATATCTAAAAATCTTTAAATAAGAAATATTAAGTTCTTGACCAAAAATCAATTATAAAGGGAAGGACTTATGATAATTTGTTGGTCTAATGTGAATTAATACTGCAACATGTAAAATTGCATGTTCCAATAGAAATTAGAAGTTTTAATTTCATAAGTAATGGTCTTATAATTAATTGAAGGTGCTTGATAAATGATTCTACAATACCATTTTTTTTATGAACATATTCTACGGGATGTTTAATATCAATTATAATAGACATACAATAATCATTGAGAGATTGAGAAGTAAATTGACCAAATTATTAAGTCATATTTTCTTAATTGGATAATCAAGAAAATGTGCTTGCAGTTGAATCAACTGAGCAAGTAATTTGGGAAATGCTAGATTACGAGATGATAATAAAGACATATGTGACCATTTAGTTGATGGATTAATTAAAACTATAAAATATTTGAATAGTCCACATGGTAGGTAAATTGGTCCATAAATATCACTTTGCATACATTCCAAAAATGTAAGAGATTCGTTCTTAATTTTTGTCAATGATGGTTGAATAATCAACTTTCCTTAAGAACAAGTAGTATATGAAAAAATTTTAGATTAAAGAATCTACTAGCTCTTTAATGGATATCCACATAAATTTTCAATTACTTTTCACATCATAATTAATTTAGATGGCCTAACCAATCATGCCAAACAATAAACTTATTATAATCTATATACTTTTAGTTTATAATAGCATGTGTTTCAATTGTATTGATATATGTGTAATACAAACCAAAGGAAAATGTAGGTAATTTTTCAAGTACATATTTGTTACTTAAGATTATACTAGTAATATAAAGATATTCAATATTTCATTCTTTTGTTATCTTGATATGATATTCATTTCAACAAATATCCTTAAAATTCAATAAGTTTCTATAAGACTTAGTAGAATATAATGCATTATTAATGTGTAATTTTATTCCTCTAGGTAACAAAATGTTAGCTCTTCTAGAACCTTCAATTAAATTTGTAGTACTTGATATAGTATTAACATTGGCTTTTTTTATTACTAAATAAGAAAAATATTTTGTCTTTGAGGATTGTATGAGTCATTGTACTATCAATGAGACATATATCTTCATTGTTGACATTATTGCCAAACAAAGGAACACTTATACTTCAAAACAAAAATGTCAATAATCAATATAAGAAAATACTACTTAAAAATGTAAGAATATATTGGAAAAGATAATAATTTTATAGGTAAATTCTTTATTGGTTTAGAAAATACACTAAAAATATAAGAAATTTGTTTTTGGACATTTCCATCACCAATTAGGTGGTCAATTTTTCCATCAGGATCAGTAAAAAAATAAGCAACATTCAAGTGAGTGACATCAATATAGTCATAATTAGAGCCACCATCTTCACATGTAAAATTTGTCTTTATATTTTTCCTTTTAAGCGATTCTTGGTAAAGTCAACAAGATGCTTTAGTTTACAACAAGTACGAGACTAATGAGCTTTACCACCACAATGATAGTATATATTCTCAATATGTTTGTTATTTTGCCCACTTTTTTTGTCATTCTTTTCTTCATTTTTCCACCTTTGTTGGGAAGTTAAGTTCTTGGTATAAGAACTATGACCACAACCACAACCACAGCTACAACCATGAGTTTATCCATAAGTAAAGTGTTGTTACATTCACTTCAAGGAATGGAGCAAAGCTAATCAGACAAGATTCATAATTTTTCATCAAAAATTTATCATTTTTTTCAATCACAAGAAGACAAGAAATTAATTTAGAATTTTTTTAAAACTTTTTTCTCAATATTACTACTACAAGAGAAAATTAGATGCAAGGAAAGTGGATTATGGTTTTTCTAACATATCTTTATTAGTGATTTTTTCTCCACATAATTTTAGTTGAGAAGTAATTTTAAATATTGCAGAGTTATACTCACTTACAATTTTAAAATCTTTTTACCTTAAATGCATCCACTCATAGTGGCTTTTGGAAGAATAATAGTTTTTTGGTGATCATGTCTTTTTTTAAAACTATTCCAAAGAATAAGGGAGTCTTTTACTATAAAATACTTAGTTTTTAATCCTTCATAGAGATGGTGACAAAGAAAGATCATAGCTTTGGCCTTATTTTGATTAGAGCTTGATTTCTTTCTTTGATAGTGTCTTCAAGACCATTTGCATCTAAATGAATCTTAACATCTAACACCTAAGATAAATAATTCTTCTCCGTAATGTCAAGATCCACAAATTTAAGTTTTGCAAGAGTCGACATTTTAGTACTATTATATATAAATATTAAACATGTTAGGTAACATTAATAACATTAATATGAAGATAGTTGCATTTATACTTTATATATTCAATTTGTAAAATATGGTTTTAAATACATAGGATATGAATAAATTATTAGTAAATCAAAAGTACATGGTTTATACCCAATTTATGAAAAATAAATATTATAGGAAGGGGCAAAAAGCTATACTATCAATCAAATTTTAATGAAAAAAACTGATGATGTAAATAATTACAATCTTTGAATCCAACATTACAAAGTTTAGATGGACGCACAAAAAGTAAAAATTGATGTTAAAGCATAAGCATAAAAACAAAGGTCATATAACCAAGAAAATAAGAGAGATAAACTAATTCAATTTTTTTAAAAAAATAAAAATCTCAAATTATTCAAATGGAACAACAGAAAAGGGGATCATAATCTTAACAATTCTTAGAGAAAAAATAAGAGATTGAGAAAGCAATCATACTTTCAAAATGAGATAGCAAAAACTTAAGAAAACAAACTTAAGAAAGCAATCGTGTTGATAACATATTATGAAATAACATGAAAAAGATAGAGAAAAGAGAATTGAAAGAAAATGGAGAATAAGAGAAGTACCCTTCAATTTTCTTCATATATCTCAATATAAATAAGGTGCCTATTTATAGGCACAAGTTTGTAACTACAAGTAATCCAAAAGTTACATTTTAAAAGTAAATCATAGAAAAGATACATATTCCATTGCATGAATGAGGGAGATGAATATTTAAAGATTTAGAATTGCAACCCTTGAAGGAATATGAGGAGATAGACATCCATAAAATGTTCATTCATAATATTATACAATAATTATAATAATAAATATAATAAAATAGTTAGCAGTGATGATAATAATAATTATTATTATAAAAAATCATCAATAAATAATAAAATTAATAATGAAAATAATATTAAAAATATTAACAATTAATATTCAATAATTACAAAAATAATAATATCACTATTTTAAATGAGTAGTAAATAATAAAATATTAGTAATAGTTGTAATAGCATTTGTAAAATAATAGCAATAGATAATAATAATAATAATAAATAATAGAATAATAATTATAATATTAAAATAATAACTATATCAGAAGTTGATTTTCTTTCATGTTTAAAACAAATAAAATAAATAATTATAAGATATTTATTGCTTTTCCCTTTATTTCAGATTCATTTCTCTTTTTCGATTTGAATGAAACAGTTTGTCCTCGAATTGCTAATTTGACTTATGAATTCTTGAAATTTTTATTTTAAATTGAAAGAAAATTGCATGTGCCACAGTGTTTTGAAAACTAAACCTAAACCGAATGATTTTATCGTTTATAGTTTGAGATTAATTAATCTCGTCAAAAAATTCTCGATTTAACCATCTAAGCAATCATCATATAGCATTTTTCGCTTCTCTTCCGATTAGATTTTTAAAGTTAAAAAATAAAAAATATTCTATTCAACTTTTAGATAATTAAATTTAGCTCTTTTCAAATTTAAAAATCATTTTGTTAAAATTCATAAAATCCAAAAGCAATATTTATCATCCATTTAATTAATTATTTTATTGAATTATATATTTTTTCATGCACTTTTTAAACAAAAATCACAACATTGTAATATTTTTTTTAATTTTTCATACATAATTTTTATGTTATATATTTAATAGAAATTGAATTAAATATATAAAATTTTGATTAAATACTTGTAAATAAATTATGAAATTATTAAAAAGATAAATTAATGTTCTATAATATATGATTTTTTAAAAAATTATAAAAATTAAATAATTTAATAAAATAATTAATTAAGTAGATGATGTGTGTTAATTTCTAATTTTATAATGTTTAAGAAATTAATTTTTAAAATTTCAATGTTAAAGGAGACAAAAAAATCAATCATTGTAAATTGAGCAATATTTTACATTTTTCTTTAAAATATTAATTTAATTATAACAATTCGTTAAATTTTTCCTCTTTTTATTAAATTCAACAACCTTCTATATAATTACCAAATATTTGAGAGGAAAAATTACTCATAATTCAATATTCCTTTGTTTTAACTTTTGAGAGGAAATAATTTGTCGTACAGGGTTCTATTTTCACACTAGATCTATGCTTGTGTGCAAGATAGATGTAAATTCAAATATAGGTCCTTAATTGTGAAGTTAGAATATTTACATATTAGCATTAATTGTTATGCTCTTAATATTTAATGTGATCACATTTAATTGCCTTAAATAAAATATTTTATTTTGGTCTTCATAAAATACAAATTGGATTAAAATAGGTTCAAATTATTAACTTTTATTAAATTTAAGACAAAAATTCTAAATTGACATCCAAATCTTCAATAAGACTCTAAGTTAATAATTATTAGCAAAAAGAAATATTAGTGAAACTAGTTTTATTATGTCAAAAAAATGTGAAATTATGTAATTCATCTATTGTGTGAAAATATCTTGACTTAGATATTAGTATCACCAAATTGACCAGCTTTTCTTCTAATAGTTATAAATTTAAAGCCTTATTAGAGTTTTATATGCCAATTAGAATTTTCAATCTTTAATTTGATTAAAGTTATTAAGAAGGAGCAAACATGATCCAATTTATATATAAGAGAGACCAAAATAAACATATTTCATTTAAAGATAACCAAATGTGATTATTTTGACTACTAGGAGGACCGAAATTATATTTAAACCTAACTTTTAAAGTAAGGGTGATCAACAAGAGACTAAGAGTGGTTAATGCCCTTTTCATAAAAATTAACCATTGTTAATTGATGTATTCTAAAACGAAACAAAAATCACAATTGAAATTTACATGTTGACTGGAATTAATAGATGTAATCATTTTTAGTCAATTAAAATCGATTATCAACATCTAGAATATTTGGAAAAATAACAACTTTAACAAGATATAATACATATAGTGATTTAGTCATAAAAATTGACCTAAAAACAAGTTTGTACACACTATAAAATACAACTAGGATTAAAAAAAAAGCCCATAATTTTTTCTTTTTATGAATCAAAGGTGTTAAAGCCTAAAAACAACAAAGAATTAAAAAAAAGACTATGGAATGAGTTGTAGGGACTTTCAAAACAGCAATGAGAAAAATACGAGATATTTGTGAGGGGACTATCTTGAAGTCATGAATATCGAGATCCCAGGTGATGCTTTGATTTACTAGCCAATCAACATAAGCATTTCCTTCTTTATAAGCATGAATTATTTGAACTTCTTGCTCTTTCTTCAATAAGTTTTGAATTATTTGAATCAATCTAATACTTTGATAGCCTAGGTTCGATAAACATTGAACTAATGCTTTAGAATTGCATTCCAAATAAACTTATCTAAACTTTGACCACCAAGCAACTTCAAGACCATAAACAACACCGCAACACTCAACATGAAATGAAAAACAAACTCCTAAAGGTTTTGCAAAACCATAAAGCTAATTTCCTACATTATCCTTAATAATACCACTACAACTTATTAGATTGGAATTAGACTTAGTAACTCCATTAGTATTAAATTATACCTAATGAGTAAGGGAAACAAGCTAATTCACTTGAATTGAACTAATATTCTTGTTAGCATTATTAACATTAGTCTGAAATGCAAAACCAATCACACTAGCATGTTTAGTAATACAATACACTAGATTCATTAGCCTTACATAGTGAGGATTATACATGCCTTTTTTTCCATTACCAAATTAGCCAATAACTTATAACCTAAAGATTCCTCTAGTTTTTCCAAATGTCTAGCAATTCACTAATGGTCAAGTTGTACATAATCAATCTTCTTAGTCTAAAGCTATAAGTTGTATAAAGCAAGTAGCTAGCATCAACTTTCTCCAAATTACCTATCCATAACTATAGTCACATAAAGCATGTAAAATACTTTGAAATTTATCTTTGCACTAATGGTAGTGTATTGAGCCATTGCTTTAGTTTGTATTTAAGTAGTTTGTTAGCAAATAACCATGGCACGCTTGCTATAAAAAGATGCATATGCATTGAGACAATTTCAACTTCCATATATTTGTCCCACAAGGCCTTGGATCCACCCAATGTTTCCCAAACATTTTGTTGTAAGCACTCTAGATAATGAATAAACTAAAGTTATCACTATTCCAAACAAGTCTATCAATTCTGGAACTAACTTTAGAATGAAACACAACTAGGATATGATACATAATATGAGTTAATAAGAAATGCCCTAGTAGCTCTTAATCTTAGTCTCTATTATTAACTACAAAATCTTTAACTCCAGCTTAGAGTTTTTCATCATCTAACTTAACTAAAGCATATGACTTAGAGGTTTATTAGCATTAAGACACTTATCTAACTAAAACAAAATTGCCTCCCTATTCTTCAACCTTCACATCATATTCCTCATTATAACCTTCCAAATACTTGCAAGATCCTTCTAAAGAAAAAGTCCCTATTAGAGGCCTTAATATGTAAAGGCTAGATAGCTCTATTACCATACTTGCCTTTTAAAGATCAATTATTTACTAAAGTAGATCTTCACACAAGTCTTCATAAGAAAAGCTATGTTCATATCTTCTATACTATACAATCCAAGTTCGCTAAAGCTCTTAAAGTTAACAAATACATTCCTAACTAATAGTATGATCTTTTTTATCATTTGTAGTGTGACCCTATATAAAGTCCCATTGCAACTTCTCAATAGCTAAACAAATACCTTTAAGCAATTTACCAACTTGCATATGATATTAAAGAATAAATGATAACACCGATTGAGTAAAAGTAATTTGCTTAGCTAAAAACAAAGTTCATGTTTGCTAGCCTATAAGTTTAGGTTTCACTTTCTCCATAAACTTATCATAATGCTTCTTAATTCTACTAAATGAAACTAACTCAATTCACAAGTATCTCCCCAAATTGTTCACAGCTGAGAAACCATTAAGCTAAATTATTTCATTCCCAAGATCTTTTGAAACATTTTTAAAGAAGAAAATCTTAAATTTAGAAAAGTTAATTTTTTATCTTGATGCCTTATAATTTTTAGAAGCAAAAATTAATACACTTTGTTTAATTCGTGAAAGCCTCAACAAACAAAAAAAGGTCATCAGCAAACATGAGATATGAAATAAAAGGACTAAATTTATCACATCTTAAAGTTGTCTAATTTTTAAATTGCACCTATTCTTTAACAAGATGGGTGAATTTTTTCATACACATAACAAATAAATAAGGAGAAATAGGATCTCTTAATCTTACCCTTTCTAATAGGTTTAAAGTCATTGACTTGAACCTTTTCCAAAGAACATTCATATTAAACAAGCTAATACAATTCATAGTAATCCTCCTCAAATTATCAAGAATGCTAATTTATTAAATAATAAACTTCCCAAAAAAATAATTATACACTTTTTCCAAATCAATTTTAATCACTACAAAAACTTATTTTTTTTCATGATTTTTCTTCATAGAATGAATCATTTCATTAGTAACTATAATATTATCTTGAATACTTCTTTCAAAAATGAAGTTTGTCTAGAAAGGAGAAATCAACTTAGAAAGAATCCATTTTAGCCTATTAACAATGATTTTCATAATACATTTATAGCTTACATTATCTAAAGAAATAAGTCTAAACTGGTTGATGTTGTTTAGGAATCAAAGTTATAAGTATCTTGTTAACCTTCTAGAAGTCTAAACCTTTTTCAAACACTACATGAGCAAATTCAAAAATATTCTTACCAACCTTATCTTAATTATCTTTGAAGAAAAAAGCTAAAAAACCCTTATTATTAAGCACTTTAAGAGCTCCCGTATTAAAAATTACCCTATTGATTTCTATGAAAGTTAACCACCTTTCCAAGACTTCAAAGTCTTTTCTTTGAATAGTAGGAAATGAAATAAAGGTAGATAGTTGACCATTAAAGCTATTCTTATCAATGAACAATAGTTGGAAAAAAAATTAGCCACTAATTCTTTAAGTTAGTCCTTATTATCCACCCAATTGCCATTAACATCTCACAACACAATTACTTTATTTCCATATCCATGAATCATAGTCCTCAGATGATAAAATTTGGTATTTCTTTCACCATCCTAGATTCATTAAGTTTTTTATTTTTGATACCACAAGAATTCTTCCTATTTTAAAACATTGTTTAATCCTTTTTGGGTTTTCTTTTTAGTATGATTAAGATAAAGGAACCAGTTATGCTTTATAGATTTGTGAGCCCATTTAGTTTAGCTAAGAGATTAGATTTTCATTTTCTAAGTTTACCAAACACTTTTTATTTCAAATTAGCAAGAATTCCTTCATTCTATCTAAGTCTACATCAATGGGATTATTCTTTCCCCAGCTTGCAAAAAAGCAATAAAAGAATTATCATGTAACAACTATGTTGCTTTAAATCTGAAGGGTATATTTTCTCTTTCAAGTTTACCACCACTTAAATCAATCATCAATGGGTGATGGTCAAAATAGGCTATTGGGAAGACTTTGACAACTGCATCACCAAATCTAATATGTCTTGTCTCATTGTATAAAGCTCTATACAACCTTGTGAAGACTCTTTCATATCCTTCCCTTTTTGAACCCCTCCACTTGAATCTTAACCCTTGGCACCCAATGTCAACAAAATAACATTCCTAAGTTTAGTTAACAAACTCTTAACATTTACTATTAATAATAAGAACACCTCTTTGCTTCTTTCCAACACTAATAACATCATTAAAGTATCCCACAACAATCTATGCTTGATTTATTTAAGCTAAAACATCTAGAATCCATCTTCTACCTTCTTCCTTTATAACAATGTGAGGATTTAGGTAGATTATTTGTGAGATACCTGCCTTGTGAATTAGATCGCTCAAATATGAAATGCATAAATTGATAACTATAAAGAAGCAATTTGAAATCAAAGCAATCATCCTTCCAAGCCACCTAGATTCCACCATCCAAACCTCTTCCTCCTTAATGAGGAACTTATTAAAATGTAGTTGACTAAATATCTTTGCTTCTTTATTAAAATGAAATTTAGTTTTAACTAAAGCTAAAATATATGGCTTATACTTTTGAACAATCTCTTTAACATGTAATAAAAACTTTAGTTTACTAACTCCTCTACAATTCTAAATCCTGATTCTATTCATTATAAAATAGAATATGAAAAGAACAAAACAATTATGCAACATCAAGTTGCATTTTGGAAAGGTAAGAGCTTGGCATAACTAAATCATTTAAAGTGGTGATTGCTAATTTTTTATCCATCCCGAAAATATTAAGATCTCTATTCTCATAACCATTATCATTGCCAACTATACCTACTCAATTTAGTAGTTTAATGGTTTCAAAACATTACCATCTCCCATTATAGATTTTGGCTCTCTATTCACTAAACTAGCATAATGCTTTTTATGGACATCTTGTGGCCTAGTTGAATAAGCTTGGTTTTCCTTATGTACCATTATTTTATTTCCCCTTGTGTTAAGGCATTGCTTATCTCCTTGTGAAGCTTCTTTAAGGAATGCACTAACTTTATCAAGATGAACCACTGCACTACTAAACATATTCTTATGAACAAAGATTCCAATTGAATTTAATCCATTAAAGCACCCTTATTTTTATTTTTTACATGATTATTACTTTCGTTCCTTATCTCTAATACTTACCTATCCAAAAAGAATTCACCTATAACCATATTCTCATTATTATCCTTAACAAGCTCTTTCTCCTCTTGAAGTGTTAAATTTGATAATGTAGCAAATTTAGATTCATCTTTAGTTTGATGACCCATCCTTTTCTTCTTTTTGCTTTTCACCTTAGCATTTTGCTTAGTATTATGTCCCTTTCTTGGTCTCTTTGGCCTTCGAACAACCATCCGTTCCCTATATTTTATATTTGATTATTTTGTTGTATTTTTATAGTTCCAATAGCCTTCTTACTTATTTTGTCACCTTGGGTAGCATCACCATGTTATCCTATGCATTTTTCTACATAGTTAATTATTCATTATTTGACTTCATAGGGCACCCATCCTTATAATACCCATAGACTCCACATTGAAAACAAATAAAATACACCCCTTTATACTCAATTTTAGTATCTTCACACCTAACTTTGAACTGAGGAAGGAGAAGTTTATTCAAACCAATAATGGCATAAACTCCTACATGTTTTCTCTTTGCTTTCTCTTTAATCATATAGTCTGCCTTCATAGTCTTCCCAATTCTATTGCTAATTGTTTTTAAGCACTTCTTATCATAATATTCTATAGGAAGTTTAGGAAAATGAACCCATACTATCACTTTATCTACCAATGCTCTAGCTAGATTAAAATTTGGCATTTACTACCAAGTAATGATCATAAATTATCCATAGTCTTTTAGTTAACATGAAATCATAGTTTGCCATGCAAGAAAATTTAATTGAGTAGTAGTCATATCCAATGCCAACAAGTTCAAAAACACTGACCCCTTGCCATAGTTGGCTTACTTTCCTCTCCAAGAAACAAAATCCAACCTTTTTACTAAGAACCTTCACCAAAAGGCATTTTTTCTAGGGTTTTCAAATACAATCTATTTCTTTCTATGATAGCTTCAAAATTAGCCTTTTCATCGTCTCCGTCTACCATTTCATCCATAGTAGCAATCCCTCCTTCCTCATTATCAATTGCAGACATAGATACTTTGTTCTCTAAAATATGATCTTCCTTTTCATTCTCCATCCTATCTGCCTTCTCCATATTATCTCTACCTAATAGTACAATTTTATACTTGTGATTGCCACTTTCATGATGGTTACAATTAAATAGCCCTAGCAAAACATCATCATACCTTATAATCCCAAAAGCTCCCCCTTTAAACTCCTTTTGCCCCTATTTGTGTTTTCAATTGATGAATCTCTTCTTTCAAGTTCTTCTGTGGTTTGGTTAGTCTTCATAAGGATTCCTTTAAGGTTCCATAAAATATTTAATCATAATTATTGAAATGCATCAATGAAACATAAAATATAATTATTCATTAAAAAATTTTTAAAGTTTTGGTCAACATTGGTTTATGATGGTTAATATTACTATAACTAGTTTTTAATCGAAAATTGAAATAAAAAAAAATCACTTTAGATCAATTATCATAATTTATCTATTTTTAACTAATCAATTTTGATACAATCAATGAAGAGTAGTTCAAATATTCTTAGCAGCACATTTTTAAAGTTTTTCATTTTTATTCAAACTTTTTTTAATATATATATATATATATATATATATATATATATATATATATATATATGTATTTCCTTGTCTAACATTTGTTTTGCCTTTTTTTCCATTATGCTTGGAGCTTTGAGACCAAAGATCGTCTAAGGGTAAAAATCACAGACACCAATAACCAACGACGGGAAGTCCCACAACAAGTGATCCCTCATCATTTCACTTCCCCTCCTATTTCCCTTACTACAAATCACCAACAACAGAGCAGCATTCTAGAAGAAAAGCAGCAACATTTACTTCTCACCTAAGCAAACTCGGATCTCGTCTTCACCCTCCAGAAAACAACCCCATTCGGCTTCACAGTGTCCCGCAGGTCCTCCGGCGACATCCTCTTTGACGCTTCTTCTTCCAATTCCGCTGCCACATCCCTTATCTTCAAAGACCAATACCTCCATCTATCTTCCTTACTCCCCAAAAATAGAGCCTCCATTTATGGCCTTGGAGAGCACACAAAGAGAAGCTTCAAGCTCCAACATAATCAGACTCTCACTTTGTGGAATGCAGACATTGCTAGTCTTAATACAGATCTTAATCTTTATGGGTTCCACCCTTTTTACATGGATGTCAGATCACCTTCTTCTGATGGAAGAGTGAAAGCAGGCACTACTCATGGGGTTTTGCTGCTCAATAGCAATGGCATGGACATAGTTTATGACGGTGATCTTGTTACTTATAAAGTGATTGGTGGCATTCTTGATCTGTACTTTTTCGCCGGAACTTCGCCGGTGATGGTGATGGACCAATATACGGAACTCATTGGCAGGCCTGCTCCTATGCCATATTGGTCTTTTGGTAAGTAATATGTATTTATTCCTTCTAGGGCCAATGATTGATAGAAGTTAATGTAAAAATGAAGAAAACCAGAAGGAAAAATTAGAGATTTAACAAATAAGTAGCCAAAAATATTTGCATCATAGTAATATGCCCTTACGCCCTTTTTTTATGAATGGCCAGTTAACAAAGACAATATATAATTATTAGCAAACATTAATGTTCAAATTTAGGATTGAAGTATCTGTGCATTTATGCAATTCAGATTGTCCAATTTCTGTTTAACTCATATAGAAATGAAATTCAAGTTGAACTGCTTTGTCTTTTGGTACTAAAGTATGTTTGCCTCATACTGCCATTGTTCTTTTCTTGTTTTCTTGCCTCTTTATTGGGTCCTCCTTTTACAGTTTATTAAACATATGGTGATGCTAACTGGGGCCTGATTTTTTACTGTCAAATGCAGTATCGCTAACTCACATGACTGATATCTTTTGTTCATTAGTTGGCATCTAATAAAATCCCTACTTTAGAATTGAAATCCTATCTTTATTTTCTAGAACTCAGTGTCCAATTTCTAGACCTAACTTTAATTATGAAATCTTCTGTGAAGGCTTTCATCAATGCAAATATGGCTACAAGAACGTTGCTGATCTTGAGAATGTGATTGCCAATTACGCGAAATCACACGTACCCCTCGAAGTAATGTAGACTGATATCGATCACATGGATGCATTTAAAGATTTCACCCTTGATCCTATCAACTATCCACTTGATAAGATGAGAGCATTCGTAAACAATCTTCACCAAAATGGTCAGAAATATGTTCCTATCTTGGATCCTGGTAAATTATTTAAACAATTTCTTTCAGCCTTAACTCTCTTTTCTTTTGGTGGATCTGTTATTGATATGAGGAATTTTATAAACAGGTATCAGTGTAAATAAGACATATGGAACCTTCATTAGAGGTTTGGAGGCCGACATCTACATAAAGCGTAGCAGGTCCAATTATCTGGGTGAAGTTTGGCCAGGACCAGTTTACTATCCTGATTTCCTAAACCCATACAGCCAACTTTTTTGGAGTGGTGAAATCAAAATATTTCATGACATTCTTCCTTTTGATGGTCTCTGGATTGACATGAATGAGTTATCAAACTTTATTACTTCACCACCCATTCCTTCCTCTAACCTTGATAATCCTCCATACAAAATCAACAATTCTGGAAATCGAAGCCCCATCAATTATAAAACAGTTCCAGCAACCTCTTTACACTATGAGAATATCACTGAGTATGATGCTCACAATTTATATGGACTCTTGGAAAGCAAAGCAACTAACAATGCCTTGAAGAATGTAACTGGTAAAAGGCCATTTGTTCTCAGCAGATCAACTTTTGTGAGCTCAGGCAAGTATGCAGCCCATTGGACCGGAGACAATGCTGCTACTTGGAATGACTTGGCATATTCCATTTCTTCCATTTTGAATTCTGGAATCTTTGGAATTCCTATGGTTGGAGCAGATATATGTGGTTTTGCAGAAAATACAACAGAAGAACTATGCCGACGCTGGATCCAGGTAAAATAACTTGATAGGCCTATCTATTATCATAGATATTGATGCATTGTGTTACTTTGTTATCGTATCTTGTAAATTGTTAGTTGTACTTTTTATCATTCTCAAACCCTTCACACTTGCATAAATCCACAATCTGAGTCAACTACCTCAGGTTAGTTCAATATAGCCAATTTAACTCAAATTGTGCCATCCGCGTTTCCTCGAGAAAATACTTTGATATGTGCTTTAAAGATGACACTGCATAAACTGGTAGACAGCATTCATTCCGTTTTGAGGAATAAAATGTAATGCTTCTAATCGCCTTATTTTGGAAAAATGCAGTTGGGGGCCTTTTACCCCTTTTCAAGAGATCATTCATCCATAGACACAGCTCGTCAAGAGCTCTATCTTTGGGATTCAGTGGCTGCATCGGCTAGAAAAGTTCTTGGCCTTCGTTATCGCCTTCTCCCTTATCTCTATACATTGATGTATGAAGCACACATAAGTGGGACACCAATTGCACGGCCCCTTTTCTTTTCATTCCCTGGGGATGTCACAACATATGAAATAAATTCGCAGTTTCTATTAGGCAAAGGGGTAATGGTATCACCTGTACTGACGCCGAGAGCAAACTCAGTTGATGCATACTTTCCAGCAGGAAGCTGGTTTGACCTTTTCAATGTCTCAAATTATGTGAGCGTAGAACCAGGACAGTCCATGAATCTTGATGCACCTGCTGACCACATAAATGTGCACATTCGAGAAGGGAATATTTTGGCATTGCAAGGAGACGCAATGACGACAGAAGCTGCCAGAAAAACCGCATTCCATATTCTGGTTGTTATTAGCAGCAGCGGAAATAGCTCTGGACAAGTCTTCTTGGATGATGGTGAGGCAATTAACATTGAAGAAGAGGCTGAGATATGGACATTGGTGAGATTTTCCGGTGCAATGAAAAACAAAAGTGTGTTTGTTACATCTGAGGTTACTAATGGAAGATTTGCAGTCAGCCAGAATTGGGTCATAGAAAAAGTAACTTTCCTGGGGATCCCTAAAGGTAAGATCTCGCATGGAAGGAGCAGTTTGGTAAAGAATGGGTTGAACATTGTCAAGGGAACAAACTTGAAGAGCAAGGCAACAGTTGTGAAGAGAAAAATTGAAAGATCCTCAGAGTTTGTTATTGTGGAAATTTCGAAATTGTCGTTACTTATTGGTAAGGAATTTAAGTTGGAAGTAGAACTTTGAGAGTTGAGCTTTGTAGTTAGTTCAAGAGGCTAACTCTTTCTTGTACTATCCCCAGCTAGTGTAGCATGAATGATCTCTGTACAACGTTTGAAGAACAATAATCTTCATAAATGGTTGTCATCTGTACAAGAATAGATTCTTAAGAATGCTACTGTCCATTATTGGAAATGACAGTCCGAGTATTTTTCCGTTTCTGAATGTATTAGTAATAGATGAATACTCATTGGTGTCGTGTCGGGTAAACATCCAAGGCATGATGCTTGTACTAACGGACTAATTATTAGGGCACGTGGCTGAAAAATTATCTCAACAATCAAGTTTCTCGCTTTTTATATTTGTTATCCAAGAAGAGTTTACTAAAACAACAATAACAACAACAACAAAGCCTTATCCCACTAAATAGAGTCGGTTACATGGATCGCACGGCGCCATTGGACTCTATCAAAAGTCAAGTCTTCGGTGATATTATTTACCAAGAGATCCCTTTTTATAACTTCCTTTAATGTCCTCTTTGGCCTCCCTCTGTACTTTTTCACACGGTTAAAGACCATATAATTAACTCTTCTCACTGGTGCCTCCAATGACCTTCTTTGCACATGACCAAACCACCTTAACCGATTTTCTATCATCTTCTCCTCAATAGGTGCCACGCTAATATGTCCTCGTATACAATCATTTTTTATCTTGTCCTTTCTTGTATGACCATATATCCATCTTAACATTCTCATTTCTGCTACCCTCATTTTTTGCTCTTGTTGTCCCTTTAGAACCCAGCATTCACTACCATAGAGCATAGTTAGTCATATAACAATCCGATAAAACTTCTCTTTGAGTTTAGTAAGTATTTTACGATCACAAATCACTTTAGATACATTTCTCCATTTTAACCATCCAACTTGTATCCTATGTGTAACATCTCCGTCAATTTTTCCATCGCTTTATAAAAAAGATCCCAAGTACTTAAATTTAGATATTTGGGGTATGATGTGATCTCTAATTCTTATCTCTAAATCATTTCTATCTTACTTCTTGTTAAACTTGTAATGTATACACTCTGTCTTACTCCTATTCAAGTGAAAACCTTTTGATTCCAACGCCTGTCTCCAAAGCTCCAATTTATAATTAACTTCTTCCCGTGGTTCTTCAATTAAGACTATATCATCTGCAAATAGCATACATTTAGGGATATTCTCCTGTATGTCCCTGGTAAGAACATCTAAGACTAGATTAAATAAGTAAGGACTCAAAGTCGAACCCTAATGTAAATCTATCCTTATAGTGAAGTCCTTTGTCTCTCCTTCAGGAGTTCTTACAAAGAAAAGTTTACTAAAACATTTGCAAATATTTTGTTAATCATCACACTCATAAATACCAAATATTCTCAATTGTTATGAAAAAATGCCACAGAAATCATTTGGATAAATTTTGAAATAACATTTTGCCAAGTATATATACTTTATAATATCATTAGAAAAACATTAAATTTTTTAATTTTATTGTATAGATAACATTTAAATCATTATTTAAATAATTAATTTATCCATTCAAAATGTGCTTAAACAGAAAAATTTAAAATAATACCGCTGATTCAAATAAATACATTGGAACTAAAAATGAAAGAATTTAAGTAAAATGAATTTTTAAATATTAACTTGAGTGTTACAAACACTATATTTGTTTTTATTATAAAAACTTTCTTGTATATAAAAAAATGATATTTACAGTTTTTCAATATAATTTGTTATGTACATAGTATAAGTTAAATTAAATTATCTTTATATTTTAAATAATATATAAAGTTAATTTAATTTAATAGTATTTCTACTAAATTTAAAATTTAAATAATGTGTAGATAACAGAATGTTCTTAGAGGATAAAAACATAAATTATATGTAAATCTAACCCAAGATATTAAAATCCCGAACTAACCTCTTAAAAGATCTTTTAATGATACATATGTAATCAGGGCCTGAAAACATAAATTAAATATGATTAGGTCTCTCTCTCTCTCAAAAAGACATCTAATTTCATGGCCCTCATCATGTCACTTGCTTAAGGTTTGAATATCTATTCCTCTACTTAAGGTATAATAGTCATGGCCATGCTTATTAACAAAATCTAAGATCCTTTTGAATCAAGAATTCCATGCCAACATGTGTGGCTTAATGTGTCAAAAGTGACCTTTTTTTTAACTTTGTTGTACTTTTATGAACTTTTGGTTTGATGATTTGAGATCACAAGGTAGCAAATGTGATCTCATCACATTAGCAAATAAAATTATAAAGGATTGTTAATAATAGGATTAAGGTTTTATCCCAGAATAATTTTATAGAACTTTGATTAAGTGGTTAGCTTGATAAATAAGAGCTTGGTATGCACCAATGTGGGCTTATATTCTAAGGTTCCATTTCACATAATAAATAAATTAGTTTAAAACTTATTAACACGATCAATAAGTTATAAGTTAATCTTTAGAAGTATTTTTGGAACTATCTTATTAAAAAATTAAGTTTTAATTCAGGCCTCATTTCACATAAATAATTGATAACTTAACTAGTAACTAATAGCTGATAGTTGATAAGTTAACTAAATTATTTCATAAAATTAGCTGATAAATTAATTAAAATTACAAAATGACATAAAAGGATATATTAATAGAAATAGATATATAATTAAAATAATTCATATTTATTTAAAAATTATATTATATTAATGCAATTAAGAAGTTTAAAATTAAGATATAATATTTAATATTAATTAATTACATTTTATAAATTTATATATTTATTTACTTACATAATTTTTATTTTATTATTTATAATAAAATTATAATTACTTAAAATATAATTAATTATATTTTATGATATTATTTATTTACATATATATTTTTATATATTTATAATTTAAAATTTAGATATAATTATGTTAAAATTAAATTAATTATATTTTATAAAAGATTAAATTTATATTATAAAGGACATGAGTTGTAAATTAACAAAAAGAATAAGAATAGATTTGAAAAGAATTTAAAAAAATAGTAGTTTATAAGTTATAAGTTATAAGCTACTTTAAGTAGTTTATAAAATCAGAACTTATTTTTTTTAATAACTTAATGCAAGAAATACCTCCAGAGGCTAACTTATGACTTATTAACTCTTATAACTTATTAACCGATAATAAGTTATAAAATAAGTTATTTGTTATATAAAATAGAACCTTAATAAGTTACTTGAAGTAAGTTGTAACTTATAAGATATTATATCTTCAAATTTTTTCTAAATTTATCTTTATTTTTTTTCATTAATTTACAACCCATGCACTTTATAATATGAATCTAAACATTTTTCATAAAAATATAATTAGTTTAATTTTAACATAATTATATCTTAATTTTAAATTATAAATATATAAAAATATATATGTAAATAAATAATATTATAAAATATAATTAATTATATTTTAAGTAATTATAATTTTATTATAAGTAATAATAAAATAAAAATTATGTAAGTAAATAAATAAGTTTATAAAATATAATTAATTAAATATTAAATATTATATTTTTATTTTAAAATTTTTAATTGTATTAATATAATTTAATTTTTAGATAAATATAAATTATTTTAATTATATATTTATTTTTATTAATATATCCATTTATATTATTTTATAATTTTAGTCATTTTAACAACTAATTTTGTAAAATACTTCAACTAACTTATCAACCATTAGTTATTCGTTATAAGTTATCAATTATCAGTTAATTTATTAGTTATTAAATAATTTATTAATTATCAATTAAATTATTAACTTTTATGTGAAACGAAGCCTAAATTTGTACCCTTAAATAAGTTTAATTTTTGGGCCTATATCTTAAATTTGGACCTTTAAATAAGTTTAATTTTACATGGTGAAATTCAGTCAAGAAGAGACAAACTTGACCATCTATGTTTTTAGCTTTTCAAAGTTTGCTAGAGAATTAGGTTAAATTTTTAAAAGACAAAAAATTAATAATCAAGAGAGATTATGGTATTCATTGATATAATGACATATCAATACACTATCGAATTTAATTGCATATTAAATTTATTTTTTTGAACTCAAATAAATCTAATAATATATTGGTACACTATTGTATTAGTAGTGTACCATAATTTTTTTCTTAATAATTTCATTAATAAAAATTGTAAACACTCTTAAAATGATTATTAAATTATAGAAAATTACAATTTATTCTGAAAATAATAATCCATATATATAATTTTATTCCTCAATTGCATTATTGAAAAATAAAATTATCTACAAAGAAGGATGAATTTGCATACAAATTACTATTCAAAAAAGAAATTGTAATTTTATATAATTCATAGATCATTTTATTAATACCTTACAAATTCATAGATGAAATTATAATTTTATCTTTTAAAAAATATTTTTGAAATTTGTTTTTTATTCTTTTTAATTTTATGTAGTTAATTCAAACTTTTTTTGACATTTAGGTTCATGGGGAGTGTGTTTTATTTTTTTTTAATTAACATGCCATTTTAGTTTAAATGGAGTGGGCTAACTTTGAAAAATAAAACAATGTATGTAATGTAAGGAGACATAACACCAGTGAGAGAGAGAAAGAGATTATTTTGCATAAGGACAAAAAAGAAGTTGAATTGAATGAATATTTATATGCTCAAATTTATCCTTATAAAAAATAAATAAGTTTAAACTTGAATCAAACATTAATAAATTTGAATAATTCAAATTCAAATTTGAGTTTATCTTAAGAATGAGTGCAAATAAATTTATATGAACTCATTTGAGTAATATATTCTTAGCCCCTAATTTTTTTATTAAATTTGAAATATTCAAATTTGAATTTAAGCTTTTAATGAATGTGAACCTAAACAAGTTAATACAACTTTACTAAAATAGTTTGTTATTTCACTTAAATTTAATTATATAAAATCTTATCTTCTACAAATAAATTAGACATTGAATTTTTTATTTCATTTTACTTATCATTATAAATTTTTTATAATTATTAAATTTATTTAAAATATCTATATAATTATTATATAATACTAACAATTATGCTTAGCAAATGATAATTATATCAACTAAAGCATTATACTTTTTATGTAACCTTAATAATTACTCGTGTGATTGAATTTTTTGTATACTGTATTATTTTTATAAAATATAAAAATAAAAATATATTTTTTATTATTAAGTTTATTTAGGCTTACGAACAATTTAAGTCAAGTAATATGAAGTTCAAACTTAATTTGTATATTAATCAAGTTCAAGTTGTTTAGGCTTAACTCATTTAAAATTGAATTCAAGTTAGGCTTTTTACAAGTTCTTCACAAATAACTTCATTTGTTTATGCTCCTAATTTCATGAATTGTTTCAATTTACATGACCCAGTTTACTTAAACCATCTTAATGGCTTAACATGTTTAAGCCTTTTTTTTTAGAATAAACCTCCAATTTGTTAGTTAAAAGTTCTAAATGAGGTCATTCTAACTTCAATATGTTGTCTCTTGATTTTTTTATGAATATTTTTTTGAATAATGTATTTTGTTCATCTACGAATTAAAAGCAAAGCCTTCTTAACTTCAATTACAATCTTGAAAACTACTTGGTTATGCAAGAAAGTTGAAAGATAATTTGCTTTTACCAGAGACATAATTGCAACCAAGATCTCGTGTTTTGTGGTTAGAGATGTTCAATTTGAATAGTTAAAGATGAACCAAACCAAATAGCTTATCTAAAAAAGCACTACAAAAACAAATGATTAATTAATTCAGGTGCATTGTACATCACACATGTTAGATGCACCTAAATATTTCTACAGTGAAGTATATCCATGTAGGTAAGTTATTTGCATGCAATTTCCATAAGAATATAATAATTCTATCAAGAAATAGCATCTTCTATACAACCTCTCAAGAGAATTAATTCCATTGCTTTTCTTTGTGATATTGATCATAAAAGATCTTATAGGCTATCTTAATAATGTAAAGTCCTTTTGGAGAAATTGTCCACACCAATCAAGTAGGAGCATCAAATTTTGAAAATGCGATTTCCAAGATGGCTTTCATTTCAAATGTATTAAATAGTGACTTAACTTTAATAGAATCTCATCCTTTATCTCCTTCTAATCTATGGTCACTTAATAGTTGCATATTTTATGTTAATAGACCAATAATTTGGCATTAAAATTTATTGAAAGAGAAACCTCGCTATCAAGTTGATGTGTGCTATTTCATACCAAAAAATAATATTGAACCTATTCTAACAAATAGGTAAGATGAATGCAAGTTAAACCCAAGGGGTCAGATGATAAATTAATAGGAATAAAATATCAAATAGGGAGTTTTTGTAACAATAATTTAAAAGAAACAATAAAAATAAAACTAAAGTAAAATAAAATAAAATATGAAAGCCCAATTCAATAAATATTACACTCCAATTCATGAAATATGAAAGCCCAATTCAATGAATATTACACTCCAATTCTCAAATTTATCATAGACCTTAATAGAATTTATAATTAATTCAACTACTTAACTAAAAATTATCTCAATGCCTGTAGTAATCATACAAAATTCTTAATGATAATTAATCTAGAGCAAGCACATAAATTAACATTTTACTACTAATTTCAATTTAAGACACTAGCATAAATCTAATCAGCAATAATATGAAACATCAAGAATAGGACCAAGCTAACTCAACAACTTTACACATGAAAATTGCCAATTCATCCTTTATTTGTCTTAAGCAACTTATGATTAACTCACATATTAAATCACTAAAACTTAATTACTATTAATTTCAACCAATCACAACTAACCTACAAGTGAGAATTAATTACAACTAATTGTTTAGTTATAAATTATAATAGATAATTAACTAAGCAATCATAATTAGCTAACTATCAAACTAATCATTCATAACAAGAGTAGAAAAATGAGAGATAATTAAATCAAAAGTAAAATTTAGAGAAATGTTTCAATATCAAACCAAATTGAAGTGTTAATCCATTAGATTAATGTAGTATGTAATGTTACCTTTGGAGGCACAAATTCTAAATAAATCAAATCTCCTTTAAAGGCACAAAACCTAAACCCTAAATCACATATATCGATGAGTGTTAAAAAACGGTTAGAAGAATAAGTGTTAATTGGTGATTATTAATGCATTAATTGCTTATTAAAGTTTGTATTTAAGATAAATTAATAAGGGAAAAAAGTATAGAAAGTTTTGCTAGGTTAAGGTTCCATTTCATGTAATTTATAACTTATTGACCAGGTCAATAAACTGTAAGTTACAATCTATAGGTGTTTCTTACATTATCTTATTAAAAAATAAGTTTTAATTTTATAAGTTACCTGAAGTAACTTATAACTTATAAGTTACTACTTTCTCAAATTATTTTCAAATTTATCATTTTTTAATTAATTTACAACATATACTTTTCATAATATAAATTTAAATATTATTTTTTCATAAAATATAATTAATTTAATTTTAAAATAATTATATCCTAATTTTATATTATAAATATATAGAAATATGTATGTAAATGAATAAATAATATCATAAAATATAATTAATTTTGTTATAAATAATAATAAAATAAAAATTATATAAGTAAATAAATATATAAGTTCATAAAATATAATTAATTAAATATTAAATATTATATTTTTATTTTAAACTTTTTAATTGGGTTAATATAATTTAATTTTTAGATAAATATAAATTATTTTAATTATATATCTATTTTTATTAATATATATTTTTATATAATTTTATAATTTTAAATAATTCAATAACTAATTTTACAAAATATTTCTTAGATAATTAACTAATATATTATCAACTATCAATTAATTTATTAACTACTAATTAATTTATTAATTATTAATTAACTTATCTTGAAGCCTAAGAGGTTAGGATAATATTTTAAGATAATGGTAAGGGATACGGGAATGCAATAAACACACGTTGAAATTAAAGATTAGAGCAAGTACACTACACTTGCTTTGTGAATCACTCGTAAAAGAAAATTATGCATACTACCTTTAGATGCTAGCATAAATTTGATTTCCTTTCGTCCAAGTAATTACTAAATAAGTTAATAACTAATAAATTAATTAATATTTTATAAGTTAGTTAATATCTAATAACTTAAATAATTGTACAAGAAATATTTAATAAAATTATCTATTGAATTAATTAAAATTTTCAATGATATAAAAAGTGTGTTAATATAAATAAATATATAAGTTATATAATTCATATTTATGTAAAGATCAAATTATATTGATGCAATTAAAATGTTTAATAAAAAATATAATTACTTAAAATTTAATTAATTATATTTTATGGCATTGCATATTTACTTACATACATATTTTTATATAATTATAATTCAAAAAAAGAATATAATTTACTAAAATTAAATTAATTATATTTATGATATCATATATTTATTTTGATTTAATTATTTATACTAAATTTTAAAATGTATTTATTTTCTTACTTAATTCATTTTTACTTATTTATTATTTAAAACAAGAATATAATTAATTATTAAGGTCATGAGTTGTAAATTAATAAAAAAATAAATTTGAAAAATAATTAAAAATTTACCAGCTTATAAGTTATTTAAAATAATTTATTAAATAAGAGTTTATTTTTTTGATAAATTAGTATACAAAATAACTCTAAATATGAACTTATAATTTGTTAACTAAGTTAATAAATTATAAGTTAACTTATTTGTTATGCAAAATAAAGTCATGATAGTTTTATTTCATGAAGGCAGCTGATAAATTAGATAATATTTAATAATTAGTTGATTGTATAAAAAGTACTTTGTAAAATTATTTGCTAAACAAATTGAAATTATAAAATAATATAAAAAGATGTATTAATAAAAATAGATATATATAAATTAAAATAATTCATAATTATTTAAAAATTAAATTATATTAATATAATTAAGATGTTTAAAATAAAATTATAATATTTATTTTTTAATTAATTATATTTTATGAACTTATATATTTATTCACTTACATATTTTTATTTTATTATTATTTATAACCAAAATACATTTACTTAAAATATAATTAATTATATTTTATAATATTATATAATTATTTACATATGTATCTTTATATATTTATAGGATATAATTATATTAAAATTAAATTAATAAAAAAATAAGGATAAATTTAGATCAATTTGAAAAGGTAATAGTTTATAAATTATAAATTACTCAAATTAATATATTAAATTATAACTTATTTTTTTCAATAAGTTAACATTTCAAGGTTAACTTTTACTTATTAATCAAATTAATAAATTATAAACTAAATTATTTATTACATCTTTGATCAGATGATGTTCGAGAAAGATGCATGAGAAAAACAAAGCAGGTTTTTGTCTACACACTTTAGTATGCTAGTCGTTCATATACAAATTTTTTTTTAATTTTTTTAACTGGTTCGCCTATTCGAGAGCAAAAAATTTTCTTGCCTATTTATTAAAATAGTTAAAAATTATTCCTAGAAGATATTTTGCAAAGAAGTCCTCCCCAAAACCTTTGTCCCTAATTCTTGCTCATATTCTCTCACATGCAAGTAAGGTTTACAAGAAGTGTGAATCCTATGTATATGATGAGAAGGTACGAGTGAGAAAGTAAGAATAGAGATGTAGAAATAACATTGTTGCATTTGCTTATATGCTAAAAGGGGAAGGAAGGTTAGCTGAACTAAGAAGATATGGAGATGATATAAGTGTTAACCCTCTTATTTAACGGAAAATCCTTTTTAAGGAATCTTTTGATGCTTAGAAGTTTATTATGTCATTGTATGTTAGTTTTGATTGAACTTGGTAATAACATTTAAGTATATATTTAATAACGATCCTAATTTATCATTAATCCTTTTTAATAAAATTGACAAATCTCTATTTTTTTTAATTATTTTCTATTGAAGAAAGGATTGTTTCATGGAATATTTAAAAGAATTTATAACATATCATCATGAATTAATTAATTAGGCCAACAATGTAAATTAATCTTTTTCTTGTCAATTATAGGATCTCACATGGCTCTATGGTTTTCCACATTACACGTAGAAGCCTCTAATTAAGATAAAGATTTATTTGAGTGTAATTAAACATAAAGATTAATGACTCATTTGAGAGCCCGGGTAGAAAAGAAAATCAGTAATTATCTTGTTCTTAAACAACTAATGTCCATTTTCTTTCATTTCCCCCTCCATCCTTTTATTAACCCGGAATTGGCTGCAATTCTTATTTGCTTTTCTTTATTGCGATTATTTGAACCAAGTTAAAATTTCTGTCGAAAAAATAAGTTTTAATTTAATATTATGGCTCCATTTTATATAATAAATAATTTCATTTGTAACTTATTAATTTAATCAATAAATAAAAGTTAACCTCAACATATTAATTTTAAAAAAAATAAGTTCTAATTTAATATGTTAACTTGAGTAATTTATAATTTGTAAACTATTACCTTTTCAAATTGATTCAAATATATTCTTATTTTTTATTAATTTAATTTTAATATAATTATATCCGACTATAAATATATAAAAATACATATGTAAATAATTATATAATATCATAAAATATAATTAATTATATTTTAAGTAAATATATTTTTGTTATAAATAATAACAAAAATAAAAAATATGTAAATAAATAAATATTTAAGTTTATAAAATATAATTAATTAAAAATATCTTAATTATGTTAATATAATTTAATTTTAAATAAATATGAATTATTTTAATTTATATATATTCTTTTATATTATTTCACAATTTCAACTAATTTAACAAATAACTTTGCAAAGCACTTTTCATATAATTAACTAACTTATTAACTATTAATTAACTTATTACGTATTTTGCATAATAAATAAACTAACTTATAAAACTTATAATTTTTTAATTTAATCAATAAATTATAAATTAACCTTTAAAGGTATTTCTTGAATAATCTAATTAACCCACAACCCAAAGATTCCTCTAGTTTTGCTGAAAGTCTAGTAATTTGCTACTAGTCAAGTCGTAGGTAAATCAACATTCTTAGTTTAAAGTTGTAAGTTGTGTAAAGTAAGCAATTGGCACCAACTTTCTCCAAATTACCTATGCATAACTAACTTATTAACTATCAGTTAACTTATCAGTTGCTTTCACGAAATAAAGCTATCATAGCTTTGTTTTACATAATAAATAAATTAACTTATAATTTATTGATTTAATCAATAAATTAACCTTTAAAAGTATTTTTTCGATAATCTAATTAACCCACAACCTAAAAATTGCTCTAATTCTCTTGAAAGTCTAGCAATTTGCTATTGGTCAAGTTGTAAGTAAATAAGCCTTCTTGGTTTAAAGTTGCAAGTTGCATAAAGTAAGCAACTAGTACCAACTCTCTCTAAATTACCCATGCATAGCTATAGTCGCGCAAGGCATGTAAAACACTATCAAATTTATCTTTACATAATAATGGCAGTACATTAAGCCATTACCTAACTCTGTAACTAAGCAGTTTATTAAAAAATAATTATTGCATGTTTGCCATAAGAAGATGCAGATGCATAAGGCACTTTCAATTTCTATATATTCATTCAACTAGGCCTTGGATCTATCTGTTGCTTCCCAGCCACTTTATTGTGAGCACTCTAGATAGTGAGTAAACTAAATTCATCACCATTCCAGTTTAATTTGTCAGTTCCAGCACCAACCTTAAGGGGATATATAGCCTGGATATAATGCACAATAAGAGTTGGCAAGATGTGCCCCAGCAACTCCTACTCCCAATCTTATTTATTCATTACAAAATCTTTAACTTAAGCTTGGAGTTGTTCATCATCTAACTTAACCAGAGCATTAGAGGTTAATTAACATTAAGCCATTTGTTTGACCAAAATGAAACTACCTCCCCATTCTTCACCTTTCACTTCATATTCCCTATCATCACCTTCCAAATACTTGCGAGATACTCCTAAAAAGTGAAGTCCTTGCTAGAGACCTTAATATGTAAAAGCCAAGTAGCTCTATTGCCATACTTGCCTTTTAAAACATCAATCCACACATTTTGTTTACTAAAGCAGATCTTCACACAAATCTTTATGAGGAAAGCTATATTCAATATATCACCATACCAATATAGATATTAATTTTATTTCTTCTTGACATCTATCTACTAATGTAAAATTGTAATTTTGTAATAGTATATATTAAAATTTTTAATTTATAATAAGAAATTTTTATAATAGAAAGTCTTTATATTTTCTTTCATTTCAAGAATAATTCCTTAAAGTTTGTTACATTAATATATTAAAAATAATAATTGATAATGAAAAATTATTTCTTGATTGAAGTAATTAATAATAGGGATACTGGGACACTTGCAATGGCATGGTCATATTATGCCATAGCAAGTGGAGTGGTCAGACTACTGTAACCACGACAAATGGAGTAGCACAATTATCTATACTTTGTGGGAATGGTAAAGAAATGAAAGGAGAAAATGGGCAAAAAGATATAAAAAGAGAAATAAAATAAGAAAGAAATTTTTTTCTTTCATGCATTTGGTTGAAAAGAAAAAGGAGAAGAAAAAGTTTGAGAGAAATAATGTGTTTGTTTATTTACTATTCTTAAAAATAATTTTTTATTTTTAAAATAGAAGTTTTTATTTGACAAATTATTTTCAAATTTTATTTTTAAAAATTATTCCTTAAATTATTGTTTTAAAAATAAAAAAGAGAGAATAAGTTTTAGATATTTTCTGAACTTATTTTTTATTCTTATAATAGTTTTGTAATTAAATAAAATTTTTATTTATTTACTTTACCAAACATTATCTATTTATTATTTTTTTTTAATTCAAAAATAATTTTTAAAAATAAAAATGTAATTTTTAAAATAAATTTAAAAATAATTATTAAAAATAAAAAATAGAAATATATCTAAACTCACCCAATTTTTCCTTTTTTTTTAATAAAAAAGTGAGGGTATAAAAAGTAACATATTAAAATGACAATAATACGCTGCAATCATATATTAAGTAAAAGCAATAACATTACTAAATTAAAAAATGTCATATATTATTAAAAGTAATTATTATTAGTTATTACTAAAATTAATAAAATAAGATATAAAATTAGTAGAACTACCAAAATTAATAAAATAAGCTACAATTATTATTAAAATTCTCTCTTTTTAGAAATAAAAATAATACTAAATATAACAAAAAAAAGTGAATATACACCATTAAATTTTATTTATTTATACAATCTTACATGGATGAATGAAATTCAATAACTTAAAACAATGGTGTATAATGCAACTCTTGCGCCATAATTCTTACCTTATAAAAAATGTAATTTTTTTGGTACAAAATCTTATAATTTCTTTATAAAAAAATTATAAATCTATGTAAATTTCTATGTACAACAAATAGATGAAAAATTACAATTAAAATTGTATTATTCAAAACTACATAAAAAAATTCTTAACTTCTAAAGAAAAGTTACAACTTTTTATCAAAAAATTATAAAAAGTAGATCAATATTATATACATCAAAAATAGAATTTGAAATTAAATTTCAAATACAAATTAAAGTCTAATATTAAACACAAGATAATAAAGTAAATATGTAAAATTCAATAAAATAAATATAAACAATTTAAAATTTAGTTTTGAATCACATTTTTTGTAAATATAATATTTTTGTAAAAAGTATAATAGTTAGGGTAAATTACACAACCTCCCTTAAGATTTAGCTTAATTCACATTCTTTTAATTTTCAAAACCCTACATATATATCCCCTAAGGGTTAACCTAATTTCAGTCTTATCTCTTTGATTTTCAAAATCCTACACACCCTTCCCCATTAATTTTCAAAACCCTACACACCTTTTTCCTAAAGTTTAGCTTAATTACAATTTCATCCCCTTAATTTTTAAAACCTTACACACCCTTCCTTTCTATTAATTTTTTCATGATAATTTTTCCCTTCTATTAGTATTCTATTAATATCTTCTATTTAATGATGTCTTAAAATTTAAATTTCCAAACTACTCTTTGATATAAATTAAAATTACTTATTTTAACGTCAACAAATTTTGTCACCAACCACTAATAATTAAATGCAAAGCAACAAGCCTTATTTATTTTCTTGCATTATTTCATAATTTCATTTTAAAATTAATTATTAATTATTAATCATAATTCTGATAAAAAAAGATAATCTATTTTATATTTTTGAAAGAAAACTATATAATATTTACTTAGATAACAAATACAAATATGTTATATCATACATTTATTTTACATAATTATCACTTTAAGTAGGTGTTAATTCATTATAATTTTTCTCCAAAAAATCAAATTACAAGCATATAATAATAATAATAATAATAATAATAATAATAATAATAATAATATTAATAATAATATATTTTTATTATTTCATATATTTATTTTCATAGTAAAAAATCATGAAAGAAAGCATTAAAAATTAAACTACCTTCATTATGGATTCTAAATTATTTGCATAATTTAATTTTATTTTTCCAATAATGGTAGGTTTGTTATTAGTTTGATGATTTGATTTTCAAATAATTGTCCAAAGATAATTATGCAACTCTTTAATGCTTTCTTTCATGATTTTTTATTATGAAAATAAATATATGAAATAATAAAAATATATTATTATATGCTTGTAATTGATTTTTGGAGAAAAACTATAATAAATTAACACCTAGTTAAAGTGATAATTATAAAAAATAAATATATGATACAACGTATTTGTATTTTTTCTCTAAGTAAATACTATATAGTTTTCTTTCAAAAATATAAAATAGATTATTTTTTATCAAAATTATGATTAATAATTAATTAATTAATTTTAAAATAAAATTATGGAATAATACAAGAAAATAAATAAGACTTGCTACCTTACATTTAATTATTAGTGACTAGTGACAAAATTTGCTGATATTAAAATGAGTAATTTTAATTTGTATCCAAGGGTAGTTTGAAATTTTAAATTTTAAGTTTTAAGATATCATTAAACAAAAGATATTAATAGAATACTAACATAAGGGATAAATTATTATGAAAAAATTAATAGAAAGGGAGGATATATAAGATTTTGAAAATTAAGAGGATGAGATTGTAATTAAACTAAACCTCAAGAAAGATATGTGTAGGGTTTTGAAAATTAAGGGGAAGCATGTGTAGGGTTTTAAAAATCAATGGATGAGACTGTAATTAAGTTAAACCTCAATGGAGGTGTGTATAAGATTTTAAAAATTAAGGGGATAAAATTGTAATTACACTAAACCTCAGAGAGGTGGGTGTAATTAACCCTAATTGTTAATACATGCGTGACATGCCCATTGGCTTGCATAATTTGAGTGGACCCTTCTTCTGATATCCAAGCCTGAATGTAGGGGCTACCAAAACGTGATTGCCGTGTTTGTCCTCGTCAGCTAATTCGCCAGCCAAGCAAGTCAACTAGCTTCCAAAATGCTCCGTTGTTTCCAAAATGTCGATAGGCCATCGTTATCTCCAATTCTCAGTCTGAGCCATCCCCTCCAACCCACAGTCACTCAGACAATAAAGCGAATGGATTGTCGGACTGACAACAGAAAGCTTCTTTCGATTTTGTTCTGCCTCTGTTTCTCAATCTCTGCTAATAACGCCATAGAAGAAGCAGGTGAAGTTATTGGCTATGGCTACACAATTTCGAGTGCCTCCAATGATCCATCTGGGAATTCCATCACTGCTCATCTTAAACTCATCCGGCCTTCCTCTGTTTTTGGACCTGACATTCCTAATCTCACTCTCACTGCCAGGTACATCAGTAAAATATATATATATATATATATATCGAAAATTAATTGCAAGAATAAGAATACATTATATAATTTTTTTTATTGATTTATATTTGGGGATTAACTTATTTAGTCTTTATGCATTGCTCTTGTCTGATTCTATTCTTTTTGAAGCTTTTCGTATCTTGGTGACTTTGATTTTTACTTGAAAACTAAACCTGAATCAAGTGATTGGGTTCGACTGTGAAGTTTGATTCATCCCATCAATTCAACCATTACTCCAAGGAATGAACCAACTGGGCAATGATTTGATAACATTTTTCATTGCTATCTCATCCCATTTTTTAAACATTGGTTTCATTTAGAGTAGATTCATCAAGATTGTGTATAATTTACTCAATATTTGACAGGAAAAATAGTAATAGTTCAGTATTCTCTTTAATATTCTCTTTAATTTAAGAGAAAATCTTGATTGTTACATACATTTCTTGACACTAAATTGAGCCTAAAACACAGGTCCAATTCAAATATAGGCCCTCAGATCATTGTGAACAAATTAGAATGTTCATAATTAGCATTGGCTCTTATTTTAAAGCTTCATTCTCCTTTTTTTTCCCTAACATTTGCTTTCTATTTTTTTTTTCAAAGAAAAAAAATTAGAGGTTATACTACAGAGTTTAAATTTAAATTTTATTCAATCTTCGTATGATTTTATAATATCAATAAAAATAAAAAAGAGATACATCCTTAAAAAAATAATAATAATGAAAAATTTATAGCAATAATAAAAGTTTTAGTAATTTTTTATTGATATAACAAAATATTACACTTATAGTATGATATAAACTTAAATTCTTTATTAAATTAAATTCGTAATTTTATCTTTCTAATTTTAGTTTGAGTAATTAAAATATAAAGTGTTAAATAATTTTAATTAACTCCTTTCTCACGACTCATGTTAATATAACTAACCAATTCTATATGTCATATTATGGTAATTAAATTTACATATTAATATTTTATCTAGATCGTCAAAATTTCTTTCTTTCTGCATATTAAAATTAAAATACATTTAATTCTTCCATCCTGTCCTTCACAAAAAATGAGGTTCGAAATTGGAAGGAATAATTCTAGTGAAAATAAATGAATTTGAATAATTAAATGAAATATTGATACATGAAATTTAATTAATTAGATTCAACGCCAATTAGTTAATTACAAATTATAAATTATTTCAAACTTTAAATTTAATTATGCAAATTAATTATAAGGAAGAAATAACAAACTTAGTAAGATTACAAGAACTAAAGTTCTACTTTCTTCGTCACCTTCTGTTTTTTTATGGGTGGCAGCTTTGACAGCAAAGATCGATTAAGGCTAAAAATCACAGACCCCAGTAACCGGAGATGGGAAATCCCACAGCAAGTGATCCCTCTTCATTCCACTTCCCCCCAACTTTCCCTAACTACACACCAGCACCAACAGAAGAACCTTTTAGAAGAAAACCAAGAACGGGTCCTTCTTACCCTGGCAAGCTCGGACCTCATCTTCGCACTCCACAATACAACCCCATTCGGCTTCACATTGTCCCGCCGATCCTCCGGTGACGTTCTCTTCGATACGTCTTCTTTGAATTCGTCCACAGCATCCCTCGTCTTCAAAGACCAATACCTTCAACTATCTTCCTCACTCCCCAAAAATAGAGCTTCCATTTATGGCCTTGGCGAGCACACAAAGAGAAGCTTCAAGCTCCAACATAATCAGACTCTCACTTTGTGGAATGCAGACACTGCTAGTCTTAATACAGATCTTAATCTTTATGGGTCCCACCCTTTCTACATGGATGTCAGATCACCTTCTTCTGATGGAAGAGTGAAAGCAGGCACTACTCATGGGGTTTTGCTGCTCAATAGCAATGGCATGGACATAGTTTATGATGGTGATCGTATTACTTACAAAGTGATTGGCGGCATTCTTGATTTGTACTTTTTTGCCGGAACTTCGCCGGAGATGGTGATGGACCAGTATACAAAACTCATTGGCAGGCCTGCTCCTATGCCATATTGGTCATTTGGTAAGTAGTGTATATGTTTTCCTTTCTAGGGCCAATGATTGATATGATTCACGAGATTTAACACTTAAGTTTGCGAAATCTGTTTGCCTCATGGTGATATGCCCGTTTTGATGAACGATGAGTTAACAAAAGCATTATATAGTTTATTGGCAGACTTTAATATTCTCAGTCTCTATGCAATTCAGATTGTCAAATTTCTCTCTAACTCACAAAAAATGAAATTCAAGTTGAAATTCTGTCTTTTGGTAATCAAAATATGTTTGCCTCATAGTACTGCCTTTTTTTTGCTTGTTTTTCTACCTTTTTTTGGTTTTAGTTTATATAATACATATGGTGATTGGGGCCTGATATTTGATTTTCACATGCAGTAATGCTAACTCATATTATCGGTATCTTCATTTTGTTGGCTGACAATAAGAACCCCTCTTTAGAATTGAAATTCTCTCTTTCATAATATCCAATTTCTAGACCTAACTAACATTTTATTATGATATCCTCTGTGAAGGCTTTCATCAGTGCAGATTTGGCTACAAGGATGTTACTGACATCGAGAATGTGGTTGCCAATTATGCGAAATCACACATACCCCTTGAAGTAATGTGGACTGATATTGATTATATGGATGGATTTAAAGATTTCACACTTGATCCCATCAACTATCCACTTGATAAGATGAGAGAATTTGTAAATAATCTTCACCAAAATGGTCAAAAATATGTGCTTATCTTGGATCCTGGTACATTATTTCAACCATTTCTTTCAGCCTAAACGTCTCTTTTATGTGGTGGATCTGTTATTGACATGAGGAAATGTGTAAACAGGTATCAGTGTAAATAAGACATATGCAACCTTCATTAGAGGTTTGGAGGCTGACATCTACATAAAGCGTAACGGGACCAATTATCTTGGTGAAGTTTGGCCAGGGCCAGTGTACTACCCTGATTTTCTAAACCCACATAGCCAAGATTTTTGGGGCGGTGAAATCAAGATATTTCAGGACATTCTTCCTTTTGATGGTCTTTGGATTGACATGAATGAGTTATCAAACTTTATTACTTCACCACCCATTCCTAATTCTAACCTTGATAATCCTCCGTACAAAATCAACAATTCTGGAAATCAAAGCCCCATCAATTATAAAACAGTTCCAGCAACCTCTTTACACTATGAGAATATCACTGAGTATGATGCTCACAATTTATATGGACTCTTGGAAAGCAAAGCAACTAACAATGCCTTGAAGAATGTAACTGGTAAAAGGCCATTTGTTCTCAGTAGATCAACTTTTGTGAGCTCAGGCAAGTATGCAGCCCATTGGACGGGAGACAATGCTGCTACTTGGAATGACTTGGCATATTCCATTCCTTCCATTTTGAATTCTGGAATCTTTGGAATTCCTATGGTTGGAGCAGATATATGTGGTTTTTCAGATAATACGACTGAAGAACTATGTAGGCGTTGGATCCAGGTTAAATAACTTAGTTGGCTTATCTATTGTCATAGATATTGATGCATTTTGTTATAATATCTTATGAACTGTTGCAATTTTTATCATTTAAAATTCCCTTACACGTCCACAAATGCACAACCTGAGTCAAAGTACCACAGATTATGAAGGTAAAGCCAATTTAACACAAATTTTGCCATCCATTGTTTTTTTTTTTTTTTTTTTTTTTTGAGAATGTACATTGACATTTGCTTGAGAGATATACAGGTGACACTGCAAAAACTGGTGCAAAAGTATTCTTTTTCTCATTCATTCGATTTTGCGTAAGAAAATGCAATCCTTCTAATTTCCTTATTTTGGTAAAATGCAGTTGGGGGCCTTTTACCCCTTTGCAAGAGATCATTCATCTAAAGGCACAGCCCGTCAAGAGCTCTATCTTTGGGATTCAGTTGCTGCATCGGCTAGAAAAGTTCTTGGCCTTCGTTATCGCCTTCTCCCTTATATCTACACATTAATGTATGAAGCACACCTAAAAGGGACACCAATAGCACGGCCTCTTTTCTTTTCTTTCCCTGAGGATGTCACAACTTATGAAATAAATTCGCAGTTTCTATTAGGCAAAGGGGTAATGGTATCACCTGTACTGAAGCCGGGAGCAAACACTGTTGATGCTTACTTTCCTGCAGGAAGCTGGTTTGACCTTTTCAATGTCTCAAATTATGTCAGTGTAGAACCAGGGCAGTCCTTGAATCTTGATGCACCTGCTGACCACATAAATGTGCATGTTCGAGAAGGGAATATTTTGGCAATGCAAGGAGATGCAATGACGACAGAAGCTGCCAGAAAAACCGCATTCCATATTCTGGTTGTTATCAGCAGCAGCGGAAATTGCCTTGGACAAGTTTTCTTGGATGATGGTGAGGCAATTAACATTGAAGAAGAAGCTAAGACATGGACATTGGTGAGATTTTCTGGTGCAATGAACAACAGAAGTGTGTTTGTTACATCTGAGGTTACTAATGGAAGATTTGCAGTCAGCCAGAATTGGATCATAGAAAAAGTAACTTTCTTGGGGATCCCTAAAGGTAAGATCTCGTATGGAAGGAGCAGTTTGGGAAAGAATGGGTTGAACATTGTCAAGGGAACAAACTTAAAGAGCAAGGCAACAGTTGTGAAGAGACAAATTGAAAGATCCTCAGAGTTTGTTATTGTGGAAATTTCGAATTTGTCGTTCCTTATTGGTAGAGAATTTAAGTTGGAAATAGAACTTTGAGAGTTAAGCTTTAAACAAATTAGTTCAAGAGGCTAGCTCTTTCTTGTACTATCCCCGGCTAGTGTAGCATAAATGATCTCTGTACAACGTTTGAAGAACTGTAGTCTTCATAAATGGTTGTCATCTGTACAAGAATAGATTCTTAGGAATGCCACTGTCCATTATTGGAAATATGAGTATTTTTCCGTTTCTGAATGCATTAGTAATAGATGAATACTCATTGGTGAGGTATCGGGTAAACATCCAAGGCATGATGCTTGTACTATCGGACTAATTAAATTTGGACACGTGGCAGAGAAATTATCTCAACAGTCAAGTTTCTCGCTTTTTATATTTGTTATCTAAGAAGAGTTTATTAAAACATTTGCAGATATGCTGTAAATCATCGCATTCAATAATACCAAATATTTTCAATTGTTATGAAAAATTCACCATAGAAATCATTTAGATAAATTTTGAAACAACATTTTGCCAAGTATATATAATTTATAATATCATTAGAAAAAATATTAAATTTTTGAATTTTATTGTATAGATAACATTTGAATCATAACATATACAAATAATTAATTTATTTATTCAAAATATGGTTAAACAGAAAATTTTAAAATAATATGCTGATTCAAATAAATAAGTTGGAACTTAAAATGAGAGAATTTAAATAAAATGAATTTTTAAATATTAACTTGAGTATTACAAACACTATATTTATTTTTATTATAAAAATTTTCTTGTATATAAAAAATGATATTTACACTTTTTCAATATAATTTTTATGTACATAGTATAAGTAAAATTAAATTATCTTTATATTTTAAAGAATATATAAAGTTAATTTAATTTAATTGTATTTCTACTAAATTTAAAATTTAAATAATATGTAGATAATGGAGTGTTCTTAGAGACTAAAATCATAAATTGCATATAAATCTAACCCAAAATATTAAAATTTTGTCCTAAACTCTTAAAAGATCTTTGAATGATACGTATATAATTAGGGGCTGAAAATATAAATTACATATAATTGGAGACTAAAATCATAAATTATATGTAAATCTAACCTAAAATATTAAAGTCCTGACCTAAACTCTCAAAAGATCTTTTAATAATACATATATAATTAGGGGCTGAAAACATAAATTACATATGATTAGGTTTCCAATCCCCCTTCTCTTAAGAAGGCATCTAATTTCATGACCTTCATTATGTCACTTACTTAAGGTTTGAATATCTGTTCTTGTACTTAAGGCATGATAGTCATGGCCATGCTTATTAATGAAATCTAAAATCCTTTTAAATCAAGAATTCCATGCTAACATATTGTGGGTTGATGTGTCAAAAGTGACCTTTTTTTAGCCTTTTTTTTTGTAGGAGGGAACAGAAAAAGAAACAAAGAACAGAAAGAAAATGAAAATAAAGCAGCCTATCTACAGAAATAAACTCCAGAAGAGTCAACCAAAAGAGTAAGTGAAATATTGTTGGGTGGAAGATCCCAAATAATCCCTTAGCACCGATTAAGGACTCCTTATTTAGCTAACTTACCTACAGGCTAATTTCCTTCTCTTAACACAAGGGAAAAAGAAATGTTAGGGAAAGATTTAGCTAATTGTTTGATATCTTAGAAAATCTTCCACAAAGGATGAGAGCAAAGAACTTCCTAGGTGCAATGACGAATTACTTCCAAAGAGTCAAATTCCACAATGAGATCTCTGATACCCCTTTTCTTAGCTAGTAATAAAGCAAATCTAATGGCCAGAACTTCCACATGAAAATTTGAGGTTTATCCTTGAAAGTGGGAAAAGCCAAATAACCATTTACCCTTCCAATCTCTAGCTAAATCTCTAAACCTAGCATTGCCAAGATTTCCAAAGGAGCTTCCATCAACATTTATTTTAATGATATTTGTAAGAGAAGGTTCCCATTTCATCAATTTATTTGATTTTGAATGGGAATCAATTTTAAACCATTGGAAAGCCTTCGCACACACTTCTTGCATAGAAATAATCTTCTGGATTGTGATCTAAGAAGGGAAATCAAAACCTCTAAATATTCTATCATTTCTATTTATCCAGATGCACTAAATGGAAATAAAAAAATTCTACTCCACCTATCATTTAAAGAATAATTTGAGGGTAAAGCATTATTTATAAACCAATCAATAGCTCCCAAATCAAAGAAATTTAGGTGCAATGAGGGGATATTTAGTGATAACTAAACAAATTTAGCTCTATGGCAATCACGAAGCATATGCAGCAAAGTTTCGCTCTCATTAGAACAAAAGTAACAATAAGGAGAGCTTGCTAAATTTCTTATCCATCTCAAAAGGTTTAAGACTATTTTATCTTAAGCACATATCCAAAAGAAAATGCATATCTTTTTAGGGATTTTCATACCCCCAGATAGTACTATAGATCAAGGGAGTAGGGTTTGTATTTTTTAATGTGAGCCATCTATAAGCAAAGTTTGCAGAGAAAAAGCCATCATTGGAATATACCCAAACTATTTTATCATATCCCTATGAAAAAAGAGGAATTAGAATGGCTTGAATTTTAAGCAAAACATCTTCAAGGATAGAGGTTCTAATGCAACTAAGGTACTATTTTCCACCTACAATAATATCTTTAACAAGCAAACTGTTATCTTCCTAATCAAAGTTAGGAATCACATTTTCTAGTTTTAAATCATTAATCCATCTATCTAACTAGAGATTGGTGTTCCTGCCAAATAGAATGCAAATTTGGAATCCTTCTTTCCATTCGTTCATGCTTTTGACTATATTTTTCCATATCAATGAGGCTCCAACTGTATATTAGAAGTTGAGAGAGATTGTATCCTTACCCATATACCTTTGATTAAGAACTTGAGCCTATGGTTTGTTATCTTTCTAAATTAAACTCCAATTAAACTTCCTTATTAGAGCTAAATTAGATTATATAGCTCTAAAGATCCCAAGACCCCCATACTTCTTTGGTAAAGTGATTATTTCCCAGTTGACTAGGTGTAGTCCACATTTAGTTTAATAAGATCTCCATATGAAGCTTCTAACAATCTAGTTAATTTTATCACAAATTCCAATCAGAAGAAAGGTAGATTGCATAAAATACACTAAGATGGCATTTAAAACAAATTAGGCTAAAATTATTCTACTAGTGAGATTAAGAAGGTTGTTTCTCTAAGCTATTAGCTTAAATTCCAATTTCTGAACAATGAAATGGAAATAAGCCTTACTGGCTTATCTTCCAAATAAAGGGATGCCAAGATACTTACTAATATCATCTATTAATCTAATGTTACTGATAAGTTCTATAATCCTAAGTGTTCTTCTAAAGATTCTGGGTGAAATGAAAGCTTTTGATTTCTAAAAATTGACCTTCATACATGAGAATATGCAAAATTCATTTAAAGAAACCATGATTACTCTAGCTTGAGCTATTATTCCTTTGGAAAAGAGAAGAATGTCATCCATTAAGAAAAGATGGGAGATAGAAAGGCCTCTTCTAGAAATCAATAAAGGTAGGCATTCCTTTCAATCAACCTTTTTCTGGATGATTTGAGAAAAAAATTCCATACAAAGGAAACAAATAAGGAGAAAGAAGGTCTCCCTATCTAAGACTTCTCTTTAGAGAAAAAGCTTCCATATGTTCCCCATTTCATAGGATACTGAATGATGAACTAGCCACGCAATTCAAGATTAACTTGATGGTTCTTTCAGGGAAATTAAATTAGCTAAGGGTCCATTTGAGAAAATCCCAATCAACTCTATCATATGTTTTTTCTAAATCAATTTTAAACATCATGGCTTCTTGTTTGCTTTTGGTGTTTTGAATGAAGTGATGGATTTCTTGAGCAAGAATCACATTATTAGTGGCATTTTTTCTTGGGATAAAGCTGCTTTGATACAAATTTATGATCTTAGAAAGAAAAGGTCTCATTCTATTGACTAATACCTTTGTAATAAATTTATAGATTACATTACATAGGTTCATTAATCTGAGATCAAAGATAGTTTAAGGGGTCTTTCTTTGGGATAAGAACTAAGAAGGTTTCACCTATACTAGTTAGAATAACACCCGTAGAGAAAGCTTCCTTAACCAAGCACCATAGAGAATCTCTAACGATGTCCTAATAAGTTTTAAAGAAAATTGCCTAAAATCCCTCTAGGCCTAGAGCTCTGTAAGATCCTATGAAGATAAAACCAATATAAAATTCAGTTTTACTAATAAGGGTAACAATGAGGAATGATCTTGTTAAAAAAGTCTAAGAAAGTTGCCTAATACCAAATTTCACACATTGCAGCATTTTGCTATGCAGAAAAGGGTTTGAAAATGATGGAAGATTGCTTCTTTAATTTGTATTTGATTGGATGACCAGCTACCATTTGGAATTTTCAAATATTCTATCTTATTATGCCTCCTTCTAACCATAGCAATAGTATGAAAGTATTTCGTACATATATCTCCCTGTGTGAGCTTTTGCAGTTTGAACTTTTGAAACTAGAATAGCTCCTCCTGAATAAGAGTATCATTTAGCTCATCATTAAGATGCCTTTCAAAAAGAGCTACGTTTTAAGAGTATTTAATGGAGGGTTCTTGTTAGACTTTGTTTAATCTAGCTAAAATTCTACTTTTACGATGAAAGATGTTACCAAAAACCTTCTTATTGAATACTAAACATTTTTGTTAAAGTTGATCCAATTTGTAAGGGATGCTAGTAGTGGGGTTATTCTAGCATTGGTATATAACATTTTTAAACAGATCATGAGTTATCTAAGTAGCTTCAAATTGAAAAGGGTTATTTCTGGGAGCTGTAAGACAACTCTTACTCCTTAATAGGATGGGGGTGATGATCGGAGTAAGTTTTTGGCAAATGAAGAATCATTGCTTTTAGAAAAAGGTCTTAAGAATTAAGGGTTACAAAACCTTGTCTAATTACAGAGAGGAAATGCATGTACCATTAATCATACGATGCCAAGTGAATTTAGGCCAGTTAAGGCCTAAATCAAGGAGATTACAAGTAGCTAAATTCTCGTTAAAGAGCTCAATTCTACAGGAGCATATTTGACTTCCTTTTTTCTTATTAGGAGATGCAGTCTCATTGAAGTTTCTTATAACCAAAGTTGGCTCCTTAGATTTTAAGAAAAAAGTTTTCAATTGATCCCACATATGGATTCTAGATAAAGGAATTGGACTAGCATAGATAGCAATCAAATCCTAGGACTTTCCTCTAGCTACTAGATGGAAAATAATAAATTAATTGTGGATTTTGATAGTAGAAATACAAGGAAAAAGACCATTTCCTAAAATCCAAATCCCTTTTGAAAATTCCTGAGGATCCTGAATAGCAATAGATGTATAACCTTTTTTGTTCCACCAATTCCTTATTTTCTCAAAAGGAATATGTGTTTCAAGCAGAATAATAAATTCTAGTTTATGAATATGGAGTAAGGTTTTTATATGTCTTTTGGTAGTCAAGTTAATAGCACCTCTGATATTTCAAGCTAAGATAGAGAATAATAACAATAAAAGAAAATACCAGGCAAGACTCATTAGGAGGCTTTACATAGAACGTCATCATCACTACCAAAAGATTTAGCTGCACTAATATCTTCATCTCCTTCTTCATCATCTGAATTATATGCTTCTTCCATGTCAGCATAGTCTGTATCTGGAGGTTTTCCCCTATGGTCTCTTTGGGAAACCACATTCTTGGACTTACTAATTCCAAAAGTATTAATCATGGTATTCAAAATTGGAGGCCCTTGTCTTGTAGGTTTGACATAAGGTTTGTATCTTTAGCATCAGTGGGTTGTAATTGAGATTTTAAGATGGAAAAAGGGAGTTTTCTTTTAGGTGGCATATTCTCATTCAAGTAAGTACCAAAAGACAAGCTTCTGAGGATTCCATGTGGGACATTTTTACCATGGTCCTCTATATGTTTATTCTTTGAAGTATCATCTGGGCTATGGATATATTTTAACTTCTTTATAACTACTTAGGAGGGTGACATTGGAATAGCATTCGGATTGAAAGGAGCTTAATTATTCTGAAGGGAAATAGTCTTAGCATCCTTATTAGTCATTTTAGATAAGAATTAAAGGTGTTTTATGATTTCTATCCCTTTGGTTAAGCCTTCTTTGTTGCTCTAGGTTGTTGACCAGTATGAGGTAATTTGGTCTTCACACAGTTGTTTCTCTTTCTTCTTGATGCCATCATCTACTCACCAAACATAGCATCTTGTTGATCAATTTCCTCTATTTCTTGAGCTAATTTTTATCTAGCTATTTTCATAGTGCATTAATCTTCATTATGTCTATATTGTCCACAAGTGAAGTAGAGTTTATGAAGTCCCTCATATTCCACTTTAAGCTAATGACCACATATTAAAATTTGAGAGACTAAAGGTTTTGTAAGATCAATTTCAACACACATAGCAAATTTCCCTCTAGAAGCCACAAATGTATTTTTATCCATCTTAATAGGGTTTCCTATGGTTATGGCTATTACTTTTAAAGTATCTACTCTATATTATAAGATATTTAACTCAGGAATCTAGATCTAGGCTAATATGGAAGAAATTGAATAAGCAGCTGGAATAAATTCTGGAGTCTATTTTTGCATTATCAGGTAATGATAAAAAATTAGCTAAAGATCCTTAACTAATACATATTTTAGGTTATAATTCATAAAAAATCTTACTAGAAAGAAACCATGGTCTAGATTAATTGCCTCTTCGATCCTTTGATCTGCCATATTTACTCTAATTTTCTTCTCAATACTTGGTACCCCATTGTTCATCCAAGCACTTTAATCACTAATGAATTTCTCCATGTAATGCATAGCTCATCAATTAGTTCCTCATCAAAATGAATCTCTAGCAAACATTGGTTCCCCTTATGATACATAATTCTAGCCCTTTAATTTGCAAGCAAATTTTCTAAGCCTTTATCTAGTCCTCCTTTCGATCCCTCTATAAGCTTTTCCTTAAACGATACATGCCCCTAATATTGATTGAACTCTTCCTTATCCTTTAGGTTACTAAGGTCAAGTGGGTCAGTTGGAACACCCTCGCCATTGATTGTCATTGAGCTGAAAGCCCTAGCAAAAAGGTTCGCATGGGACGCCATCTTTTTATACTTTTTTTAACCTTATTATGCTTTTATGAACTTTTCATTTAATGATTTGAAACCACAAGGTAGCAAATGTAATCTCACCACACTAGCAAGTAAAATCATAAAGGATTGCTAATGGGATTAAGGTTTTATCCCATAATAATTTTTTAGAACTTTGACCTAATGGTTAGGCTGATGGACCAGGGCATGGTATGCATAAATGTGGGCCTATATCTTAAATCTTTGCCTTTAAATAAATTTAATTTTTAAGCCTATATCCTAAATATTTAACTTTAAATAAGTTTAATTTTGCATGGTGAAGTTCAATTAAGAAGAAACAGTCTTGATTGATTTGTGTTTTTTGCTTTTCAAAGTTTGTTAAAAAATTAGATTAAATTTTTAAAAAATAAAAAATAATTGAGAAAGATTATGGTAGTCATTAAAATAGTGACATATCGATACAGTAACGAATATTGTATATTAGATTTATTTTTTTAAACTCAAATATGATGCACTATATGATGACATATCAATGATCAAATTTAATAATGTATCAATGCACTATTATATTAGTGGTGTACCATAATTTTTTCCTTAATAATTTCATCACTAAAATTGTAAGCACTCTTAAAATGATTATTAAATTATATAAAGTTATAATTTATTCTAAAAATAATAATTCGTACATATAATTTTATCCTTCAATTGTATTATTAAAGAATAAAATTATCTATAAGAAAAAATGAATTTGTATGCACAAACTAGTCTTAAAAAATAGTACCTTACAATTTTATAGATGAAATTATAATTTTATCTTTTAAAAAATATTTTTAAAATTTATTTTTTATTCTTTTTAATTTTATGTAATTAATTTAAACTTTTTTTTACATTTAGGTTCACAATGAGTGTGCTTTATTTATTTTTAATTAACATGCCATTTTAGTTTAAGTGGAATGGGATAACTTCTTTGAAAAATAAAGGAAAAAAATTAAGTTGGTACTATTTATTATAATTTATTACAAGAATGTACCCCAAACTAACTTTCTTTCATTTAGGTATACCTGTAAATAGTAATTTACCATAATACCCAAAAGATAAAATAACACACTTATCGTGTGTCTTGAAAAGAATAAAAGCACCTAAATAGAAGCCTCTTTTATCACATATTAAAGTTAAAAAAAATTTAATTTTATAAAAATAAAAAATAAAAATAAAAACTTATAAGAATTAAAATTGAAGAATTTTTAACTTTATAAAAATTAAATTAATGTAAAATTTTAATTATAAATAAAATTAATAAAAATTTAACTTTTAGGGATTAAAATAAACTTTTAGTTAAGATAAAAAAATAAATAAAAATTTAGAGATACAAAACCTTACATAGAATCACAATCACAGAATAGTCTCTTTTTTTTACCTTTTTTTTAAAATAATTATTCTAAATGAATTATTATTATATTAAAAATTCAAACAACAACAACAAAGTTATCTTTTTGGGAAAAAGAAAATGCAAATAGACATAAAAACAGTAGTTAGTAAAAAGAGAATTTATTTGTCTATTTATTTTAAATTTTTTATTGATGTTATTACTTAGATATCAGATAGTAACATGCTCTTCTTTGACAGTTTGATTGTTAATGAGACTTAATTTATTTATTTATTTTATATATTTGATCGATGTTACTACTTAAAGAACAAACAGTAACATACACTTCTTAGATAATTTAGTTGTTAATAAAATTTAATTTATCTATTTAGTTATAAATGAGACAAAATAGTAACATGCTCTTCTTTGGTAGTTTAATTGTTAATGAGACTTAATTTATCCATTTATTTTGTATATTTGATCGATATTACTACTCAGAAACTAAATAGTAACATGCACTTCTTAGGTAATTTGGTTGTTAATGAAACTTGATTTATCTATTTATTTTAAATTTTTTATCGATGTTAATATTTGGTGATCAAATAATAATATGTTACTGTCTGGAGATCAAACAATAACATACTTCTTTTACAATTTAGTTATTAATGAGACTTGATATTTTTTATTATTTAGAATTTTTTATCGATATTACTATTTAGAGACTAAACAGTAACATGTACTTCTTAAATAATTTAGTTCTTAATGAGACTTAATTTATCTTTTTATTTTTTATTTTTGATTAATGTTACTATTTAAAAATTAAATAGCAACATGTTATTATTTAGAGACTGAATAGTAACATGCATTTCTTACGCAGTTTGGTTATTAATAAAACTTAATCTATCCATTTATTTTAAGTTTTTGGTTGATATTACTATTTAAAGACTAAACAGTAATATATTATTGTCTAAATAATAAATAATAACATACTCTTATTTGACAGTTTAGTTATTAATGAGACTTGATTTATCCTATATTTAAGGTTTAGGGTTTTTTATCGAGACCAAATAGTAATATGTTACTGTTTAGAGATCAAATAGTAATATACTCTTATTTGATAGTTTAATTGTTAATGAGATTTTATTTATGCTATTATTTGAAATTTTTTATCAATGTTATTATTTGGAGATCAAATAGTAACATGCACTTCTTAGGCAGTTTCGTTATTAATGAAACTTGTTTATCTATTTATCTTAGATTTTTAATCGATACTATTGTTTAGAGACTATCAGTAACATGTTACTATTTGGAGACCAAACAGTAACATGCATTTCTTAGGCAGTTTGGTTGTTAATGAAACTTGATTTATCCATTTATTTTAGGTTTTTAGTTAATGTTACCATTTAAAGATCAAATAATAACATGTTAATGTCTAAAGACTAAATAACAACATGTTCTTCTTTGATAGTTTAATTATTAATGAGACTTCATATTTTCTATTATTTGGAGTTTTTATTGATGTTATTGTTTGGAGATCAAATGGTAACATGCTTTTTCTTGACAGTTTAATTATTAATGAAACTTTATTTATCCTTTTATTTTAGGTTTTTAGTCAATATTATTATTTAAAGACTAAATAGTAATATGTTCATATTTGGTCTGTAAATAGTAACATATTCTTTGGAAGTTTAGTCATTAATGATAGTTGATTTATCCATTTATTTTAAATTTTTAGTTGATGTTACTATCCATATATAAAACAGTAACATATTACTATTTAATCTACAAATAATAACATATTATTCTTTAACAGTTTTATTATTAATAAAACTTGATTTATTTATTTATTTTATTATTAATAAGACTTGATTTATTCTTTGGCATTTTAATTGTTAATAATATTTGATATTTTCTATTATTTGAAGTTTTTATTCGATATTACTGTTTGGAAACCAAACAGTAACATACTCTTCTTTAATAGTTTAATTATTAATGAAACTTTATTTATCTTTTTATTTTAGGTTTTTAGTCAATGTTATTATTTAAAGACCAAATAGCAATATGTTCTTGTTTGGTCTGCAAATAGTAACATGTTCTTTGGCAATTTAATTATTAATAATACTTGATTTATCCATTTATTTTAGATTTTTAGTTAATATTACTATTTGAATACTAAACAATTACACATTATTATTTGATCTACAAATAATAACATGTTCTTTAATAATTTTATTATTAATGAGACTTGATTTATCTATTTATTTTAAATTTTTTATTGATGTTATTATTTAGAATTAAAATAATAACATATTATTATTTAGCACTTTTATTTTTAATGAGACTTGATTTATCTATTTATCTTAGATTTTTAGTTGATGTTACTATCCAGACACTAAATAAGATGTTACTATTTTATCTATAAACAGTAATATGTTATTCTTTGATAGTTTTATTGTTAAAAAAGTTATTCTAGCATTATTGGATACTAAAAGAATTAAGGAGTAAAAGTTCAATATAGGATTCGAATGAATTTTAATTGAGAAAAATAAGGTTAAAGTTAGTAAAATAAAAAAAATTAAGAAAAATTAAGAAAAGTTATTGAACAAAACCTTGTTTGCTAGCCAAAGCAAGTAAAACGCCTTTGACTTTTTGTAGGTGCATGAACCTCAAAAAGTTACATAAAATTTGCCCTAATCAAATGACTGAGTGCAAAGCTATGATTATTCAAAATTTTAAATTAAATCTACACATGTCTCGTCGGGTGAACCCCATCAAAATTAAATTTTTTTTATTTTTTATTGAAAGATCATAGGAAAATAAATGAAAATGAGTGGTTATATGCAAAAATTAGTTAAGTAATTATGGAGTTATGTCTTTCTGAAGTTCCTGATTCACAATTATATTTTCATAGTTAAAAAAAGGTATTTTAGGAATATAAGAGTAATAATTCATAAAATCGGCACCTATTTGAAATAAAAATTAGCATTAACACGTCTTTGAAAGAAAGTCCAAGAGGTAGCACTATAATGCAATTTACCAAAAAATAAAACAATGTTTGTAATGTAAAAAGATAGACGTGCGGTAAGAGAGAAAGTGATTGTTTTGCATAAGGACATAAAAAAAAAGGGAGAAAGAAATTGTTTTGTGTAAGGACATAAAAGAAATCGGATTGAATGAATATTTATATGCTTAAGTTTGAACTTATAAATAATAAATAAATTTGAACTCAAGCCAAATATCAATAAATTTGTATAGTTCAAATTTGAATATGAGTTTATCTTGAACACAAGTGCAAATAAGTTTATATGAACTCATTTGAGTAATATGTTATTGACCCCTAATTTTTTATTAAACTTAAAATATTTAAATTTGAATTTAAGCTTTTAATGAATATGAACTTAAACAAGTTAATACATCCTTACTCAAATAGTTTATTATTTTACCTAAATTTAATTAAATCAAATATTAATTTTTTTTTATCTCATTTTACATATCAATATAAATTTTTTGTAATTGTTAAATTTATTAAAAATATCTATGTAATTGTCATATAATACCAACAATTATACTTAGTAAAAGATAATTATTTCAACTAAAGCATTATACTTTTTATGTAACCTTAACAATTACTCATGTGATTGAATTTTTTATGTATTACATTATTTTTATATAATATAAAAATAAAAATATATTTTTTATTATTAAGTTCATTTGGGCTTGCAAATAATTTAAGTTGAGTAATATAAAATTCAAACTTAATTCATACATTAATCAAGTTCAGTTTAAGCTTAACTCATTTAAAATTGAATTCGAATTAAGCTTTTTGAAAGTTTGCTCATAAATAACTTCATTCTTTATACTCCTAATTTCACGGATTAGTCTTATCTGCATGACTCAGTTTATTTAAACTATCTTAATGGCTTAACATGTTTAGGCCTTCTTTTTTCCCTTTTTTGGGATAAACCTCTAATTTGTTAGTTAGAAGTTCTGAATGAGGTTATTGTAACTTCAATCTGTTGTCACATGATTTTTTTAGTGAACACTTCTTTTGAATAATTTATTTTGTGATTCATCTACAAATTAAAAGCAAAGCCTTCTTAACTTAAATTGCAACTAACTTGAAAACTACTTGGTTTTGCAAGAGACTTGAAAGATAATTTGCTCTTACTAGAAGACACAATTACAACTAACATCTTATGTCTTATGGTTGTTCAGTTCAAATAGTTACAAATGAACCAAACCAAATAGCTTACGTAAAAAGGCACTGCAAAAACAAATGATTAATTAATTCAAGTGCATTGTACATCACACATCTTAGATCCACTTGGATATTTCTACGTTGAAGTATATCCACAATAAGTAAGCCATTTGCATGCAATTTCCATAGAAATATAATAACTTTATCAAGCAGTGACATCTTCTGTACAACCTTTTAATAGAATTGATTCCATTACTCTTCTTTGTGATATTGATCACAAAAGATCTTATTGCTTATCTTAATAGTGTAAAGTCCCTTTAGAGAAATTATCCATGCCAATCAAGAAAGAGCATCAAATTTCAAAAATAGGCTTTCCAAGATAGCCTTCCTTTCAAGTGCATTAAACCTTGACTTAACTTCAATGGCATCTCATCCTTTATCTCCTTCTAATTTATGGTCTTTATTGAAAGAGGAACTTTGCTATCAAGTTGGTGTGTTTTGTTTCATACTAAAAAATAATATTGAACTTATTCTAACACATAGGTAAGATGAATGCAAGTTGAACCCAAGGGGTTAGATGATCAATTGATGGTAATGAAATATAAAATAGGAAGTTTTTGTAAGAGCAATTTAAAAGAAATAATACAAATAAAATTAAAGTAAAATAAAATAGAAATAAAAGCCAGGTTAATGAATATCACACTTAATTCAACTACTTAATAAAAAATTATCTTAATGCTAGTAGTAATCACACAAAATTGCTAATGATAATTAATTTAGAACAAGTGCATAAATTAACATCCTACTACTAATTTTAATTTAAGCCACTAGCCTAAATTTAATTAGTAATAATGTGAAACATTAAGAATAAGACCAAGCTGAATCAACAATTTTACATGTGAAAATTGTCAATTTATCCTTTATTTATCTTAAGCAACTAATGATTGACCCACGTGTTAAATTATTAAAGCCTAATTAGTACTAATTTGAATCAATCACAACTAACCTATAAGTAAGAATTAATTGCAACTAATTGTTTAGCTATAAACTACAATAGATAATCAATTAACTAGTCATAATTAGCTTATTATCAAATCAATCATTCACAACAAGAGTATAAAGATAAAATATTATTAAATCAAAAGTAAAATTAAGAGAAATGTTTCAATATCAAACTAAATTGAAGTGCTAATTCCTTGGACTGATGTAGTATGTAGTGTTGCCTTTGGAGGTACAAAACCTAAGTAAATCAAATCTCCTCCATTAGAAAACTTAATGAGTTAAGTAAATACATTTTTTAGGGTTGCATAGAATGAGACCTTCCATAAATTAGAAGCTTATAACTTAATTTACAAATTAAATTACTTATAATATTTATTATAATAAATTTTGTAAGTCAGTTTCTAGCCTAAATTTAATTCTCCAAACATCCAAATTAGTCTTCAATTATAACATAAAAGTTTTAGAACTTTCTCATAACTTTCTAATAACATAAAGATCACCTAGTTTAGACTTTCAAAACTCGTTATAATTGAAATTTTGAAATAGTATAAAAACTCAATATTAACTAAATAATTCAATACTATTGTAGAGTCATGACTCAATCACAAAATAGAGCCAAATTCACTCATATAAGAACAAAAACACCCTAAAGAAATAGAATATAAGAGAAAATAATATATAAAATAATGTGCACATTACAATTTCAATTTTTCAAAACATGTTATCTATTATTAGTCTTTTTACCTTCTATGCCATTGTCCACCTCTAAAAACTTGAGTTGGTAATGTTAGAGACCTTTTCTACATGTGTCCATATTTTTGGACCAAGATTTGACTCATCATTGTTTTTGGTTTAGATACCATTTCCAGAGTTACTCGGCCAATATTGCCTTACAAGTTTAAGACCCCCCTTATTTAATTTAAGTCTTCAATATGTCACAAGACATTAAATGCAGTTTATTTTAGTCCCAACTCCTTATATATGCTTCAATATGAGTGATATGGGAATTCTACAGCCTAGTTATGGCCATGTGATAAATAGGTAAGATTTGCAATGTTGCTTTGCACAATACTAATCATCTAGCTCATTTTATTGTTTTACTTAATATATTCAAATTCAATGCAATAAAAATTAATAAAGAATTAAGGATAATTAAAAATGATATATCTAAATTTAATGCATTGGAAATCAGTAGAGAATTAAGGATAATTAAAATTCAAAAAGGAAATTTAGATAATTTAAAGGGCATATTTTTTTAATTTAATGCATTAATAAATTTTGTCGCATTTTTATCATTTAATGCATTAACCAATTTAAAAGGTTGGAAATACATACACACACATTGATGAATGTTAAAAAATGGTCAAAAGAACAATTGTTGATTGGTGATTATTAATGTGTTAATTAGTTAATAGAGTTTGTATTTGAGAGATAATATTTTTATTTTTATATATTTTTACTTTCTCTAATAACGCAATCAAAATTTAAGATTAATTAATGAGGGGGGAAAAGTTTAGAAAATTTTGCTAGGTTAGGGTTCTATTTCATACAATAAATAAGTTAGTTTATAACTTATTGACTATTTATAACTAATTGATCTAGTCAATAAGTTATAAACTAACATCTAAAGATATTTGTTGTACTAACTTATTAAAAAATAAACTTTAATTTAATAAATTACTTGAAATAACTTATAACTTATAAGTTACTGTATTTTTAAATTCTTTTCAAATTTATTTTTATTTGTTTATTAATTTACAACCTATACTTTTCATAATATAAATCTAAATATTATTTTTCATAAAATATAATTAATTTAATTTTAACATAATTATATCTTAATTTTATATTATAAATATATAAAAATATATATGTAAATAAATAAATAATAATAAAATAAAATTTATGTAAGTAAATAAATGTATAAGTTCATAAAATATAATTAATTACATATTAAATTTTATTTTAAAATTTTTAATTATATTAATATAATTTAAATTTTAAATAAATATAAATTATTTTAATTATATATCTATTTCTATTAATATGTATTTTTATGCTATTTTGTAATTTCAACTAATTCAATAATTTTTTCTACAAAATACTTTTTAAACAATTAGCTAATTTGTTAGTTATTAGTTATTAACTATTAGTTGACTTATTAATTATTAACTAACTTATTAACTACTTACATTAAATAGAGCTTAAGAAATTAAGATAGTATTTTAAGAGAGTAGTAAGGAGTATAAGAGTGCGGTAAGACGCACATTGAAATTGAAGATTAGAGCAAGCACGATACACTTGGTTTATGGATCACTCATAAAAGAAAATTATACATACTACTTTTAGATGCTGCCATAGATTTCATTTGATTTCCTTCAATGTAAGTAATTAATAGATAAGTTAATAGCTAATAAGTTAATTAATACTTGATAAGTTAGTTAATGTCAAATAACTTAAATAATTGTATGAGAAATATTTCACAAAATTATTTATTGAATTAACTAAAAATACAAAATGATATAAAAAAGTGTGTTAATATAAATAAATATATAAATTAAATAATTCATATTTATGTAAAAATTAAATTATATTAATGCAATTAAAATGTTCAATAAAAAAATATAATTACTTAAAATTTAATTAATCATATTTTATGGCATTAGAAATTTACTTACATATATATTTTTATATAATTATAATTTAAAAAAGGATATAATTTACTAAAATTGAATTAATTATATTTATGATATCATATATTTATTTTCATTTAATTATTTATACTAAATTTTAGATATTATATATTTATTCATTTTCTTATTTAATTCATTGTTACTTATTTATTATTTAAAACAAGAATATAATTAATTATTAATAGCATGAGTTATAAATTAATAAAAAAATAAATTTAAAAATAATTAAAAATTTACCAACTTATAAATTATAATTCATTTAAAATAATTTATTAAATAAGAGCTTATTTTTCTAATAAGTTACTACATAACAAATAAGTTAACTTATAAAGTTAGCTTATTTGTTAAAAACAAAGCTATATAGCTTTATTTTATGAAAGCAATTAATAATTGATAAATTAGTTAATTCTATAAAAACTATTTCAAAAAATTATTTGTTAAACTAATTAAATCTATAAAATAATATAAAAGAATATATTAATAGAAATAGACATATAAATTAAAATAATTTATATTTACTAAAAAATTAAATTATATTAGTATAATTAAGCTATTCAAAATAAAAATATAACATTTAATTTTTAATTAATTATATTTTATGAACTTATATATTTATTTATTTACATATTTTTTATTTTATTATTATTTACCAAAAATATATTTACTTAAAATATAATTAATTATATTTTACAATATTATATAATTATTTAAATATGTATTTTTTATATTTATAATTTAAAATAAATATATAATTATATTAAAATTAAATAAATAAAAAAATAAGGATAGATTTGGAACAACTCAAAAATGTAATATTTTATAAAATATAAAATAAAAATATTCAAAATAAAAATATTTTAATTATATTAATATAATTAAGGTATTCAAAATAAATATATAACATTTAATTTTTAATTAATTATATTCTATGAACTTATATATTTATTTACTTACATATTTTTATTTTATTATTATTTAAAAAATATTTACTTAAAATATAATTAATTATATTTTATGATATTATATAATTATTTAGATTTGTATTTTTGTATATTTATAATTGAAATAAAGATATAATTATATTAAAATTAAATTAATAAAAAAATAAGGATAAATTTGAAACAACTCAAAAAGATAATATTATATAAAATATAAATTACTCAAGTCAACTAATTAAATTAAAATTTATTTTTTTAATAAGTTAATATGATGATATTAACTTTTAATTTATTAATCAAATTAATAAGTTATAAATTAAATTATTTATTACATGAAAGAGAGTCATAATATAGATTTCCTAAAATTTATTAAGAAAACATATTAAAAACTTTAATTCATAATAAGAAATTTTTATAGCCAAAATTTTTTATATTTCTTTCGTTTTAAGAACAATTCCTTAAAATTTTTCATATTACTATATCAAAGATAAAAGTGGATAATGAAAAATTGTTTCTTGATTGAAGCAATGAAATTAAGGGTGCAAATAGGTTAAACTGGATTAAGCTTTTCTTAAATAGACCGGGCCTGTATTGTAAAATATTGACCCGAACCTAACCTATTAACCTATATTAGGCTTTATTTCGGGCTCCGCTTAGCCTATTTTAAAAGCCTGACCTAGCCTGTTAGCTTATTTAAAAGCCTATTTTTAAATATAAGCTTTTAAATAGGTCAATAACTTAATGTTTGAAAGGCCTATTATAAAAAGGCCTTAAATAGGCTAATAACTTATATAAGCTTGTATCAATATATTTTTAAAATGTACCTAATAATAATAAAATTAATGTAAAATTTTATATAAGAACTAATTAATGAAAAAATAAATTCATATACTCATAACATAAAATTATTAATTTAAATATTTAATATTTAATTAAAATTAAACTAATATCAAGTTGTTATAACATTAAAGGTTAACAACAAACATTCAAAATATTTAATTTATATAATGAGATTGCAAAAAAAATTTATATATCATTGCCTTTATAGTAAATAAATTTAAATAAAAAAATGTTAAATGGGTTAGCCTAATAGGCCTGTAGGTTAGACTTAAAATAAAAAGGTCTGACCTATTTAATTAAAAAGGCTTCTATATTAGTCTTAACGTGACTCATTAATTAAATAGATTAAGCCGAATTGAGCTTAAATTAGGCTGGATCATAGGCCTTTGATAGACCACCCAATTCGTTTGCACTCCTAAATGAAATTAATAGCACGGCAAATGTGACACTTGCAATGGCATGTTCATAGTATGCCCGAACCACTCTAATTGCGGCATATGGAGTAGCACAACCGTTAATGCTCTGAGTAGATGGGGGAAAAATAAGACGGGGAAAAAAATGAAAAAGTAAGAAGATACTTTTGTTTTTTTTTATGTTTTATTAAAAAGAAAAAGAAAAAAAAAAGAGTTCAAGAGATAAATAATTATTCCTTTTCTTTAATTAAAAAGTGAGGATAAAAAATTAATATATTAAAATAAAAATAACATCCTTCAATCATAAATTAACTAAAATAAATAGTATTGTTAAATTAAAAAATGTTATATTTTATTAAGAAGTTAGTTATTACTAAAATTAATAAAATAAGTTATAATTATTATTAAAATTCTCTCCTTTTAGAAGTAAAAATAGTACTAAATGAATTACAACTAATAGCAAAAAGTGAGAAATAGAACTTTCTCATTCACTCATGAAATTAATCTATTTTTAAAATTCTAATTTAATTTCATCTGCAAAATATTTGAAATACTCTTCTTTATCATTTTTTCTTCCGCATACCATGTCTTGTATTTTTCTAATCCTTCTCAGGTCATCTTCTTCCTCCTCTCACTCTTTGTGCCAAGCCAAGCCCAAATATCACTCTTAAAACCTAGAAATATATATTGGAACTTTTATAGAAATGCAGAGAAGAGTAATTTTTTTCTTAAGAAGATGAGTATTCACTTAATATTACAAATTTCGAGGAAAAAAAAATAAGTTTGTGGCGACAATAATGGAGCTCACATAGAAGCAACGCTAAGCAAAAATGAGGTTAAAATTAAAAATTTAATTCATTCTTCTAAGAATCATATAAGAATCATGTTAATTTTTAAAAATCTTATAAGAACAAAAATCTTATAAGAATCATGTTAATTTTTTTATTAAAATTTCTATCTTTTCTAATTTTATTTTATGATCTAAACGAAAAAAATTCTATTTTCTCTCATCTTTTCTCTTGTTCAATTTCTTTCTCTCTTTTTTTTTTTTACTCATTGGAACATTGGTTAGTAAAATGCACTTTTTAACCATGGCGACAAAAATTGAACACTTGGAAAAATAGTTTCAAAGGATAAAGGAAAATAAGTTTCCTTTCACTTAGGTACTCTGGTAAATAAGGCAATAACAGCAACATAACAAAATTATTTTATTTTTTAAATTATTCATCACACTTCTATAAAATGACATAATACGAACTAATTTTTTTATATTTATAATAAAAAATTCAAAATTTCACTCAAATTGAACATGTGTCCGGAAACGAAAGATAACCTTTTTCTCGTCTCTTTTTGACGCAAAGCAGAATTTGCAAGATGAAAGTGTACAAATGATCATGAATATCTTACCAATACAAATAGATTAAAGTCTACAACTAATTATTCTAATATATATATATTCAAAGATTATACTTCAATATCTACTCAAAATTTTTACCAAATTTTACAAAAAGCTTAAATAAAAGTCATAAAAATTGGTGATTTTTTGTACAAAATCTTATAATTTCTTTTATAAAAAATTTTAATTATTGGTGTATATAAATTTTTATATGCACCACATACATGAAAAAAATTACAATTACAATTGTATTATCCAAAGCTACATAAAAATCTTCTAATTTCTGAACAAAAATTACAATTTTTACCATAAAATTATAAAAAGTAGATTAATATTATATGGACTGAAAACAAAATTTAAAATTAAAATTTAAATACAAATTAAAGTTCACTCAAATTGAATACAAACAAAATTCAAAATTGAACATGTGTCCGGAAACGAAAGATAACCTTTTTCTCTTGTCTCTTTTTGACACAGAGCAGAATTTCCAAGATGAAAGTATACAAATGACCTTGAATACCATACAAATACAAATAGATTAAAGTCTACAACTAATTATTCTATATATATATATATATATATATATATATATATATATATATATATATATATATATATATATATTCAAAGATTATACTGTGAAATATCTACTCAAAATTTTTACCAAATTTTACAAAAGTTTAAAGAAAAGTCATAAAAATTGGTAATTTTTTATACAAAATCTTATAATTTCTTTTATAAAAATTGTACTTAGAAGTGTATATAAATTTTTATATGCACGAAATACAAAAAAAATTAAAATTACAATTGTATTATCCAAAACTACATAAAAAATTTATAATTTCTAAACAAAAGTTACAAATTTTATCATAAAATTATAAAAATTAGATTAATACTATATGTACTGAAAATAAATTTCAAAATTAAATTTTGAATACAAACTAAAGTTTGTCATTAAATATAAGATAATGAATCAATAATTCTACAATATCCAAACTAAAAGTTTGGATATGCATTTAACTGACAATAATCATAATAATTTGCTACTTGTACTCTTTTATAAGGCTTACACTATTTATTAATAAGATAGTAAAATAAAACTCTATTTTTGCCTCACTTACTTTTTACATTTACTAATCACATAATTTGACAAATTAGATGTATTTTTTTTATTTTCCTCCAACAGTTTGCACAATTTTTTCTTTTTCTTTGTTTACATTCTACCAAACATTGTTTGTTTATGATATAAAAAAAATCATAAAAATGTAATTATTTAGTAATATTAATATTATAATTTCATATATTCTATTATTAATGAAAAAATTTATATAAAAGATGTCATGTTATTAAAAAAGGTAAGCATGATCATAACTTTTTATTTTTGGTAAAAATAACTAAATAATTCTTAATAATATAAAAATACATGATAAATAATAGTGTAAAATTATTTTTTTTGACATCAATAAATCAATTTAAAATTCGGAAACTAAAAATTAATTTACTCAATAAAATTTTTTATTTTAACATGTTAAACCAATGTAATAAAATTTTATAATATTACTTACCATGTTATTGAAAAGTGCTACAATTTCTCTACATTTAAAAAAATTTAGTTATTTTTATTTTTTAATGACTTAATTTTTTGTTCATTAATAACATTAAAAATATATTTTATGGATACTGTAAAATTTTATAAAATAAGTTTAATGAATAACTAAAATACAGGCAGAAAGTAAAAATGAGAGTATGAGCGCACTGTATCCAATGTAATATTTGAAGCTTAATTGGCAGACCATTAACGGTGATTAATAATATAAAATCTTATAAAATAAATTAGATTAAACTCTACTTAAAATAACCATTAAAAAGTACTTTTATCCTAATATATATGACTTTTTATAATATCTATTCAATTAAATTTACTTTTTCTTAAATTTATATTGATTAAAAATTTTATATTTACATTTTTATATGATTATGATATTTATTAAATATTTGATTATAGAAGAAATTTTTTAGTAAATAAATAAATATGAAGCTAAATAAAAATCAAAATAAAGTTTATCCTTACCTCATTTAGAGTATCATTACTATCAACAAATTATAAAAATATATGTAATGATTTTATTTTCATCTAATTAGTACTAATTAATATATTGACAATTGTTTTTATATATGGATAATATATTTCATAAAATAAATTATTCATGTTAATATAATATAATAATTATATGATTATTCATGATTATATAATAAAATATAAAATAGGTGTGAAGTTTTATGTTTATAGAAGTCAATTAAATTCATTTTTTTATTAATGTTTTGGATAATTTTTTTCTTCTATATTGAATGAAATCTAAATTATATTCTAAAAAATAAAGTTAAATGGTTTTTCAATGAGATAAAAGTAATCGCTTCTAATTTCTATTAGAAATATGATAAAATAAGAAACAAATAATTACCATATTTAAAAATAATAATTAATTATTTTATTTTTTATAAATATAATTTACCCTTCTTTATTTCTTAAAAAGAAACGGGAATTTGGGAAAATTTATGTATGAAAAATTAAAATATAAGACTCCTCTACTAATCTACTAATCATAAAATTGTTATAAGAACTAATTATATTTATAAAAGCAATAAATATTTCATTTGATATTTAATAATATTTTAAGAAATCTGGTTTATATTTTTAAATTATATTAATATTTGATTCAAATACAATAAAAAAGGACAAAATTTTCTTCTAATCTTAATAAGTGAAGCAAAATTTTGAATTGATGAATAATGTATTCTAAAAGATGAAATAATTTGTTAATGATAAGAGATATTTTTATAATATATATAGTTTATTAGTTAAATAAATTATTAATCAAATTACTGCTTAGTGATAAAAAAAAATTGAATAATTTAAAATTCATCATTTACTTAAATATCCGTACGCCAACTTCTATGAAGAATTATTCATAAAAAATTTGAAACTTAATTTTGCATATCACTTTTTATGAATATAACATTTTTGTAAAGAGCAAAATAATATAATAATTTGTGCGTGTCCGTAGGAATTTTTGTTTGAGTAGATCCTTCTTTCAATATAACATCCAAGCGTAAATGTGGCGGCCACCAAAACATAATTGTCGTGATTGACTTCACCTCATCAGCCAATCAAATCAACTAGCTTCCAAAGTGCTCCGGCGTGTCCAAAATATATTGATGGGCCATCGTTATCTCAAATCCTCAGTCTGGGTCGTCTCCTCCAAAGCACAGCAACTTAGACATTAAAGCGAATGGGTTGTGGGACTAACGCCAGAAGGCTTCTTTCATTTTTGTTCTGCCTCTGTTTCTCAATCTCTGCTAATAACGCCATAGCAGAAGCAGATGAAGTTATTGGCTATGGCTACACAATTTCAAGTGCCTCCAATGATCCATCTGGGAATTCCATCACTGCTCATCTTAAACTCATCCGGCCTTCCTCTGTTTTTGGACCTGACATTCCTTATCTCACTCTCACTGCCAGGTACATCAGCAATATATATATATATATCGGAAATTAATTGCAAGAATGAGAGAACATTATGTAATTTTCTCGTTGTTTGACTTATGTTGGGTATTGACTTATTTGGTCTTTATGCATTGCTCTTGTCTGATTCTATTCTTTTTGAAGCTTTTCATATCTTGGTGACTTTAATTTTTACTTGAAAGCTAAACCCGAATCAAGTGATTTAATCGGTTTAACTGTAAAGTTTGATTCATCCAATCGATTCAACGATTACTCTAAGAGGTGGTTTAATTTGTTTTGGAAAGTTCTATTTTTCAAAAAGTAAAAAATTGGTGAATTATTTAATTAATTATTATCTTATAAATTAAAAAAAATAAAATTTTTTAAAAAGTTCTACTTCTTATAGAATATAAAAAGTTACTTACCCATTTCTTTCATAAGTAAGTTTTATTTCTCATATTATTTATAAATATAATAATAAAATTATTCTCATTAAATTTAATTAATAATAATTAAAATTTATTACTTTATATTATAATAATATTAAGAATATAATAATTATTCTATTAATATTTTTTAAAATATTAAAGTTAAATTAAATAAAATATAAAAAATTATTTTTTAAGAAGTGTCATTTTTTATATGTTAATCAAATAATATTTTTTAAAAAATTTATATAAAAAAATATTTTTTAAAAACTTTAATTTCTCATAAAAAATTATTTTTTATATAAACCAAATGATCGGATCAACTAAGCAATGGCTTGATAACATTTTTCATTGCCATCCCATCCCATTTTTTAAACATTGGTCTCATTTACAGTATGACGGAAAAAAATAGTAATAGCTCAGTATTCTCTTTATTTTAAGAGAAAATCCCATTTCTTGACACTAAATTTAGCGGCCAATTCCAATATAGGTCATTAGATCATTGTGAGCAATCGCGAATTTACATAATTAGCCTTAACTCTAATTTTAAAACTTTATTTTTCTTTAACTTATTTTCTTTTTTTTATAGGAAAAAAAATTAGCGGTTTACCAAAGAGTTTAAATTTAAATTTTATCCACTCTTCGGATGTTTTTACACTATTAATAAAAATAAAAATGGGAAGAAGAAACATTTTTGAAAGAATAATAGTAATTAAAAACTTATAGCAGTAGTAAAAAAGTTTTTAATAATTTTTAATTAATATAACAAAATATTAAACCCACAGTATTAATTAAATATAAATTTTTTATTAAATTAAATTTATAATTTCCTTTTTATAATTCTATTTTGAGTAATTAAAATATAGAGTGTTAAATAGTTTTAATTGACTCCTTTCTCGTTATTCAGGTTAATCTAACAAATCAATCCTATATATGTCGCATTATATATAATTAAATTTTACATATTAACATTTTATCTCCATCATCAAAATTTATTTATTCCACATATTAAAATTAAAACACATTTAATTCTCCCATGTCTGTCACAAAAATAAGGTTTCAAAATTGCAAGGAATAACTCTAGTGAAAATAAATAAATTTCAATAATTAAATAAAATATTAACATCTAGAATTTAATTAATATATGGAATTTAATGAATTAGATTCAACATCAACTAGTTAATTAAAAAGTAAAAATTATTTCAAACTTTAAAATTTAATTATGCAAATTAATTATAAGGAAGAAATAACAAACTTAGTAAGATTATAAGAACTGAAATTCTATTTTCTCCTCTTTCCTCATTTTTTTCTTATTGGCCGCAGCTTTGACAGCAAAGATCGATTAAGACTAAAAATCACAGACATCAATCACCGAAGATGGGAAATCCCCCAGCAGGTGATCCCTCTTCATTCCACTTCCCCTCAACTTTCCCCAACTACACACCACCACCAACAGAAGGACCTTCTAGGAGAAAACCAAGAACGGTTCGTTCTTACCCAGGCAAACTCGGACCTCATCTTCACCCTCCACAACACAACACCATTCGGCTTCACATTGTCCCGCCGATCTTCCGGCGACGTCCTCTTTGATACTTCTTTGAATTCGTCGACAGCATCCCTCGTCTTCAAAGACCAATACCTTCAACTATCTTCCTCACTCCCCAAAAATAGAGCTTCCATTTATGGCCTTGGAGAGCACACAAAGAGAAGCTTCAAGCTCCAACATAATCAGACTCTCACTTTGTGGAATGCAGACATTGCTAGTTTTAATACAGATCTTAATCTTTATGGGTCCCACCCTTTCTACATGGATGTCAGATCACCTTCTTCTGATGGAAGAGTGAAAGCAGGCACTACTCATGGGGTTTTGCTTCTCAACAGCAATGGCATGGACATAGTTTATGATGGTGATCGTATTACTTACAAAGTGATTGGCGGCATTCTTGATTTGTACTTTTTTGCCGGAACTACGCCGGAGATGGTAATGGACCAATATACAAAACTCATTGGCAGACCTGCTCCTATGCCGTATTGGTCATTTGGTAAGTAATATATATTTTTTCCTTCTAGGGCCAATGATTGATATGATTCACGAGATTTAACACTTAAGTTGCGAAATTTGTTTGCCTCATGGTGATATGCCCGTTTTGATGAATGGTGTGCTAACAAAAGCAATATATAGTTCATTGGCAGACTTCAATATTCAAATATAATATTCTCAGTCTCTATGCAATTCAGATTGTCAAATTTCTATCTAACTCACATAAAATGAAATTCAAGTTGAAATTCTCTGTCTTTTGTTAATCAAAATATGTTTGCCTCTTAGTGCTGCCTTTTTTTCTTCTTTTTGGGTCTTAGTTTATGTAATACATATGGTGATTGTGGCCTGATATTTGATTGTCATTTGCGCTAATGCTAACTCATATGACCGGTATCTTCATTTGTTTGCAGACAATAAGATCCCCACTTTAGAATTGAAATTCTCTCTTTCATAATGTCCAATTTCTAGACCTAACTCACATTTTATTATGATACCTATGTGAAGGCTTTCATCAGTGCAGATGGGGATACAAGGATGTTACTGACATCGAGAATGTGGTTGCCAATTATGCGAAATCACACATACCCCTTGAAGTAATGTGGACTGATATTGATTATATGGATGCATTTAAAGATTTCACACTTGATCCCATCAACTATCCACTTGATAAGATGAGAGAATTTGTAAATAATCTTCACCAAAATGGTCAAAAATATGTGCTTATCTTGGATCCTGGTACATTATTTCAACCATTTCTTTCAGCCTAAATGTCTCTTTTATGTGGTGGATCTGTTATTGATATGAGGAAATGTGTAAACAGGTATCAGTGTAAATAAGACATATGCAACCTTCATTAGAGGTTTGGAGGCTGACATCTACATAAAGCATAACGGGACCAATTATCTTGGTGAAGTTTGGCCAGGGCCAGTGTACTACCCTGATTTTCTAAACCCACATAGCCAAGATTTTTGGGGCGGTGAAATCAAAATATTTCAGGACATTCTTCCTTTCGATGGTCTTTGGATTGACATGAATGAGTTGTCAAACTTTAATACTTCACCACCCATTCCTTTTTCTAACCTTGATAATCCTCCATACAAAATCAACAATTCCGGAAATCAAAGCCCCATCAATTATAGAACAGTTCCAGCAACCTCTTTACACTATGAGAATATCACTGAGTATGATGCTCACAATTTATATGGACTCTTGGAAAGCAAAGCAACTAACAATGCCTTGAAGAATGTAACTGGTAAAAGGCCATTTGTTCTCAGCAGATCAACTTTTGTGAGCTCAGGTAAGTATGCAGCCCATTGGACGGGAGACAATGCTGCTACTTGGAATGACTTGGCATATTCCATTCCTTCCATTTTGAATTCTGGAATCTTTGGAATTCCTATGGTTGGAGCAGATATATGTGGTTTTGCAGGAAATACAACAGAAGAACTATGCCGACGCTGGATCCAGGTAAAATAACTTGATAGGCCTATCTATTATCGTAGATATTTATGCATTGTGTTACTTTGTTATCATATCTTGTAAATTGTTCGTTGTACTTCTTATCATTCTCAAACCCTTGACACTTGCATACATCCAGAGTCTGAGTCAACTACCTCAGGTTAGTTCAATATAGCCAATTTAACTCAAATTGTGCCATCTGTGTTTCTTTGAGAAAGTACTTTGAAATGTGCTTGAAAGATGACACTACATAAACTGGTTGACAGCATTCATTTTTTCATTCATTAAAATGTAACGCTTCTAATCTCCTTATCTTGGCAAAATGCAGTTGGGGGCCTTTTACCCCTTTGCAAGAGATCATTCATCTGAAGGCACAGCCCGTCAAGAGCTCTATCTTTGGGATTCAGTGGCTGTAACGGCTAGAAAAGTTCTTGGCCTTCGTTATCGCCTTCTCCCTTATATCTACACACTAATGTATGAAGCTCAGCTAAAAGGGACACCAATTGCACGGCCTCTTTTCTTTTCTTTCCCTGAGGATGTCACAACTTATGAAATAAATTCGCAGTTTCTATTAGGCAAAGGGGTAATGGTATCACCTGTACTGAAGCCGGGAGCAAACGCTGTTGATGCTTACTTTCCTGCAGGAAGCTGGTTTGACCTTTTCAATGTCTCAAATTATGTGAGTGTAAAACCGGGACGGTCCATGAATCTTGATGCACCTGCTGAGCACATAAATGTGCATGTTCGAGAAGGGAATATTTTGGCAATGCAAGGAGACGCAATGACGACAGCAGCTGCCAGAAAAACCGCATTCCATATTCTGGTTGTTATCAGCAGCAGCGGAAATAGCTCTGGACAAGTCTTCTTGGATGATGGTGAGGCAATTAACATTGAAGAAGAGGTTGAGACATGGACATTGGTGAGATTTTCCGGGGCAATGAACAACAAAAGTTTGTTTGTTACATCTGAGGTTACTAGTGGTAGATTTGCAGTCAGCCAGAATTGGATCATAGAAAAAGTAACTTTCTTGGGGATCCCTAAAGGTAAGATCTCGCATGGAAGGAGCAGTTTAGGAGAGAATGGGTTGAACATTGTCAAAGGAACAAACTTGAAGAGCAAAGCAACAGTTGTGGAGAGACAAATTGAAAGATCCTCAGAGTTTGTTATTGTGGAAATTTCGAATTTGTCGTTACTTATTGGTAAGGAATTTAAGTTGGAAGTAGAACTTTGAGTTGAGCTTTAAACAAATTAGTTCATGAGGCTAGCTCTTTCTTCTACTATACCCAGCTAGTGTAGCATCAATGATCTCTGTACAACGTTTGAAGAACAATAATCTTCATAAATGGCTGTCATCTGTACAAGAATAGATTCTTAAGAATGCTACAGTCCATTATTGGAAATGACAGTCTCGGTATTTTCGGGTAAACATCCAAGGCGTGATGCTTGTACTAACGGACTAATTAAATTTGGACACGTGGCAGAAAATTTTATCTCAACAGTTAATTTCTTGCTTTTTATATTTGTTACTTCCGTTCCCTAGGAAATTATTAACCGCAGTCAATATCTTTGACTTTCACCGCCAGCTGTCCAATTTTTAGTAATAATTTCAAAATTACAACGTACTCTTTGAACAAATTTTATATTGTTTGAAAGGCAATACAATAAATTAAGGAAACAGCTCATATGAGCTGATATTATAAAATAAAAATTATTATAGTAACGTATTTATTAATTTAACATTTAAATATTTTTAAAATTATTTATCTAAAATAAATTATTATGATATTATTATATATGTGATAGTATGAATTTTCTATTTAAAAATAAAATATAATTACTTGTATTAATATACTTTAATATTATATTAGAAATAAACTTAAAAATAAATTTAAAGTTATCAATAAATGCTCAAAACAACTTCTGTTCAATGATATTGTTTAAATTTTAAACTTGCTTTAACATTTTTGTAATTTAAAATATTAATCTTGAATGAACATTTTGATTAGTACAAAAATAGATTAATATTAGTAAAAATTACTAGTGTCGTAGGCCACATAAATTTTTTGACACAATGGTGCAACCTAATTAATTCGAAGTAACTCAATTAACCTAAAGTTAAATCGGGTTAGATTCATTTCGAAGATAAAATTCTTTTCATGATAATTTTTTTCATTCACAATGTTCAAATTTAAAATATTAATTAAGAAAATTAAGCATCTATCATTGGAACTAATTGTGAAAAGATAATTTTTTTTTCATTCACAATGTTTAAATTCAAAGTCTTAATTAAGAAAATTAAGCTTTTATCATTGGAAGTAACTGTTGTTAGTTTAAATATGGCCTGCCAAATATCAAAAGTTTTCAAATAAAAGAAAAAATTAATTATTAATATAAGCTTAATACATAAAAATTACAAAAATATTAAAGTAAGGTTTTTGCAATAGAAATCTCCTATTTTTGTAGCTAATTGGTTCTCTTTAAACTTAGTATACTAAAAAAACAAAGTGACAAGCAATTTCAAACATTGAGATGTTAATAATTCGTAAATTTGAATTTATTTGATTTTATTATAATATTAATTCTAAATTAAATGGATTTTATTTAATGTATACTAATGTTAAAATATATGATTAATTGTATCTAATATTAAAATAATCTTAAGAAATGTAATATTAAAAAAATAATTATTTATATGATTTTGGACAATGAAAATTAAAGTTTTAAAAAAAGAATGAAATTATAATTTAAAATAATGGTCAAAATATAAAATAATTATAATAATCTAATGGATAAATAGATAGATCATAGTAATATAAATATAAAGATTATGAGTCATTTATAATTTATTTAAAATTTTACTTTAGGTTATAAATTGATAAGTGAGTTAATAATAATTCATTCAATTTTGATATGTGATTGCGTAAGATGTATGGATTGAAAATTACCTTTCATTTAAATTGAAGATTTATTTATATAAATAAATTTTAATGAGTTTCTTACTAGAAAATTGGTATAAAAATTTTAGAATTTTATTCATTAAATTTATCTTATAATTATATATTTGATTTTCTGAATTACAAAATTTCAACATATATGTTAGTTTTTGCTAAATAAAAGTACAAAAAATCAACTAATTTTTATTATCAAGTATAAGTTTTTCACAATTTAAATTCATAATCAAATGAAAATCTTCACCAAAAAATTAAACATAATAGAGAGTAAATAAAAATTAAATAAATAATTCACAATTTATTTTACTCAAAATATATAACACTATATCTATATTATTTCATAACATTAACGTATGATCCGTAAAAAATAAAAATAAACAAGGAAAAAAATGAAAACACATGCAAATTAGCAAACATAAAAAAGAAGCAATGTATCACCTGTAAACCAATAAAAGTAAAAATATATATAATTAATTAATTAAATTAAATTAAATATTTAACTTATATAAAAAAATTTTATAATAAAAAATAAAATATATTATATTATGTCTATACTATTTTATAATATGAACATATTGGCTATAAAAAAATACATGCAAAGTAGCAATTGAAAAAAAAAAGAGAGATGTTATTTATAAACTAACAATAGTTAAAAATAAAATATAAAGTTAATTATTTTAATTTAATCAAATTATTAAATTATTCATAATATTTTATAATAATTAACAAAAGTGAATTTAAAAAAATACAATTGAGCAAATAAAAAAAGAAAAATAGTGTGTCAAAATAGAGTAATAAAATTTAAAAAATAAAATATACAATAAATTGATTAAATTAAATTAAATATTTAATTTATTTAGAATATAAAATATATTTTGTCATTTCTATATTACCCAATGATGTAGATAAAAGGAATAAAAAAGTACATATTTTATGAAAAAAATTTAATTGTAGTATATTTATTTAACTTAAAATATAAAATTAAAAATTAATATGAAGAAGCTATTGACAAATTTTAGATAAAATGAATTTTATTTTTTAAAATCTTTTACAAAAAGATATATAAGTTACTTGTTTAAAATCTTTTTATAATAAAAGATTGATTTGTTGAATACTCTTTTAAAGAATAATATATTAAGGAGAGTAAATAAGGATAAGCAATGATCATTTTTTTTATATGAATGAGTAGAATACACTTTCTCTTTATGTGAGTAAGTAAAATATACTTATTCTAAGAATATTCTATTATAAAAATGGTAATATCATTGCTTTTATAATATTAGAAAGATAATAAAAATTAGATAATATGTTAAAACTTAAAAATAAATGTCGTTAAATTAAATAATTGACTTTTATCAATTACTCTATGCCTTCATTTTTTTAATGGATACATGTGATAATATACAATAAGCAATATGGTTAAATTAAAAATTATATTTAAAAGGTATATTTTAGTAAAAAAAATTATGAGTTTTTAACTAAATTTTTAATTCTTCTAAATTAAAAGATAATTAACGAGTTGTAAATTAAGAAAGAAATATTTTAAAAATAAACAGAGAATCATTTTGAAGTACATAAAATAAGCTAAACCATTTTTATATCAGCAAATTGTACCGTAATGTCGCTTCCTAAACTTCTTTTCAACAAGGTGATAGTGTTAATTTTTATTTCAAATAGATGCCAATTTTATAAATTATTACTATTATATTCCTAAAATGCATTTTTTAACTATGAGAATGCGGTTATAAATTAGAAACTTTAAAAAGGCATAACTTTACGATTAGGTAATCAATTTTTACATATGACCATTTATTTTTATTCGTCTCCCTATGATCTTTTGATAAAAAATAAGAAAATTTGAGTTTTGCATAGTTCACTTAGTTAGAAATGTATAAATTAAGGTTAAAACTTTGAATGATCATAATTTTGTGCTCGTTTATTTGTTTTAGGCAAATTTTTTTGATTCCATGTAACTTTTTAAGATCTACGAGCTTGCAAAAGGCCAAAGGTGTTTTGCCTACTCTGGTTAGTAAAAAAAAATTTTTTAATGATTTTTCTTAATTTTTTTTATTTTCTTGTTATTTTTCTAACTTTAATTTCATTTTTGTTAATTCAAATTCATTCAAATTCTATATTAAACTTTTTCTCTTTAACTCTATTGATGTCTAATAGTGCCATAATAATTTTCTTAACAAACAAAACTATCAAAGAATAATTTATTACTATTTATAGACTAAATAGTAACATGTTACTATTTTATTTTAAAATAGTAACACTAATTAAAAATTTTAAATAAATGCATAAATCAAATTTAATTAATAATAAAATTATCAAATAACACCATACTACTATTTGTTCTTAAGACAACAATATGTTACTATTTCGTTTCAAAATAATAACACCAACAAAAAAAGTCAAATAAATGAATAAATCAAGATAGCAACATGTTACTATTTTATTCCAAAATAGTAATACCGACAAAAAAAGTTAAATAAATGAATAAATCAAATCTAATTAATAATCAAATTATTAAAGAAGTCCATATTACTATTTCATTCTAAAATAGTAACACTAACTAAAAATTTTAAATAAATGCATAAGTCAAGTCTAATTAACAATCAAACTACTAAAGAAGTATATGTTACTGTTTGTTTTCAAGATAGTAACATGTTATTATTTTCTTCCAAAACAGTAACACTAATAAAAAAATTAAAATAAATGAATAAAGTAAATATAATTAACAACTAAACTGTCAAAGAAAATGATGTTATTATTTTGTTTTAAAATAATAACACTAACAAAAAATTTTAAATAAGTAGATAAATTAAATTTAATTAATAACAAAATTAGCAAATAACACTATGTTATTGTTTATTCTCAAGATAGTAATATTTTATTTTAAAATAGTAACACTAACGAAAAATTTAAAATAAATGAATGAATTAAGTCTAATTAATAATTAAATTATTAAAGAAGATGATGTTACTGTTTCGTTTGAAAAAATGAAACAGTAACATTAATAAAAAAATCTTAAATAAATAAAAAAATCGAGTATAATTAATAACTAAATTATCAAATAACATCATATTACTATTTGTTCTCAAGATAGTAATATGTTATTGTTTATTTTCAAGATAGTAATATATTACTGTTTCATTTCAAAATAGTAACACTAACCAAAAGTCTCAATTAAATGGATAAATTAAATCTAATTAATAACTAAACAGTTAAAGAAGAGGACGTTACTATTTCATTTCAAAACACTAATACTAACTGAAAATCCCAAATAAATGCATAAATTAACTCTAATTAATAATAAAATTACTAAATAACACCATGTTACTGTTTGTTCTCAAAACAGTAACATGTTACTGTTTCATTTCAAAATAATAATACAACAAAAAATGCTAAATAAATGGATAAATTAAGTTTAATTAATAACCAAACTACCAAAGAAGTGTATGTTATTGTTTGTTTTCCAGACAGTAATATAGTACTATTTCTTTTTAAAACAGTAACACTAATCAAAAATCTCAAATAAATGAATAAATCAAATCTAATTAACAACCAAACTATCAAAGAAGATGATATTATTACTTTGTGTCAAAATAATAACACTAACAAAAAATCTTAAATAAATGGATAAATCAAGTCTAATTAATAACAAAATTAGCTAATAATATTATGTTACTGTTTATTCTTAAGGTAGTAACATGTTACTATTTTGTTTCAAAATAGAACATGTTACTATTTTACTAATAAAAAATGCTAAATAAATGGATAAATCAAATCTAATTAATAACTAATCTATCAAAGAAAAGAATTTACTATTTCGTTTCAAAATAATAACATGAAATAAAAACTTTAAATAAATGCATAAATCAAAGTTAATTAACAATCAAACTATTAAAAAAGTGCATGTTACTATTTATTTTTCAGACAGTAACATATTACTGTTTTATTTCAAAATAGTAACATCAATAAAAAAATTATAAATAAATAGATAAATTAAGTTTAATTAACAACTAAACTATTAAAAAAGAAGATGTTACTATTTCATGTCAAAATAGTAACACCAATAAAAAATTTTAAATAAATGGATAAATTAAGTCTAATTAACAATCAAATTACTAAAGAAGATAATGTTACTATTTCGTTGTAAAATAGTAACACTAACTAAAAATATTAAATAAATAAATAAATTAAATTAACAATTAAACTACTAAATAATAGCATATTATTATTTATTATCTAAATATTAACATATTACTATTTCATTCTAAAATAGTAACACTAATAAAAAACTTTAAAAAAATAGATAAATCAAGTTTAATTAACAACTAAATTGCTAAATAATAACATGTCTTATTTATTTTTATTTTTATCCTAACTAAAAATTTATTTTAATTTCTAAAAAATTAAAAATTCTCCAATTTTAATTCTTATAAATTTTTAGCCCTTTATTTTTCATTTATATTAAATTAAAAGTTTTTCAATATTAATATGTGATAAAAAGAAGTTTCTGTTTTGGTACTTTTTACAGTCTTGAAATGCACAGTAAATGAGTTATTTTATCTTTTGGGTATCATAGTAAATTTTTGCACGCGAGTGCACTTAAATTAAAAAAAGTGGTGTTCAAGTACCTCACTGTAATAAATTGTAACAAATGACACTGGCTTGATTTTTTCCCTTTTTATATTCTTTTGGGCCTAATTAGGTTATTTCTATTTCAGCTTTGCAACTTTGAACCAATTAACTAATTATTGGCTTCATCACCAATGTCCAAAATAAAGTACTAAAAAATTACTCACACAACTAAAAGGTTTCCGGTGCCTTTGATCCAATTGTTATAATTTGTCTTCTTACACATTTTTAATTTTTTATGATCACAGAGCTGCCACCTATTTAAAGTTAATAGACCTCGAATACCAACTAGGGTGTGTAAGTCCCGCCCTATTTGTTGTCTAAGTAGAATTTATTAAAACATTTGCAAATATTTTGTAAATCATCACACTCATAAATACCAAATATTCTCAATTGTTATAAAAAAATCACCTTAGAAATCATTTAGATAAATTTTGAAACAACATTTTGCCAAGTATATATCATTTATAATATCATTAGAAAAATATTAAAATTTTAAATTTTATTGCATAGATAACATTTAAATCATAACATATATAAATAATTAATCTATTTATTCAAAATGTGCTAAAATAGAACATTTTTAAATAATACCGCTAATTCAAATAAATATGTTGGAACTTAAAATAAGAGAATTTAAATAAAAGAAATTTTTAGATATTAACTTTTGTATTACAAACACTATATTTATGTTTATTATAAAAATTTCTTATATATAAAAAATGTATTTACACTTTTTCAATATAATTTGTTATGTATATAGTATAAGTTAAATTAAATTATCTTTATATTTTAAAGAATATATAAAGTTAATTTAATTAATAGTATTTCTACTAAATTTAAATTTTAAATAATATGTATATAACAAAGTGTTTTTAAAGGATAAAATCATAAATTATATGTAAATCTAACCCAAAATATTATAATCCTGACCTAATCTCTTAAAAGATCTTTTAATGATATATATATATATATATATATATATATATATATATATATATTTAGGGGCTGAAAAACATAAATTACATATGATTAGGTTTCCAATTCTCCCCTTTCAAGAAGGTATCTAATTTCATGGCCCTCGTTATGTCACTTGCTTAAGGTTTGAATATTTGTTCTTGTACTTTAGCATGATAGTCATGGCCATGCTTATTAATGAAATCTAAAATCCTTTTGAATCAAGAATTCCATACTAACATGTTGTGGGATGATGTGTCAAAAGTGACCCTTTTTTTTAAGCTTATTATACTTTTATGAACTTTTGGTTTGATGATTCTAGATCACAAGGTAGCAAATGTAATATCACTGCACTAGCAAATAAAATCATAAATGATTGCTACTAATAGGATTAAGATTTTATCCCAGAATAATTTTATAGAACTTTGACCAAGTGGTTAGACTGATAGACCAGGGCTTGATATGCACAAATGTGGCCTTATATCCAAAATATTTGCTTTAAATAGGTTTAATCTTTGGGCTTATATCCTAAATCTTTGCCTTTAAATAGGTTCAATTTTACATGGTAATGTTTAGTCCAAAAGAGACAGATTTGATCGATTTGTGTTTTCTTCCTTTTCAAACTTTGTTGGAGGATTAGGTTAAATTTTTAAAAGACACAAAATTAATAATTAGGAGAGATTATGGTACTCGTTAATAAAGTGACATATCAATACACTATCAAATTTAATTGCATATTAAATTTATTTTTTTAAAAACTCAAATACGATGCATTGTATAATGACATATTAACAATCAAATTTGATGATATATTGATACGCCACTATATTAGTGGTATACCATGATTTTCTCCTTAATAATTCCATCATTAAAATTGTAAGCACTTTTAAGATGATTATTAAATTATATAAAGTTACAATTTATTCTAAAAATAATAATTCATACATATAATTTTATTTATCAATTCCTTAATTATATTATTGAAGAATAAAATTATTTATAAGGAAAGATGAATTTATATGTACAAATTACTATTTAAAAATAAAATTATAATTTTATATAATTCATAAATTATTTTATCAATACCTTTTAATTTTATAGATGAAATTATAATTTTATCTTTTAAAAAATATTTTTGAAATTTATCAAACTTTTTTTGACATTTAGGTTCCTAGGGAGTGTGCTCTATTTGTTTTTAATTAACATGCCATTTTAGTTTAAGTGGAGTGGGCTAACTTCTTTGAAAAATAAAACAATGTATGTACTATAAAGAGATGTGACATGCAATAAGAGAGAGAGATAGATAGATAGATTATTTTGCATAAGGACATAAAAGAGAAAGAAAGAGAGAGAAATTATTTTGCATAAATACATAAAGACATAAAAAGAATCAAATCGAATCGAATGAATATTTATATATTTAAGTTTAAGCTTAAAAAAATAAATGAACTTAAACTCGAATCAAATATTAATAAACTTGAATAATTTAAATTTGAATTTGAGTCTATCTCGAACACAAGTGCAGATAAGTTTATATGAATTCGTTTGAGTAATATGTTATTAACCCCTAATTTTTTATTAGACTTGAAATATTTAAATTTGAATTTAAGCTTTTAATGAATATGAACCTAAATAAGTTAATGTAACCTTACTCAAATAGTTTATTATTTCACCTAAATTTAATTATATGAAATCTTATCGTTTACAACTAAATTAGGCATTAAATTTTTTATCTCATTTTACTTGTCGATATATTTTTTTTTGTAATTGTTAAATTTATTAAAAATATCTACGTAATTGTCATATAATACTAACAATTATACTTAGCGAAAGATAATTATTTCAACTAAAGTGCTATACTTTTTATGTAACCTCAATAATTACTCATATAATTGAATTTTTATGTATTATATTATTTTCATATAATATAAAAATAAAAATATACTTTTTACTATTAAACTTATTTAAGCTTGCAAATAATTTGAGTCAAATAATATGAAATTCAAACTCAGTTCATATATTAATCAAGTTTAGCTCGTTTAGGCTCAACTTATTTAAAATTGAATTCAAATTAAGCTTTTTACAAGTTTGTTCATGAATAACTTCATTGGTTTATGTTCCTAATTTCATAGATTGGTCCGATCTGCATGACCCAATTTACTTAAATCATCTTAATGGCTTAACATGTTTAGGCCTTTTTTTTAGGCTAAAACTTTAATTTGTTAGTTAGAAGTTTTAAATGAGGTCATTTAACTTCAATTTGCTATCTCACAATTTTTTTGTGAACATTTCTTTTGAATAATATATTTTATGATTCATTTAAAAAATAAAAGCAAAGCCTTCTTAACTTAAATTGCAACTAACTTAAAAACTACTTAGTTTTGCAAAAGACTTGAAAGATAATTTGTTGTTACTAGAAAACATAATTGCAACCAACATCTTAGGTCTTATGGTTGGAGATGTTCAGTTCGAATAGTTAAAGACAAACCAAACCAAATAGCTTATCCAAAAAGGCACTGCAAAAATAAATGATTAATTAATTCAGGTGCATTGTACATCACACATGTTGGATCCACTTGAATATTTCTACACTGAAGTATATCCATAGTAAGTAAGTCATCTGCACGTAATTTCCATAGAAATATAATAATTCTATCAAGCAATGGCATCTTTTGTACAAACTCTCAAATGGGGTTTTCAAGATAACTTTCATTTTAGGTGCATTAAACACTAATTTAACTTTAATAGCATCTCATCCTTTAACTCCTTCTGATCTATTGTTTCTTAATACCTACATATTTTGTGGCAATAGGCCAATAATTTGCCACTAAAATTCATTGAAAGAGGAACTTTGCTATCAAGTTGATATGTGTTGTTTCATACTAAAAAATAATACTGAACCTATTCTAACACATAGGTAAGATGAGTGCAGGTCAAACCTAAGTGGTTAGATGATCAATTAATAAGAATAAAATATAAAATAAGGAGTTTTTATAGTAGTAATTTAAAAAAAAACAATAAAAATAAAATTAAAGTAAAATAAAATAAAATATGAAAGCCAATTCAATCAATATCACACTCCAATTCTCAAATTTATCATAAACCCCCAATGGAATTCATAATTAATTCAACTACTTAACCTAAAATTATCTTGACACTAGTAGTAATCATACAAAATTCCTTCTGATAATTAATCTAGAATAAGTGCATAAATTAACATCCTACTACTAATTTCAATTTAAAACACTAGCTTAAATTTAATCAGCAATAGTATGAAACATTAAGAATAAGACCAAGCTGAATCAATAATGTTACATGTGAAAATTGTTAATTCATCCTTTATTTATCTTAAACAACTAATGATTAACCCACTTGTTAAATCACCAAAGCTTAATTTGTATTAATTTTAATCAATCGTAACTAACTTATAAGTGAGAATTAATTACAACTAATTGTTTAGCTATAAACTACAATAGATAATTAACTAACTAGTCATAATTAGCTAACTATCAACAATCATTCATAACAAAAGTAGAAAAATAAAGATAGTTAGATTAAAAGTAAAATTAAGAGAAATATTTCAAGATCAAACTAAATTAAAGTGTTAATCCTTTGGACTGATGTAGTGTATAAGGCTGCCTTTGGAGGAAAAAAATCTAAATAAATCAGATCTTCTCCATTAGAAAATCTAATGAGCTAAGTAAATATATCTTCTAGGGTCATATAGAATGAGACTTTCCATAAATTGGAAGCCTGTAACTTAATTGACAAATTAAATTACTAACAATGTTTATTATAATAAATTTTATAAGTCAATTTCTAGCCTAAATTTGATCCTCTAAAAGTTCAAATTGGTCTTCGGCTATAATATGAAAGTTTTGGAACTTCCTCATAACTTTCCAAAGATGTAAACATCATCCAGTTTGGGCCTTCAAAACTTAAGTTATAATTTAAAATTTAAAATAGTATAAAAATTTAATATTAACTAAACAATTCAATAATATTGCAGAATCATGACTTAATCATAAAACAAAGCTAAATTCACTTATATAAGAACAAAAACACTTTAAATAAATAAAATATAAGAGAGAATAATATATAAAATAATGTGCACATCACAGTTTCAATTTTCCAAAATATGTTATCTATTATTAGTCTCCTTACCTTCTATGCTATTGTCCGCCTCCAAAAACTTGAATCGGTAATGTTAGAGATCTTTTCTACATTTGTCCATACTTTTGGACAAACATTTGACTTATCATTATTGGTGGTTTAGACACCATTTCTAGAGTTGCTCAACCAATATTACCTCATTAAAGCAATACATGTTTACAAATTCAAGACCTCGTTATTTAATTGAAGTCTTCAATATGTCCTAAGGCATTAGATGCAATTTATTTTACTCCCAACTCCTTATACATGCTTCAATGTAAGTGATATGGAAATTCTACAACCTAGTTTGTCATTACTCGTTCTGACCGTGACTAGGATAGATCTCGATATCCATTTCCACAAGCTTTAACATTTTTTAATTTTTCTATTTAATAGGAGTTTTCAAATTTTATGGGGACTTAAAATTTTACTCTAAATTTTTTGTGAAAAAATGGATAGAATCTCCTTTATATTTGGACACTTCCCATGGATCACACACCCTAAAATATAAAACTTGTATATATTCTTAAATACGACAAGTGTGATAGTATCAAATAACCACAAAATACTATACAAATTCATATACAGATAATAATTCAACATATCTCAAGGATTAACAATCCTCTATCTTTAAAGATGATCCTAATTCAAGACAACCCTAACTGTTAAATTTTCCAATCTAGGCGATCTTTAATTCTTCATGCATGTGGTGCAACTTAAGTAGTTGTCTTACCTTGAAAATAAAATAGAGTGAGTTTTAGGAACTTAATGAACATATATCTACCATAGACTTATAGGAGATCAATTTTACATATAAGAGCAATATGTTAATCATGTAATAAATTAGAAACTATTAACAAACCCATCTCTTGGATTTTTGAAACCTAGGGAATTAAATCTTGAAATTTAAGTTTTCCTACACATAGCTTAAACTTTGATCTTATATCATAATTCATGGAAGTCACAACTTTTCAAAAATACACAATATTATTAATATTTCACATACTACCTATTCCGAGTAAATGTCACAAGCACAAACAGTCATTAAGGCTCAAATACACACAAATCATCACAATCACATCAAAATTTTGCAATCATATCAAATAATGATATCCAATCACAACAAAGTTCCAATATCACATCATATTACACATTCAATTGTAGTAAACATGCATGTAGTCACTTCTTGACTTCTAGTTCAATACTATATCTTTCTCAATTGCTCGCTGGAAATTTTCCTTTCGACTCTCAAATCAATCATATATCCTTCATAACTATTTACCAAGAAATTCTTATCCAATTTTCATATCATTGGCCCTATCATATTTTCGACCTTAGTGCCATCTATGGCATATTACATAATGCAATAAGTTCAAATAATAACATAATTTGCGCTTTTGTTGCACACTCTAATTTATTTATAGCCATTCAATGGTTAATCACACCTATATCATAAAACTAAGTTTATATAAGAATATACATATACATACGAACATGAACTTTATACTATCAATAAAAAGAATACAATTTACCACATTTAAGTAATCTTTTTAATTAAAATAAATTTAGTGGTAAGATATATACTCACTTGATAATGTTAATCCATCTTCCAAAGCATCCATATCAATCTTTTTACATTTTTCTCCTAATAGTACAATTCATAAGAATAATTTATAAATATTTCAAGTTTACTCCTTTTTCTTTTTAAATCATTATTTTGTTCTCTTTATTATAATTTTATTGTCTCTTTCTTGCATTAATCACAAGAACCTAAAATTATGCTATTCTATAGTATTTTGAAATCAATTTCCATATAAAAATATTAAGATTTCAACCCTTAAAAGCTTATTTGATGATAGTTATCCTTTCTAGGCTATTGTGCCCTTTATTTTCAAACTTTATTATTGAAATATTAGAAATTCCTATATATGATCACTTTTTCAATTCAAGATACAAAACAATTAAAATATTAGATTTTTATAATACAACTATGCTTTAAATAGATAAGTATTATCATATACTTAAAATACCTATAAAGGTTTTCCTTCTAAATCAGACATGATTCTTCAAAATAATGAATCTAATACTCCAATTTCTACGCCATCACTACAGCAAAAAAGATCGTTAGTGATGATAATTGTTGTCGGTATAGAGCGCTCGATTGTCGATAAATGCAAAAGTCGTCGATGAAAATATTGTCAGTATAAGTTCGTAGTTGAAAGAACCAATACTGATGACAATTTGTCATTGCTAAAAATACTATTTTCTATGATGATTTTGTCAAGAAAACATGCGCTTCATCACCGTGATTATTCCACTGTTGGCCCTGGATAACGTGTGCAAGGGCTAGAGAAGGCCAGCTCCCATACCGCAGCTCCACTGCCATTCGAGCTCAGCTGGCGGACGTTGAAGATAAACAAAGGCAGAAGCAGCTTGGAGGATTTGGAGACATGTAGAAACAACGACCCGCTTCCAAAACAGCAGCACCAGCACTATAGGTAAAAAGGACAGATATGGCATGGTGGCTGTTCAGTAAAGAAGAAAACACGTACTGAAAAAGAGACTAGAGGAGGTGATGGAAGAGAGAAAAAGAGGAGGTAGAGGTTCAGATAAGAAAGCTGGAAAAATCCAGAGAAAAAAATGAGAGAAAGGGACACACGGGAAAGAAAAAGAGAAAGATGCTAAATTTTTTTTTAGCAAGGGAACAACGACATATTTGTCTCTTTTTTAATAAGAGAAAGCTGCAGTACCCTGTGTAATGAGAGAAAGCTGAAAGTTCCAAAAAGAGAAAGGAGCAACCAGCAAAAATAAGATAAAATAAAATAAAAGTAGAGGCGCGGTAAGGGAGAGAAACTGTAGCAACAAGGAAAGAGAAAAAATATGAAAATTTTAGAGCTTTTGGAGCTGTTGTCTAAGAATAAGAGACAAAGGAGGTGTTTGGCAAACAATTGATTAGTAGACTTTTAACTGGTTTGATCGAATTTGAATGGTTGATTTGTAAAATTAATTGATTTAATTATTTGGTGAACATATATTCCAAACAGCTTTTACACCTTAATAAACTGAAAGTAAAAACATTACTAGTAGTAGTGTTTTAGCTTCAACGTCTTGGCAAATGTCTGCCCTTTTGCTGCAGTTGTAGACTTTGTTTCTGCCTGCAGCTCAAACAAAGAATACAAACTCACTCTTACTCTAGAAAGCATCATAGATAAATAGTGGGAGAGATTTTCATTTTAACAAATCTCTCACTTTTTTTTCCTAATTCTTCCACTATTAATATATAAAAAATTATAATATTTATTTTTACATAAAAATTAAATAACTATAATTATTAATTTTTTATTGATAAATTTATTTATTATAAAAATTATATTAATTTAATTTTAAAAAATATTTAATTAATAATAAATTATAATGATATATTATTTATAATAAATTTAATTTACTAAATAATATATAAAATTTAAAATATTAAAATAAAATAATACTCAAATAATTTATAAAATATATTTATATTCTTATTTGTCATTTGATATACAAGCAGTTAATTATAAATAATTGATTTTACTAAATATTTTTATTCAAATAATTAATATAATTAGTTATTTAAATCAATTAATACAATCAACTATTAATCAATAGTAAAATAGAATGCCAACACATTAAAGGCAAAGGAGATGAGAGAAATTTTTTTAAAAAAGTATGGGTCTTTTATTCTATGCATTATGGCACACCGTAATTCCATACTTCTTTTCAATCTTAACTATTTATTCTTATAACAAAAAATCTTGGCTTGATCTATTGTAACAACTCATTTCTTTTAAAAAAATGAACAATAGAAATAATTTATTTCTTAATTCCTATAAATACTTCAATATTGCTTTTGACATATAGAATCTCAACACTCATATTTTAATAAAACTAATTTTAGTTACCATCTCAACTCAATTATTTAACCCCTCAATATAAAAATATAAGTACTAAAATAATTATTTAAGTTCTCCACAATTTCCAAAGATAGTTTATCTATACAAATAATTTCATAAATCATCATATTTAACATTATTAAAATTATGTTTAACTTGCAAGAAAATCTTTATAAAAGTATTTAACTTGGGATATTACATAGTTATGGCCATGTGATAAATAGGTAAGATTTGCAACATTGATTTGCACAACACTAATCATCTAGCTTGTTTTGTTATTTTACTTAATATATTCAGATTCAATGCAATAAAACTTACTAAAGAATTAAGGATAATTAAAAATAATATATCCAAATTTAATGCATTGGAAATTAGTAGAGAATTAAGGATAATTAAAATTCAAAAAGGGAAAATAAATAATTTAAAGGGCATATTTTTTAATTTAATGCATTAATTATTTTTGTCACACTTTTATCATTTAATGCATTACCCAATTTAAAAGGTTGAAAATATAAATACACACACACATTGATGAGTGTTAAAAAATAGTCAGAAGAATAAGCGCTGATAAGAGATTATTAATGTGTTAATTGGTTAATAAAGTTCGTATTTGAGAGATAATATGTTTTATTTTTATATATTTTGAATTTCTTTAATAATGCAATTAAGATTTAAGATTGATTAATGAGGAGAAAATTTTTAGAAAATTTTGCTAAGTTAAGGCTCTGTTTTATGTAATAAATAAGTTAATTTGTAATTTATTGACTTAGTTAATAAGTTATAAGTTAATTTCTATAAGTATTTTTTGTACTAATTTATTGAAAAAAATACACTTTGACATAATAAGTTACTTAGGGTACTTGTAACTTAGAAGTTATTACCTTTTCAAATTCTTTCTAAATTTATTTTTTTTATTAATTTATAATTTATACTTTTCATAACATAAATCTAAATATTATTTTTTTATAAAATATAATTAATTTAATTTTAACATAATTATATCCTAATTTTAGATTATAAATATATAAAAATATGCATGTAAATAAATAAATAATATCATAAAATATAATTAATTATATTTTAAATAATTATAATTTTATTATAAATAATAAAATAAAAATTATATAAGTAAATAAATATATAAGTTCATGAAATGTAATAAATTAAATATTAAATATTATATTTTTATTTTAAATTTCTTAATTACATTAATATAATTTAAATTTTAGATAAATATAAATTATTTTAAGTATCTATCTATTTCTATTAATATATATTTTTATTTTATTTTATAATTTTAACTAATTCAATAACTAATTTTGTAAAATACCTTTTAAACAAGTAGTTAACTTATCAACTATTACTTATGAACTATCAATTAATTTATCTTTCAATAAATAAATTAAATTTTAATTTATTAACTTAATTAATAAATTATAAGTTAGCCTCTAAAGATATTTCTTATACTAATTTATTGAAAAAAAATTTTAATTTAATAAGTTACCTAGGACATTTATATTTTATAAGTTACTATTTTTTCAATTTCTTTCCACATCTATTTTTTTTAATTAATTTACAACCTATGTTTTTCATAACATAGATCTAAATATTATTTTTTTATAGAATATAATTAATTTAATTTTAACATAATTATATCTTAATTTTATATTATAAATATATAAAAATATGTACATCAATAAATAAATAATATCATAAAATATAATTAATTATATTTTAAGTAATTATAATTTTATTATAAATAATAAAATAAAAAAATAAAAAATATGTAAGTAAATAAATATATAAGTTCATGAAATATAATTAATTAAATATTAAATATTATAATTTTATTTTAAAATTTTTAATTGCATTAATACAATTTAATTTTTAGGTAAATATAAATTATTTTAATTATATATTTATTTCTATTAATATATATTTTTATGTTATTTTATAATTTTAATTAATTTAACAGCTAATTTTATGAAATACTTATTAGATAATCAGTTACCTTATTATCTATTAATTATGAGTTATTAGTTAGTTTATAAATTATTAACTATCTTATTAATTACTAACTAACTTATTAATTATTTATGCTAAATAGAGCTTAAGAGGTTAGGATAGTATTATAAGAGAGTAGTATAGGATACAGGAGTGCGATAAACACACATTGAAATTGAAGATTAGAGCAAGTACAATACACTTGCTTTGTGGATCACTCGTAAAAGAAAATTATACATGCTACTTTTAAATGCTAGCATAGATCTAAATTCCTTTCATGTAAGTAATTAATAGATAAGTTAATAATTAATAAATTAACTAATATTTGATAAGTTAATTAATATCTATTTACTTAAATAATTGTATAAGAAATATTTTACAAAATTATTTGTTAAATTAAATAAAAATATAAAATGATATAAAAAGTTTGTTAATATAAATAAATATATAAATTAAATAATTTATATTTATGTAAAAATTAAATTATATTGATGCAATTAAGATGTTTAATAAAAAATATATAATTATCTAAAATTTAATTAATTATATTTGATGGCATTACATATTTGCTTACATACATATTTTTATATAATTATAATTTAAAAAAGGATATAATTTACTAAAATTGAATTAATTATATTTATGATATCATATATTTATTTTTATTTAATTATTTACACTAAATTTTAAATATTATATATTTATTTATTTTCTTACTTAAATATTTATTATTTAAAACAAGAATATAATTAATAATTAAGAACATGAGTTGTAAATTAATAAAAAATAAATTTAAAAAATAATTAAAAATTTACTAGTTTATAAATTGTAAGTTATTCAAAGTAATTTATTAAATAAGAGTTTGTTTTTTTTTAAATTTAATGTACAAGATAAGAGTTCATTTGTTGTGTAAAACAAAGTTATATAGTAGGTTTATTTTGAGAAAATAGTTGATAAATTAGTTAATAATTGATATTATATATTTATTTGTTTTCTTACTTAATACATTTTTACTTATTTATTATTTAAAACAAGAATATAATTAATACTTAAAGATATGAACTGTAAATTAATAAAAAATAATTTAAAAGTTATCGACTTACAAGTTATAAGTTATTTAAGGTAATTTATTAAATAAAATTTTATTTTTTTGATAAGTTAGTGTACAAAATAAGAGTTTATTTGTTGTGTAAAACAAAGTTTGATGGCCTTATTTTGTGAAAATAGTTAATAAGTTAATTAATAGTTAATAAGTTAGTTAATTGTATAAAAAGTACTTCAAAAATTATTTATTAAATTAGTTGAAATTATAAAATAATATAAAAAAATATTAATAGAAATATATATATAAATTAAAATAATTAATATTTATCTAAAAATTATATTATATTAACATAATTAAGATATTCAAAATAAAAATATAATATTTAATTTTTAATTAATTATATTTTCTTTTCTAAACTTATATATTTATTTAATTACATATTTTTATTTTATTATTTATGAGAGAAATATATTTAATTAAAATTTAATTAATTATGTTTTATGATATTATATAATTATTTACATATGTATTTTTAAATATTTATGGTTTAAAATAAGGATATAATTACATTAAAATTAAATTTAATAAAAAGAATAAGGATAAATTTGAAATAATTCAAAAAGGTAATAATTTATAAATTATAAATTACTCAAATTAATTTATTAAATTAGAATTTGTTTTTTTGATAAGTTAATGTGTTGAGATTAATTTTTAACTTATTAATCAGATTAATAAGTTATAAATTAAATTATTTATTACATAAAATGGAGTCATAATATAGATTTCCTAAAATTTATTAAGAAAACATATTAAAAACTTTAATTCATAATGAGAAATTTTTTTAGCAAAAATTCTTTATATTTCTTTCGTTTTAAGAACAATTCCTTAAAATTTTTTATATTAATATATCAAAGATAATAATGGATAATGAAAAATTATTTTTTGATTGAAGCAATGAAATTAATAGCACGGCAAATGTGACACTTGCAATGGCATGTTCCCGGACCGCTCTAATTGCGGCATATGGAGCAGCACAATGGATAATGATTAAGTTGATGGGGAAAAATAAGATGAGGAAAAAATAAGAAAATAAAAAATGAAAAAAATAAGAAGATGCTTTTTTTTTATATGTTATATTAAAAAGAAAAAAGGGAAAACAAAGAGTTCAAGAGAGAAATAGTTATTCCTTTTCTTTAATTAAAAAGTGAGGATATAAAAAATTAATATATTAAAATAAAAATAATATCCTTCAATCATAAATTAGCTAAAAGCAATAGTATTGTTAAATTAAAAAATATTATATTTTATTAAGAAGTTAGTTATTACTAAAATTAATAAAATAAGTTATAATTATTATTAAAATTCTCTCTTTTTAGAAATAAAAATAGTACTAAATGAATTATAACTAACAGTAAAAAGTGAGAAATAAAACTTTCTCATTTACTCATGAAATTAATCTATTTTTAAAATTCTAATTTAATTTCATCCACAAAATATTTGAAATCCTCTTCTTCATCATTTTTTCTTCCGCGTACCTTGTTTTGTATTTTTCTAATCCTTCTCAGGTCATCTTCTTCCTCCTCTCACTCTTCTTGCCAAACCAAACCCAAATATCACTCTTAAAACCTAGAAATTAATATTGGAACTTTTATAGAAATGCAGAGAAGAGCAATTTTTTCCTTAGGAAGATGAGTATTCACTTAATGTTGGAAATTTTGGAGAAAAAAAAATAACTTTGTGATGACAATAACGGAGACCACATAGAAGCAACGCTAGGCAAAGATGAGGTCAAAATTAAAAATTTAATTCATTCATTCTTCTTCTTCTCTCTCTCTCTCTCTCTCTCTCTCTCTCTCTTTTCATGTAGGAGACAACAAAAATCTTATAAGAATCATGTTAATTTTTTTATTCAACTTTCTATCTTTTCAAATTTCATATTATGATCTAAACGAAAAAAATTCCATTTTCTCTCATCTCTTCTCTTCTTAAATTTCTTTCTCTCCTATATTTTTTTAACTCATTGGAACATTAGGTTAGTAGAATGCACTTTTTTGCCATCGTGACAGAAATTGAACACTCGGAGAAATAGTTTCAAAGGATAAAGGGTAATAAGTTTCCTTTCACTTGGGTACTCTGGTAAAAAAGGCAATAAAAGCAACATAGCAAAATTATTTTATTTTTTAAATTATTCATCACACTTCTATAAAATGACATAATATAAACTGTGAGGTTTGATTCATCCCATCGATTCAACCATTACTCTAAGGAATGAACCATTTTTTCATTGCCATCTCATCCCATTTTTTAAACATTGGCTTCATTTCCAGTAGATTCATCAAGATTGTATATATTTACTCAATATTTGACAGGAAAAATAGTAATAGTTCAGTATTCTCTTTATTTTAAGAGAAAATCCCATTTCTTGACACAAAATTCAACCTAAAAGAGAGGTCCAATTCCAATATAGGTCGTTAGATCATTGTGAACAAATTGGAATTTACATAATTAGCCTTAACTCTAATTTTAAAACCTCATTTTTCTTTAACTTATTTTTCTGACATTTGCTTTCCTTTTTTTTTATATAGGAAAAAAATAGCGGTTTTACTAAAGAGTTTAAATTTAAATTTTATCTACTCTTCGTATGTTTTTACACTATTAATAAAAATAAAAATGAAAAGATGAAACGTTTTTAAAAGAATAATAGCAATTAAAAAATTTATAGTATTACCAAAAAAGTTTTAATATTTTTTATTAATATAACAAAATATTACACTCACAGTATTAATTAAATATAAATTTTCATTAAATTGAATTTATAATTTTATTTTTATAATTTTAGTTTGAGTAATTAAAATATAAAGTGTTAAATAGTTTTAATTGACTCCTTTGTCCCCACTAGGTTAATCTAAGTAACCAATCCTATATATGTCGTATTATATATAATTAAATTTTACATATTAACATTTTATCTCGATCATCAAAATTTATTCATTTTCACATATTAAAATTAAAACACATCTAATTCTCCCATTTTATCCTTCACAAAAATGAGGCTTTAAAATTGCAAGGAATAATTCTAGTGAAAATAAATAAATTTCAATAATTAAATAAAGTATTAACATCTATAATTTAATTAATATATGAAATTTAATGAATTAGATTCAACACCGACTAGTTAATTAAAAAGTACAAATTATTTCAAACTTTAAGATTTAACTATAGAAATTAATTATAAGGAAGAAATAACAAACTTAGGCTTGTCTGACAATTAGTTAATTCAATTAATTATTACCTAATAACTAATTGTATTAACTAATTTGATTAGTTAATAATACTAATTATTTAAGTAAAAATATTTGATAAAATTAACTATTTTCTATTAATTGTTTATATGCAAAATGATGTATAAAGACATATATATATTTTATAATTTATTTAAGTATTTTTTTACTTTAATAATATTTTAAATTTATCATATAATTTATATCTAAGAAATATAATAATTTATTTTTAAGTAATTTTTTTAGTCATACTTGTTTAAAAATATGCTAAATATAAAATATAATTAAAGATTTGTTATATTTCTTAAATTATTATATTTTTTAAAAAATAAATTATTATATTTCATTAATGCTTTATAAAAATTAATAATTATTATTTAATAAATTTATTTAATATTTTTAGTAAGGATATAAATGAAAATACATATATTATTTGGGAATAATTTCTTATTTTTACAATTTCATTATCAATAAATTAATTGAAAGCATTGGATTCACTAATTTTTTCAAATTAGTTGATTGAAAATTAATATAAATTATTTATCAAATAGTTAAATTAACTATTTGACACAATTAAATACTATTAATTAGCTAAAAATTTATTAAAAAATTCTTTACCAAACACTCTCTTATTAAAATTAAAAGAATTAAAGTTCTTTTTTCTTCTTTTTCTTCCTTTTTTTCTTATTGGTCGCAGCTTTGACAGCAAAGATCGACTAAGGCTAAAAATCACAGACACCAATCACCAAAGAAAGGAAATCCCACAGCAAGTGATCCCTCTTCATTCCCCTTCCCCCTACTTTCCCCAACTAAATGCCACCACCAACGGAAGGACGTTCTAGAAGAAAACCAAGAACGGGTCGTTCTTTTTTTTTCTTTTGCTATAAAGAACGGGTCGTTCTTACCCAGGCAAACTCGGACCTTATCTTCACCCTCCACAACACAACACCATTCGGCTTCACATTGTCCCGCCGACCTTCCGGCGACATCCTCTTCGATACTTCTTCTCTGAATTCGTCGACAGCATCCCTCGTCTTCAAAGACCAATACCTTCAACTATCTTCCTCACTCCCCAAAAATAGAGCTTCCATTTATGGCCTCGGAGAGCACACCAAGAGAAGCTTCAAGCTCTAACATAATCAGACTCTCGCTTTGTGGAATACAGACACTGCTAGTTTTAATACAGATCTTAATCTTTATGGGTCCCACCCTTTCTACATGGATGTCAGATCACCTTCTTCTGATGGAAGAGTGAAAGCAGGCACTACTCATGGGGTTTTGCTGCTCAATAACAATGGCATGGACATAGTTTATGATGGTGATCGTATAACTTACAAAGTGATTGGCGGCATTCTTGATTTCTACTTTTTTGCTGGAACTACACCCGAGATGGGGATGGACCAATATACAAAACTCATTGGCAGACCTGCTCCTATGCCGCATTGGTCATTTGGTAAGTAATATATATTTTTTCCTTCTAGGGCCAATGATTGATATAGTTCACGAGGTTTAACACTTAAGTTGCGAAATTCGTTTGCCTCATGGTGATATGCCCGTTTTGATGAATGGTGAAGCAATATATAGTTTATTGGCAGACTTCAATATTCAAATTTAACATTCTTAGTCTCTATGCAATTCAGATTGTCAAATTTCTATCTAGCTCACATAAAATGAAATTCAAGTTGAAATTCTCTGTCTTTTGTTAATCAAAATATGTTTGCCTCATAGTGCTGCCTTTTTTGCTTGTTTTCTTGGCTTTTTTTTTTGGGGGGGGGGGGTTCTTAGTTTATATAATACATATGGTGATTGTGGCCTGATATTTGATTGTCATATGCACTAATGCTAACTCATGACCGGTATCTTCATTTGTTTGCAGACAATAGGATCCCCACATTTTATTATGATACCTCTGTGAAGGCTTTCATCAGTGCAGATGGGGCTACAGGGATGTTACTGATGTCGAGAATGTGGTTGCCAATTATGCGAAATCACACATACCCCTTGAAGTGATGTGGACTGATATTGATTATATGGATGCATTTAAAGATTTCACACTTGATCCCATCAACTATCCACTTGATAAGATGAGAGAATTTGTGAAATATTTTCACAAAAATGGTAAAAAATATGTGCTTATCTTGGATCCTGGTACATTATTTCAACCATTTCCTTCAGCTTAAATGTCTCTTTTATGTGTTGGATCTGTTATTGATATGAGGAAATTTGTAAACAGGTATCAGTGTAAATAAGACATATGCAACCTTCATTAGAGGTTTGGAGGCTGACATCTACATAAAGCGTAACGGGACCAATTATCTTGGTGAAGTTTGGCCAGGGCCAGTGTACTACCCTGATTTTCTAAACCCACATAGCCAAGATTTTTGGGGCGGAGAAATCAAAAGATTTCAGGACATTCTTCCTTTTGATGGTCTTTGGATTGACATGAATGAGTTGTCAAACTTTAATACTTCACCTCCCATTCCTTCTTTTAACCTTGATAATCCTCCATACAAAATCAGTAATTCTGGAAATCAAAGCCCCATCAATTATAGAACAGTTCCAGCAACCTCTTCACACTATGAGAATATCACTGAGTATGATGCTCACAATTTATATGGACTCTTGGAAAGCAAAGCAACTGACAATGCCTTGAAGAATGTAACTGGTAAAAGGCCATTTGATCTCAGCAGATCAACCTTTGTGAGCTCAGGCAAGTATGCAGCCCATTGGACGGGAGACAATGCTGCTACTTGGAATGACTTGGCATATTCCATTCCTTCCATTTTGAATTCTGGAATCTTTGGAATTCCTATGGTTGGAGCAGATATATGTGGTTTTGCAGATAATACGACTGAAGAACTGTGCAGGCGTTGGATCCAGGTTAAATAACTTAGTTTGCTTATCTATTGTCATAGATATTGATGCATTTTGTTATAATATCTTATGAACTGTTACTTGCAATTTTTATAATTTACAATCCCCCCACATCTCCACAAATGCACAATCTGAGTCAAACTAGCTCAGATTATGAATGTAAAGCCAACATAACACAAATTTTGCCATCCGTTTTTTTATTTTTTATTTTATTTATTTATTTATTTATTTTTTGTTTGGGAGAATTTACATTGACATTTGCTTGAAAGATGTAGAGGTGACACTGCAAAAACTGGTGTAAAAGTATTCTTTTTCTCATTCATTCCATTTTGCATAATAAAATGCAATCCTTCTAATTTCCTTATTTTGGTAAAATGCAGTTGGGGGCCTTTTACTCCTTTGCAAGAGATCATTCAAATAAAGGCACCACTCGTCAAGAGCTCTATCTTTGGAATTCAGTGGCTGCATTGGCTAGAAAAGTTCTTGGCCTTTGTTATCGCCTTCTCCCTTGTCTCTGTACATTGATGTATGAAGCACACATAAGAGTGGCACCAATTGCACGGCCCCTTTTCTTTTCATTGTCTGAGGATGTCACAACATATGAATTAAATTTGCAATTTCTATTAGGCAAAGGGGTTGATAGAGTCCAATGGCGTTGTGCAATCCATGTAACCGACCCCATTTAGTAGGATAAAGCTTTGTTGTTGTTGTTGTTTTTTTTTTAGGCAAAGGGGTAATGGTGTCGCCTGTACTGGAGCCTGGAGCAAACACAGTTGATGCATACTTTCCAGCAGGAAGCTGGTTTGACCTTTTCAATGTCTCAAATTATGTGAGTGTAGAACCAGGACAGTCCATGAATCTTGATGTACCTGCTGACCACATAAATGTGCACGTTCGGGAAGGGAATATTTTGGCAATGCAAGGAGATGCAATGACAACAGAAGCTGCCAGAAAAACTGCTTTCCATATTCTGGTTGTTATCAGTAGCAGCGGAAATAGCTCTGGACAAGTCTTCTTGGATGATGGCAAGGTTAACATTGAAGAAGAGGCTGAGACATGGACATTGGTGAGATTTTCTGGTGCAATGAATAGCAAAAGTGTGTTTGTTACATCTGAGGTTACTAATGGAAGATTTGCAGTCAGCCAGAATTGGATCATAGAAAAAGTTACTTTCTTGGGGATTCCTAAAGGTAAGATCTTGCATAGAAGGAGCAGTTCGGGAAAGAATGGGTTGAATATCGTCAAGGGAACATACTTGAGGAGCAAGGCAGCAGTTGTTAAGAGACAATCTGACAGATCCTCAGAGTTTGTTATTATGGAAATTTCGAATCTGTCCATAGTTATTGGCGAGGAATTTTAGTTGGAAATAGATCTTTGAGTGTTAAGTTTCAAATGAATTAGTTCAAGAGGCGTGCTCTTTCTTGTATTATCCCCAGCTAGTGTAGCATGGATGATATTTTTACAAAATGGGAAGAACAATAAGCTTCTTAAATGGTTGTCAATTGGATAAGAATAGATTTTCTATTTGCGAATGTTTTAACAGATGAATAATCTATAAATATTCTAATAGTAATACCCTGCAGCTTGTTTTTGGATTACGTGTCCTCCTTGCAATGCTCCAATTTTCCCATCAATAGCTGGTTTGTGTATGGCATGTTTGTTGGCGCAATGTGTGCTTGTATGATTTGCTCCTGTGAGTATATTTGTAATAATGCATGACTTGTTACATAAAATGTTGCATGTTAAAGTGGATGTTCATGCGTGTGTGGCTGATATGTACAATGGAAATATTTTGTGGCTGGATGTAATGATTGGCTAGAAAAATAAGGTTCCATGAACATAAAACTTGGTTTGATAGGTGTCATTTGATGATTTGTTGCTGGGCATTTCATTTAATGGTGGGGAGGTGGTTCATTGATGCGTACATCTTGGTATGCTGGTTCGTGGATTTGGGAATAGACCATCTAGTATAGAATGTTCAGGAGCTGCAGATCAAGTGTGTTTTATTGCACCAAGATGCCGCCCGTTTGTCGGACTTATTCCAGGTTCAACTGCTATTTATAACAAAATATGGAAATGAATTTGTATCTGTTGCAACTGTGTTCATAGCAGATCGCGGTGTTAACCGCCAGGTTCGAAAAATTTTCATCTTATGCACACTAGCTGGTTGGTATAAACGTGATTAGGGGTTTCCTCTTTTTACTGACTTTTCTATCTTACATGGCATTTTTTCCCCAAGATGGGCCGACACAATTTGTTGGGGGTTCCAATTTGTCCTTTCCTTAAATAAAATAGTATGCTTTTCTTCATACCATGACAATTAGAAGCCCCTTTGGCTTTTGTTCCTATTATCATTAGTCTATTCATGGCTTTACAATTTGGAAGTAGCAAGTCTTTAGAGCAAAGTGTTGTAACGAGATGCTTTGTCTGTATTACATTCCTTCCTTTTGCACATTCTAATCAAATATGTGAGATAGTGATCGATGAATGGGATTAGGTTGGTGGAAATTGAATTATAAATTTTATGTTGGTTATGGTCGGATTAAAGTCACAGCATAATTTACAATTTGTCAATTGTTATATGTAGACTTCCTTGTCCACAAACATTACTTCAGTTTCAAATATTTACACAAATTCATTTAAAATGATCATCTATGTTCTGATGATCAAATTGTGTTGCATTAAAATTAAGAAATTGAAGATCCTAAAGTTATTGAGATCATTTTATTTAATGAATATGTAATTTGTTTATGATTGCTAATAAATTTTGAATTGAATAAATAATTACTTTTGCTTTGACTTTAACTTTTTTTAGTTTAATTTGTTTCATAGGTCTATGCTTAACATGTGCCTTTGGTGAAAAAGTAGCATTTGAGAAATAATTTTGGAGAGAGGAGATGGAGATGTTGTTTCAAATCCATCCCAACATGATAGGATTACACTCCGAAAGTACAAAAGGCCTGAGGAATTGAATAACTTGGGAAAATGAGTGACATTTAAAGCAGCAATTGGCGTTTAAAGGATATTTGGTGGAGATAAGGATTGTTATGGGAAGTCTTAAAAAGGAGAGTTCTGTGTTTCATGCAATGGAGAAAAAGAAACGTTTGTGTCTCGGTTCTAAAAACGGCAGTGAAGATGGAAATGGAGAGGGAGGCTTCAAAAGAATGAGGGAAATTTTTTTATGATTCGTTTCAAAGGTATTGGGAAAAAAAAATAGGCACGTTGGTTTATAAAGAAGGGAGCTTTGTGTTTTGTGAAGCGGAAGATTTAGCGCCATCTCTTTTATTGTTTCTTATTCTAATTATTTTCTTTATGAACCAATGAATGATTGTTTTTTTATTTTCATTGTGTTTTTAATAATTCTTTGAACCTACTGTTGGAAGTACGCAGAAACGATTTTTATAATTGTCATTTGCAAATTTGTAATCATGTGGCATAATTGATTTTTCTGTGTTAGCCTGAATAATTTTTTAAAGAAAATCGTGTCTATATTTATCTATGATCTTATAGCCTAATATTTACAATACTTTCTAATTATGAAGTGAGAAACTAGTTGCCCAATTCTAATTTCGTTATTCTGGATTTTGTTATACACTATAACGGATGAATCCTTTTATACATAGGTTGATGATTGCACGTGGCAAAGATGGAATGTCATCTCAATGTATGTTATCTTCAAATACATGTTTGAAAATATATAATAATTCTAACGTAATAAGTGAAAAGTCAGACGGTATTTTTGCGGTTCTAAAATGTTATATGGTTGTAATTGGTAAAAGAATGTACGTTGGTATGAAGAGCCAAGGGAAGCACAGGTGCATGACTAGTTATTAACAAAATCTAAAATTCTCGAGTCCAACTATTGCAAGCTTGCATTTTATGGGTTGCTGTATCAAAAGTAACATCACTTTATTTTACTTTTATGTACTTTCAGTTTGGTGATTTAAAGTTAAAAAGGTAATCAATGAAATCTCGCCGTTTTAGCAAATAAAATCATAGAGGAACAATAGCATTAACATTTTATTCTCAAATAATTTATAGGACTTCGACTAAAGGTTAAATGAATAAATTGGATTGAATTAGACTTTGTCTTCATAGATGCAAGCCTAAATCTTAAATCTTAACTTTTAAAAAGAGTTTAGTTTTACATGGCTTAATCTAGAACTAAGATAGATTAGATCAACCAACGGACTAGCAAGGGACATTTGAGATTTTTTTTTTAAAATATCATTTTATTTGATTTTTATCTCCTTTTTTAAACCTAAGTGTCCCCATACTTTTTTATGAGGTATGAGACTTTCATAAGGCCTAGAATGCTTTAAAACTTAATTTGCTACTACTAAACCAACTAATACCGAGAGCATTTGACTTAAGTGGCACCCAATGTCCCTAAAAGACTTTATGTCTTCCGCTACATCTAGAGTTTGATCTTTGATCCTGACATGTGTACTCATCCAGTGATTTAACTACCTTTATTATTACTACAAAAAAAACCAACTAATCATTGGTGATTTTCATTCTTTTTATTTTTGTGTAATAAATTCATACTTAATTGGGGCTGACATTTAGGTTGAAATCAATGGCAAATACAAAAATTTTAATTTGTGGGGACAATATTTACATTTAAAATAAAAATAAAATTATTATATAAATTTAAATAAAAATAAAATTTAATTTATTTCATTATTTTTATATGTGTGTTCTTGTGTGTGATTAATAAATTTTGAAAATTTTATTTTTATTTAAAATAAAAGTTTTCTAATTTAGTTGATGTAGAAATATGTTGTGGAAGTAATTTTGTTTAAATTTACAGGGGTAATATATAATATTAATGCGTGTGTGTAAAGATAACAAATTTATTTGTGGGAGCAATTGCCCTCACAATGATCTAAATAGATCTGCCTTTGGTGGAAATTGAGTTTGCTTAATTCTTTTTTAGAATATAAAACATTGTAGATAATGGACAAATACACAACACAAAAATTGAATTTCTTTTTCTCTAATAAAGAAGAGATACGTCTAAGGGCTAGTTTAATTTGCACGTTCCGTATGCTTAGAGGATGATCCTAATGGCTTAACATGTTTAGGCTTGTTTTTTAACAAACCACTAATCTGTTAGTCCACAGTATTGAACGAAGTCATTCTAGTTTTAGTATTCTTGTAATATCCAATAGAAGTCCAATAGATTAAGAGTATGACTAGTTAATTAGAAAACAATTATTAGCAGGTAATTAATGGAAATATTCATCAATATTTAAGGATGTAAAATTCATTAGAATTTATTTTAGGAAATCAGATTACTTCAAAAGTATTTAATATTCAAGGTTAATAGAATTTTGAAGTAACTTAAGCACTTTACTTAGAAGCATCTTATAAAAGCTAAAATTGTCAATATTGTCAATTTTGACAACACCAAAGGTGGTGCTTTTTTTTTTTTGTTGGAGCAATAAAGGGAAAATGACTTCATTTTAAGGCATTAAAGGAATTTCTAAGAAGTTTTGCAAATAAAAATTTTATTAGAAAAATAAAAGATGATGATTTTGATTAAAAATATTATTTTAATATGTGATGATATAGAATAAGGAGTATTATTTTAATAAGGCTTAGAAACACTTGTTCAAAAGTCTTATCATCCCTATGTAGATGAGAATGCAATTAAAGCCATCACATGGAAGGAATATTTGCATTGATGATAGAATATTTCCTTGGATATTAAAAGATTATATAAGATATTATGTGAATTTTATGGAATAGAATGCATTATTTTAATAAGGAATTAAACATGTGTGGAAATATTAGCATATGAGCATTACTGAGGGAATATTACACTTATATATTATTGATTTTATTTGAAGATATTGTAAGATATTAGAAGATTTTTGAAGATTTTTGTTCCCTTTAAAGAATCCAAAACCATGGGCATTACTTGTGAGAGAAACTTAATGATTTGTTGAAATGTCATAACATCCTTGAGCTTCACTATAAATAGAAGTGAGGTTTTGCACTTCTCTTTACATTGTGTTGGAAAGCAATATATGGCTTAGTGAGAGAGATAAGTGAGGAAGTCCTTTACTTTATACATTCTTCATATTTCTTCATACTTTTCTAAGATGGTTCTTGAGAGTTTTTAATGAGTACTTAGAGTTTTACTTAAGTTTCTTAGAGAAAAGCTCTTAATATTTGAAAAGAAAGGTAAAAAGGATAATTTGTTTAGTGGTTTCATTTTCTTTTATGGTTCTTTTACAAAGTTCTTTGCTAACTTCATAATGTTTTTGGATAGTGGAACTTGAATCCATAGGATTGTGGAAAAAATCAAGCAAACACATCAAAGATACCTATTTTTTTAGGTTTTCTCTAAGAAAGTTTGCTATGTATAAAATATATATGTGTTTTGTTTAATGATGTGTTGAAACCATGACTTTCATGATGATTTTGTTTTTTCTAAATTTGGAAAGATGTTTTCTTTAAGAAAAACACATGATGTCATTTTAAAGTTAAAAATTTTGGATTTTGAAAAAAGAATAATAGATCTTGTTTTCTATAAGTTTATAAAAGTGTATTCCAAAAGAGGAAATAAAACATGTTTTTAAAAAAGAGATTTTCTTAAAAGATGAAATCTTAACTAATCTTATACTTAAAGGATCTACAAAGATGTAATGATGAAAACATTTCCTAAAAAGAGAAAATAAAAAGATATTTCAAAAATGTGGTTTTGAAATGGTTTTCCTAAAAGAAAGTATTTTGGAAAATTTTGATTTTTGAAAACATCTTATGTTTGGGAAAGTTTGGAATCATTTTATGTTTCTAAAGGAAATCCCATGACTTTAAAGAATGAACCTTTGAAAAGGTTTCTTGAGAGAGAAAGTGTTTTGAAAAATGTCTAATGTTTTAAAGTTACTTCATGATTTGAAAAGGAAAGGAGACAAAAATAATTTTTGAGAAGGGATTTGTGAAGAAATTAAAAAAAAAAAGGATCTTGAAAATGATTTGAAAAATACCATACCATTTTTAGATCTTGGATGGTCATCTTTTGAAACATGATTTTATACAAAGCTAGAAGTAAAAAAATTTATTCAAAACACCACGTAGTGCTTATGGGTTTCACTTTAAAACCTTAAGTATGGTTTTTGTTTTTTGAAAAAAAAATCATGTGCACATATTTTTAAATCCTAATAGGGATATTAATTATGGTTACATCAAAATTTTTTGGCAAAAATAATTTTGAAAACCTTGTTTGAAGCTCTTGGATTTCATGCTCAATTCTTGAGAAAAATTCTAATTTTATGGAAAAAAATTGTTACAATTATTTCTAAAAGCTTTTGAAAATATTAGAACATATTTATAACAAAGTTGTTAAAGCAAAAATAAGTTAAAGATGAACCTTGAAGTTTTTGGTTTTGTGTTGGAAAATAACATTAAAAAATTTTGTTTTTCAAGGTGAAAAATTATCTCCTATAAAGTGATTTACTAGTAAAGTGTTTTGAATATTTTTGTAAAATGTTTTGACTAAGAAAATGGTTGAAATATAACATTTAGTGTCTCTTTTTCAAGGCTATTGAATTTCTAAATTTTTTTAGAAAAGTTAGATTTAAAAATTGGAATTTCAAATGCTAAGTATCTAGCTTTCAAGGCATTTTGATAATTTGATATATTAGTGACTTGTGTAACTTATTTTTAACTTAAAAAATGTTGAAGAATTTTTTTAATACTCCTATTACAAATCTAGAAATTGCCATAAAATTTCAATGAATTTTGATATTTAAAATGAGATTTTCAAGTATAGGTTGCTCTATAAAATCAAGGAAGACATATACTTGATTGTATAAAATTTTGACATGTATATATGTAGAACCTATGAAGTTTTTGCTACTCTATGGCATATATATTGCTTGAATTAGTAAAGGTTCTCTTACTTATTAGAATAATGCATCAAGCAAAGGCTTAAATATGCTTTGATTTAAAAATGATGGAATTTAGAAAACCTAAGTTTGTTCTTCATGATTTTGTTGGGTAAAAACCTAGGCATTAAGGCTAGTTTTTAAAGAAAAATCTTGATTTGATATAGTATAATATTGTATAGAAATATTACTTTAAAGTTATGCTTGAAAGTGGAAAAAATAAATGTGAATCATAGAAGTAATACTGCACGGTTTCATGCTAAAAACTATGAGGATAAGAATGCTTTTAGTGCATAAAATTAGTTATGAATGATACATACACTAGTGAAATAGATATGAAAGACTTAATGAACTTTTGTGTATAAATATGACTGATTTGAGCGCTAAGATATATAATCTAGCATATGGATATGAAAGCTTGAATGTTTAATATGGTCACTTGAAATGTGATAAGAATACTATTTTGCTAGATTATATTATTGTGAATATGATATTGTTTATGTCATTTTTATGGCATGGAAGGTATTTTAATCTTACCCTAATATTGTTGTGAAATTGTGCAAAAAAACATATAAGACCACGTGAATCTATTTTTAATAATAAAAGTATCTGAAGATCATTAGTTTGTATTCACTAAAATGTAGAAATGTTTAAAGACTATGTGAGTCTATCTTCACTAATGTAAGTGCCAAAAAATCATGAGTCTATATTTGCTAAAATATAAAAGTGATAATAGCTTGAAAGGCTATCTTCAATATAATAATCTGAACAAAAATTGTTAGAAGCTTGAGAGGCTATCTTCACTATAATAAACTATATAAAAAAATGTTGAAAGCTTAAGAAATTGTTTTCACTATAATAAGCCTCATAAAAAAGTTTCAGAAGCTTAAGAAGTTGTCTTCACTATACTTAAATGTGAGATAGGATAAGGTTAGTTCTAGAGTAATAAGATGGTATACCTCCTGTTATTTTTATTATATAGATACATACATAATATTATGATTGTGATTGTGCTCAAAATTATCTTTTGTTTAGATAAATACAACATGTAGAAATGTTAGATGTGTGATTTTTAGTAAAAAAAAAGTTATTTAAATACATGTTTTGTATATATCTAATCTTCTAGCTAAAACCTATTAGAAACTTAATGTGATAGTCATTCACTAAGTAATTAAATTACTCACTATACTTGTAGATATTATTTTCAAATATTATAGCTCTTGATGGTGCCTATAGAAATTGTTGATATCTAGTGGCATGCATAGGAAACTGTTTGTGGATAATTTAAATTAGAATTTCACTTCAGTATAAGCAATAATTTTAGATGATTCCCAATACATGAGGACTACACCATCTTCGACTTTGAGGATACCATTGACGATTAGTCTAGTTGATAACTATTATATCAAAGTATTTATTTTTAAAATCTTACTCTGTATAATCATTTTATGACTTGACTCTAATGATAAAAGAGATAATTGTATAAGCTCAGGCATTTTGTATATATGATACATGTGTATAGCTTTACCAAAAGATGTTTTTGTGATATAAAAAGGCCATAATTTTTCAAAGGAAAGAGAGAAAAAGAAATGATTTTCAACATCCAAGGTATTTCATATATGCATTTAGATTTTAGAAATGTTTTTCTACTTTTGAAAGCCTTTATTAAATAATAAAGAGATATTTTTGTTATAAAGAAGTTTTTTGAAGTAATAAGTTATTTATTTGATTACAAAGTATTCTTTTTAGAAATAGGTCTTTGATATTGATATTTGTTTTAGGATAAGGTTCTATTTGTTGAAGTCATTATCTATTTTCAAAATTTTAAAAAATTGAACCTTATTGGTTTAAGTAAAGCTATTTTTTTAAAAAAAAAGAAATTTTAGTGAATTTTCAAATTTAAAGTTTTTGCATCTTGCATGTTTTTCAAAAAATAGTAAAATTTTTAAATGGTTTTGTTAGGAAAGGCTTGTAAAGATATTTGATTGATGATTTTACATCGGTCACAATGGTCCAAAAAATGGGTTATGACAATTATTTGCTATGTTATGCTTTTTTTTCGTGGACACTTCTCTTGAATAATGTATTTTTCAATCCATTTACATGTTATGCCCTAGGATTTTAAATTTTTTGAATTTTAATTCTACTAGCTTATTTTGAACTTTAGGCATTTAAGGAGAGAAAAGTAGTAAATTATTTAAGTGAATAATATGAGAGGTATTTGAAATAAATGTGTTAGAAATTTTAGAAAAGAAAACTTATTAAATTCTTAGAAATTTATTTAAAATTGATAAGTAAAAGAAGAAGAAAAGCTAGTGATAATTTTAATTGAAGAGAATTAATAATAAAAAGGAAACAAGTGAAAGAGAAGAGTTATGAAATCTATTTTTCCTAAATTGTGCTTTTCTAGCTATTTCCCAGATTATCTTCATAAAACACCCTAAGCCCCCCCTCACTTTAACTTTTATTAACCTTAACTCTTTAAGCTATGAAGAAGTAGAAGGAAGCATTCTTCCTAACTTCATTCCTTTTCCTCATAAGTGTTATAAGTTGACAGTTATGATAAATTTGATACGAAAATATGTTCGTAACTGGATGAGACTTGGTGGAAAAATTCAACATGTTATAATGATCTTGTGGCTAAAATTTAGGATCAATCTCATTAGTGTACTATTTTGCCCAATTTTCCTACTTTTTGGGGTATTTTAATAATTTTGGCAAGGTTCAAAAATTTAAAGGAGTTCAAGAAGCCTGTAATTGTGATTTTCATATTTTTTTTGTGTCATTATGTTTTCATGCCAATTGGACACCTAGAGTTTTAAGAAAAGGGCTTATGACGGTTTAAAAAAGTGTGTCTATTCTTGCCAGATGGGTTTTTGCTTTTACTCAAAATGTTCTTTAAAGGGGTGGAATGTCAGGAAAGCTTAGCTAGATGCTTGGACGCTAAGCTAGGGACTCGAGTGTGTTGGCTTTTAGCCATTCCCTACACACTTAAAACTATGTAATAAGGTATATACCAAGCGAACAGACTATCCCTCTCTCTATTGAATTATCCCTTTTATGCTCGTTATGCTTGGAGGCTTCATGTATGAGGCAATATTACAGATCAACATGCATGGTTGCTTCAGTGATATATGATATTGGCTTGCAAACATTTTATACATAGGACTTATTATATAGGTGATATTTCTTCAATATCCCACTATCTTTACTAAATGTGTCAGAAGAGTGGGTTTTAATGGAAAGACTAACATATTCACTAAGAGTGGCAAGTATGCATTGCATGATTTTAACTATAGAGTTACTGGCCTGTGACATATGGTATTAGAGCTTGATTTATGCTAAAAGGCCAAGATTGAGTAAGCTACAATTGGTCTAGATGTGACTTATCCAATATTGTATAAGGGATATGCACAACAATCATTCTTAAAATAGGTGGTGTCATTGCTAAAGATTTGAGATTAAATTAACCCAAGAAGCTAATATATGAAAGAATGATACATTTAAGTCATCATGGATCAGTGCATCGGGCACAAGCATCTATGCTAGAGGTTTATCTTATTTGTGTGCATGGAATGCTTGTTATATGCTCATTCATAGTAATGGCACTGAAGGATGCAAACCACCATTTAGAGGGACGAGTGAATTAATGGCTGATTTAGTAAGAAAAAACTCAATCTTACTAAAGGGCTTGACTATCTTTGGTAGGGGTGTGCTGAACTTAAAGGGCGAAACTTTTAGTCATGCAAAAGTGCATAACCATAATCGATGAACATATCTTGAAGGATGGCACCTTTGAGGAATGTGTTCAATAGATTACTCTAAAGGAAGTGATCCAAAATCATGTCAAGGTAGTCTAGAGAGGCCAATCTTAGTGCTTAGAGGAGCATAGTTACAGGGTAAAGTGGATTGCTTTAGAGGAATTATTCTAAATCATGTTGAGACAATCTAGAGGGATTGTTCATATTATTCAAAGGATTTTTATTTAAGGGAGCATAACTAAAGGATTGAGCAGAGATTGAAGGAATCAATGCTATATGCATAATCTGTGGGTTAATAGAATGTGTTCAATCTCTTACACGATTCTTCAATGTAGAGGATTAAGCTACATAATTACTTTATTAGGTGGCAACAATGACTTGGAGGAGGGTTGCAAACTAGTACTATATAGTTGCTTGGTTAAAAGACTTTGCAACATTGAGTTCACATTTGCTTTTATACATGTAAAGTGTAACTTAAGCTAGAGTGAAGGATACTTTATACTCAACCTTATCAAGTCGTTGAATAAGGAAGCCATCAGAGAATGTGCTCGAAGAAGTCATTAAAGGACTCACTTGAGTAGGATTATGAGAGCTAAGACATTGCTAGATGTCCCTCAAAATAGGAGGGGTTGTAAGGACTATGATACAAGAGTATATTAACTCCACGAGTAAGCTATGGTGGCTGATGAGATGCTAAAGGGTATTGATTCAAAGAGGATTAGAGGATCCAATTGAGCATGAAAGTGTTATTACAAAGTGCAATGAATTGATTGAAAGCAAACAAGCAAACTAGGGAGTAAGGTTATGGGCCTTTTGCATAGATTAAGTATAAGTCTTGTCCCTTTCACTGTTGGTATAGGACATTAGGTGCAAAACACCTGTTAATAGATGATTCAAAGTGCAACTACTTACTAGATGAGTTATGAAGGTAATGAGTTTAGGAAAGCTAGTAAGTAAGTAGCATTAAAAAATGTTAGGATATTTTGAAAGGAGATTACAAAATTAGCACTTTAAGAAATTTGTTAATGATGCATTTGGCCAAGAGAATACCGATGTTGTAGAAGCAATAACCTAACTATAGTATAGGAAAACATTCATAATGCTGAAATAGACAAGCATAAGTGGTCGAGGGAGTAACTCAGAGGAGGAGGCTAAAGATTATCATGAAATTTTAAAAGAGTAAGTAGATTCTTTATGGAGTTATGTCAAATTGAAGTATCAATGAGGGCATTCACATTTGAAATAGAGGAGAATGTCATAAGCTGATAGTTATGACAAGTTTTACAAATAAACATGCTCTAATTTAGGCAAGACTTGGTGGAAAAATCCAGCATGCTTGTGGTAGTCTTATGGCTAAAATTTAGGATCCATCCAAGTAGTGTACTATTTTTCTTGATTTTTCTAAATTTGGGGGCATTTTAATAATTTTGATAAGATTCAAGATTTTAGAGGAGTTCAAAAACCTTGTATTTGTAATCTTCACATTTTTTTTGTTCATGTCAATATGGTTTTGTGCCAATTAGACAACTAGAGCTTTGAGAAAAAGGGCTTATAATAGTTCAAAAAAAGTATATCTACTCCTACCAGATAGGCTTTTACTCAAAATATTCTTTAAAGGAGTGGAATGTCAAGAAGGCTTAATAGGGCACCTAGACACTAAGTTAGGGACTTGGGTGTGTTGGCTTATGATCATTCCCTACACATTCAAAACTATATAATGAGGCATATACCAAACGAATGTAGTGTTCATCTCCCTATTTAATTGTCCTTTTTATGGTTATTATGCTCAAAGGCTTCATGTTCACTTTGAAATGAATAATCCCTAGATACACATCTATTCCATTTTTCCATTTTACACTTATTCCAAGTATATGATAAGGCTTACTCGTCAAGCAGGGACGAAAGGGCCTTAATGATCCAAAGGTGTTAAGTGGAAGGGCCTTCATTTAATGGATAAATGTTACTCTAGGGATAATAGGTTGATTTTCCCTAAGAGCTCACATCGACAAAAAAGTTTGGAACCTCAATGTCAGCTTGTAGATCAGCATGCACAAGTACTTTAGTGACATTCAATATTGGCTTGCAGACATGTTGTATATAAGATTTATTGTATGGGTCATATTTCTTCGATGTCCCACTATCTTTACCAAGCATGCTAGGAGAGTAGATTTTCGTGGAAAGGTTGGCATATTCACCAAGAGTGGCAAGCATGTGCCACACGGTTTTAGTTAAGAAGTTGCTAGCCCATGACATAAAATAAGACACTTCTAAATCATTAATTTTTAATGGATTGATTCTTTTAACCTCATCTATTTCTTCCTCTTTTGTTAAATTCCAATTTGGTCTTGGTTGGAAAAAAATTGAACAAAGCTTACCCTAACCTAAGAACCTTTGTTTGGTGTTTAAAAGTTCATTCACTTCAAATCTTTCAATGCAAGCCTTTCTTTTAAGAATTATGAGTAACATTCTTCCTAATCCTAGTCTTGATTTTCTTTAACTTTATCATTTAAATGCTTAAGGTTTATATATGGATAATAAGGATGAATTTTAGTTAGAATGTTGTTTTTGATAAAATTTATAGGGGATTTGAGAAGGTTTGATGCTTAGTATGTGAAATTAGGTAGTATAATGGTGTGTTTTTGCAAAAAAAAAAAATGACTTTATAATGATTGAGATATGAATGAATAGTAATCAATTATAGAATTTTAATAAATGCTTTTAAGGTAGTTGATTGGATAATCAATTCATCAAAGTTAGCACATAATTCCCCTACATGGTTAGTCTATTGTACAATTAACTCACTTTAGTTAGAACCAAAAATTGGAGTTAAAGTAATTGATTGTACAATCAATTCATCAGGGTTATTATGTAGTCCTTTTGCATGGTAGTCCATTGCACAAACAATTTACCTCAATTAAAACCAAAATTAGAGTTGAGGTCATTGATTGTGCAATTAATTAATTAAAGGTTAGCACATAACTCCCCTATATGAAAATCCTCACATAATTAATTCACCTTAATTAAAACCAAAATTTGCCTCACTATATTTGAATATGCAATTGATTCATTTGCCCTATTCCATTAGTGAGGTCTTCTATACCTTAGGTTGAAATCTAAGGCATCGAAACATGTATTCACTAACAAATGAAATATTAATAAGTGGTAGAGTTAGTACTTAAAAAGCTAAGCTTTCAAATCGTGTTGAAGTAACTTTTTTTTTTTTTTAAGATTGGATTAGTAGATATAGACTATGTAAAATATGTTGAGACAAAATTATAAGAAAGCCTAAAATTTATTAAATGGTGTAAAATATATTAGTGTTGAAAGCGGAAGGAATATGTAATTATTGTAAAATAACCTCGATGCTTCAACTCTATGTATTATCATGATTAGTTTCCAAATCTTTTGATAGATAATAATTATTATAATAATTATATATTTTTATGTCATCATTATTATACTTTTTCAAAAGTTTTAAATTGTTACATTTTACAATAATTTTATCACAAAAAATTACAAATTTTTTATCTATAATTTTAATTAATGGAGTTGTATTTTTTGACATTTATAATATACAAATTCTGTATCACACATAATATTTTAAAAAAATTATGAAGAGCAGAAAATTTTGACAAAAAATTACAGATTTATTAAAATGTATAAAATAAGAAGAGACTACATAAAATAGAATCCCTAAAAATTTTTAATTTAAAATACTAAAAAGATCATGTTTGTTTAGTATAACAATAAAATAATTATGAACACAACTAGTTTAACTTTCATGTAGTGTACAAAAAAATATTGTATAAATTTTTATATTTAGGAGTCATTTGGATCACATAGGAAATAACTTCCTGTAAGAAATTAAACTTCCAAGGAAATAACTTCATATTTAAATTTCCTGGGTAGTACATAAAATTGTGTGGTTGATAAATAAAAATTAATATTTCTTAGGAAACAAGTTCTTGTGTTTTGTTTGGTTTAATGTTAAATATCTTAGGAAGTGTTAATAAAATAACTATTATATCTTCAATATTATTATAATATAAATTAATAAATTTTAGCTATCATTAATTAAATTTAATAAAGATAATTTTATCATTATATCCATAAATAGCATAGGGAATAGAACTTACCTGGAGGGAGGTAGGTAAGTTATTTTTCATGTTTTGTAAGAAATAGGACTTTCTAAGAAGTCATATTTTCTCCATTTTGTTATATAATAACTAACTAAACAATTTAACTCTTTCCTATTTCTTGAAAAATAAAACTTCTTATACTATTGAAGTGAATCAAATGACAACTTATTTTTATATTGTATTTAATATATTGTCATTATGATTTAGTATGCATGTTATTAAAAATCATCAAAAATTGTTTTTAAAACTTAAAATTAGCATACACAATTTATGAATAATTAAAGATAATATATGAAATAAAATTGAGTAAATTTAATATTTATGAATCATCGTACATTATAATAATATATATCCATCAATAACCAAATGATATTTTAATTTATTCAAAAAAAATTGGATAATATAATAATATTAAAATAATAAATATTCAATTGCATATGCTATTATAGAATTTGTAAATATATATCACATTTTATACTATTGAATTTAATGATATATATATATAATGCTAAATTATTAATGTTGTCATTTTTTTTACATTTCTTTTAATAGAGGTGCTAAAACATTTTATTAAATTATCAATCAATGATTAAAATAATACTTACATTCTTTGAAGAAAAAACTTAATGTAAAACTAATTTGTCGAATATTGAAAGGAATGCTCTCTCTCTCTCTCTCTCTCTCTCTATATATATATATATATATATATATATATATATATATGAAACATAGTAATTTTAAAATGAAGAAATTAATTTCATTGTTATGATAACTAAATTAATTGCAAATTTTTTTTAATATATCTTGTTTGTTCAATTTATATATATATATATATATATATATATATATGAAACATAGTAATTTTAAAATGAAGAAATTAATTTCATTGTTATGATAACTAAATTAATTGCAAATTTTTTTAATATATCTTGTTTGTTCAATTTATATAATAGTTTAAATTTGAGCAGCATATATTTTGATAACTTTAAATATAAATTTATTTAAGAGAAAATAAAATACAACAATTTGTATGTTATGTAATAAAATAAATTTTTATTAATTTTCTTAAAATTATCAAAATATAATAATGAATATACTTTCCAAACAAATAAATTTTTAAAAATATAATTATATATATTATAACTTAGAGGCAACCACACAAATAAAAAAGAGAATGCTTAATGTAATCTGACTTCATCTTTTTATAATAAAAAATGAAGATATCATGACTCATTCTAATCGTGACTGGCATGGATCCTGAAATTGATTTTCATAAACCTTAACAATTTTCCTCTTTTTTTATCCAATGAAAGTTTCCAAATTTCAAAAGCCTTAAAAATTTTATTATAAAGTTTTTATGAAAAAACGGATAGGATCTCCCTTATTTTGGATACTTCTTGAAAGCCACACACCTTAAAATATAGAACTTGGATATTTTTTAGATACAACAATGAACAATATCTACATAATATTATACAATTACAACATATAGGCAAATAAATGATTCAACACATCAATGCTAAATCAATACACAATCATCAATTCATTTTTAATCCTAATTCAAAATGATCCCCAATTGTTAAATCTTTCAACCTAGGTGGTCTTTATTTCTCCATGGATGCCACAAGGCTTAAAAGAACTCATCTTTAGCTTGAAAACATTACAAACAAGATGGAGTGAGTTACACGAACTCAGTGAGCATACATTTACCACTATCTTGTGAGAGATAAATTTTTACATACGATAATCATGGGCTAATCATGTAAGAAATCAGAAACTTTTAACAAACCCATTTCTTGGATTTTTGAAACCTATAAAACCAAATCTTGGAATAAAAGCTCTCCTGCACAAGATTCATGGGAGGTACAACTATCCTATAATACACAACATTATCATCACAACACACACTATCTATTTCGGGTAGACAATACAATCATAAACAGTCTTTAAGACTAAAATACAAACAAATCATCATAGTCACATTATACCTTTACATTCATGTTAAACAATGACATCTAACAACAAGTAAAGTTCTAATATCATATCTAATCACACATTCAGTAATAGTAACTATATATGTAGCCGCCTTTTGATTTCAAGATCAAGTCTATACTTCTTAACTACTCGTTGAGAATTTCTCATCTAGCTATTAGATTAATCTTATATCTTTCATAACTGTTAGTTGAGAATTTTCCATCCGGCTTTCATCTCATCCTTTTATCACAATTCACAATATCCAATGTCATTGCTCTAGCATAGTCCATAATTTTTCAATGCCTTATAAGGCTCGATTCACAATGTAATCCCTTCACTAGAGCTTCGCTCTATTTATACCACCAAATCCAATACAAGTCCACATAGATAACTATTCAACAATTACAGGTAATCAAAGCATATAAGACAATCACAACACGATTTATTGTAATTCTATCACCATCAAACAAATAGTATTTAATAATAACATCATACTTCTACTACACACTCTAATCAATTAACACTCTAAATAACTAATTATTCCTGTAACAAGAAATGAAGTTTATATGTAAATATATAGACATGAATGTGAATATGAAATTTATACTATTAATAGGAGGACTAGAATTCGTAATATCTAAATTGTTTTTAATTAAGATAAAATTAATTGTAAGATATATACTCACTTAGTGACGCTAACTCAACTTATGAAAATTTTAAAATATCCACAAGCATCTTTTCCACATTTCTCTTTTATTATCAAAATTCATAAGAATAAGTTATGAATATATCAAACTTATTCATTTTTCCTATCCTAGGATCTCATCTTAGTATTTTAACACTTAATATATATCATAATGTAGAGATTCTTGAATCATATGAACGAGACATTAGAACTTGATTTTCTAATAAAGAACTTATTTGATGCCATTTAACTATTTTAGATTATCTATTTTCCTTCTTTTTAAATACTAAACCTTAATAATAACAATAAAGGTGTGTCTTAATAATGATTTCTTAAGTCCATATAATTTAAATATAAATATTAAAATGTTATAATCTAGGCACATTCTAAATATGCAATTCTAATATTCCATAATGTAATATTATCATGTTTCTCTATATTGACTAACAATCCAAAATACCACATGATCACTTTAAATTCTTACTCTTCTTATCTTTCAAGCTTATTACTGAAATATAAAAAAATTATATTTTCCATTATATTAAGATATAATACTAAAAAAAGACTTTAATCAAATAATCTACACCTAATAAAATGTAAGCATCACTTGAGACCAACCTTGATATAGAAATAAAAGGAAAATGAGGAAGACCTAATCTTAGATGGTGTAATAACAATATCCAAATAATGAAATCCTTCAAAATAATGGAATAAGACATGCTATTTTAGCCTATCACATGCATAAAATTCATATTCTTATTCTATATAGATCATCATGTAACACACAATTGAGTTTTCTTAAAAAACATACATGATTCTTTGGAATAACAACATATAATACTTTATACCTATTTTAATCATACTTCAAGATTATATAGCATAAAGTTTTATATTTTTAAAAAGATTCCTACATACTTCAAATGAGTTTTTATAGGTTATTTGGTTTAACCCCACAATAGCAAGAATATTAGGATTTCATAGCATAAGCTGATTTACCTGAGCAAGATGGTGTCATCGGAGCTTGGTGTAACACCCTTACTTATCAACACCTTAACCCTCATTTTTAAGGTAATTAACGCGTACTACTTTGCCTTTTACTCCAAACTACTCGGAATATCTCAAGCTTGCATATTTCATACAACATGATTAAGAGTCATATAATTATACATAAGTTCAAGTTTACAAACTATACATCCCATCATATACAATATCACTAACTATATCATTATTTACAACTTCAAACATCATTGCCCTTTATCATGAGAGCCTTTGGAAGCATCACCTGGAATGGTTAGTCACAATACAGAAAACATAAGAAACAAAGTTTCCCAGTAGCTAGCTAATGCCATAAAAACATTTCAAGCCATTCCAAATCCTTAAGCAATAAAACATACATTTCAAAATCAGGTAATCATTTATCATCATGTTCAATACCATGCCATTGTAAGAAACATGCGCAGCATACAGCAATCATCAAGCTTATTCAAGGACTTATCTCAATATCTAGCCCATTTAAGGACTTATCACAATATCTAGATGGCCATCTCAAACAATCGTACCTAGGCCTCACACAGCATCACGCTGTCTTCCCGGGGTAAACTCGAGCCCAAAGGCCTAACACAGTATCACACTGTCTTCCCGAGGTATCTGGCCATAGGTACCGCACACAGCAATTGCACTATTATCCCCGAGGAACTCGAGCCATAGGCCTAACACAGTATCACACTGTCTTCCCGGGTTGTGCACAAACAATTCATACACATTCCATACAATGGCATAAAACACAGAAAATCATGTAATAGAAAACAACTTAAGGATAAAGCTAGCTACCTTTCACAAGCTTCCAACGTGACGTTTCCTTTGCTCTCACTTAAAAACTCCTTTATACTTCCTCTTGCCTTTGCAAGTTGTCACTCTTTAGTCTATACAAATACACATCATAGCTTATATTAGAACATTATCACTTTCCCTAAACCTCATGTATTCTTTACTTTCTCCATTTAATTAAATGCATACTTAGATGCTCTATACTTTGCTTTCAAGCTTTAAAATGACACATATGAACATTAGAAAAGGATCCAAAGGTAAAACCATGCAAATCCTGAAGAAATCAAGCCAAAAAGTTCACTTAACAAAGAACACGGGGGTCCCATACCCCGTGTTCAGGGCCGTGTTCCTTACTGGTTCACTTCTGGGCTACTCGACAAAGAACACTGGGGTTAACACGGGCCGTGTTCTACCCCGTGTACCTTATTGTCCTTCAGTCCTGAATTAAACACGGGGAGTGTTACACCCCGTGTAGCACACTGATCAGCTTCGACGAGGAACACGGGGTACAACACGGGCCGTGTTCTACCCCGTGTACCTTGCTGATCCTCCGAAAACACATTAAACACTAAAACTCCTTCCTTCCTTCTTTTCCATTTCATGGTTTTGGCTTCTCAAAATGAAAAATACACACAAACACTTTCATAACTTCAAAGTTTCATCTTCCATAGGCTTTATAATTCATTAAACTTATTCTAACTTCACCAACTTAGCCAAGTTCTAAACATATCATGCCCATACTACACATGCACCATTATACCTCTAAAACCCAGGTGTGTAATCATGGTTTCTTGTTGTTTTTACACCAAACCAAAGCCATAAATCAACACTACAACATTTAAGACACCACCAAACATATTCAAATCATCTTAAACTCCATGTTCAATCACCCTTGGCTACATCAACCTCAAGATTTCAGGAAATCAAGAAGAGTACATTAAAGAGCTCTTAGAGAAGATCATTTTTACCTCTTGGTGCAACTTGAGAATCCTCACTTGGAGCTCCCCAAACTTGATCAAACTTGGGCTTTTCTTCAATCTAGGGACATCAAAGGATAGAGCTTGATGAGAGGAGCAATTTTCCTTTCTACACCTTAGCTTGAATCTTGGTATTTTGGGGTGAAAAACTCAAAAGAAACTTTCTCTCTCTTCCTTCTCTCTCTCACACGTCCAGCTTGCTTTCATGGAGGATTTTCTGCAGCTTTTTGGAGAATGGAGAAGGTAGTAGAGTTTTCATGAAGCTCTAGGGGTATTTTGGTCATTTTTTAAAATTCTCAAGGGTATTTTAGTCCTTTTTCACCAAAAGTAAGGCTATTCTTGCCATTATTTTTCTAACAATGACACTTGTCATAAATCCATTGGTCACACTAATAAAAATCATATATTGCACCCCAAAACTCTTGGTTATTCATATTAGATCCCAATTCCTTAGTTATTTCACTTTAACCACACCCGATTCTGCACTTTTGCAATTTAGTCCATAGGGTTTCTGTCTATTTAAAATTCCTTACACTATCAGACTTAGACAACCTCCCCTTTTAGGGTTTTCCAACCTCCTCTGATCATTCATACTATTTAGGAAAATTAATTCTTTCCCTACTATCCTTTTCCTTCAAAATTTCATTTACCCTTACACTTAATTCCTTTCAACTTGAGATTCACCCACCAGGCTAACTCAAACATGCTCTTTGTTTCTACAGCCTCAGAAATTAAACATTCAAATAATAGAATTGAAAATTCGGGACATTACACTTGGCTAGCGATGAACCATTATTAGAATTCCGATAAAGTTTAAAGAAAAAGCAATAGTTCACAGCTATTAATAAGGAGCTCGATTCAAGACTTCCATTGGTTTCCTAACTCACCATAGTTAAGAAAAGACAGGAGGAGGTTCAGGGCAAGCTCACAAGGCCAACAATGGTGAATCCAGCCACTACAGTGCTTTTTGTCATGATAGCCACAATGAAGGAGACTACAAAGCACAGGTCAAAACAAGGTGGTAGCATACAACAATAGTAGTTAAAAGTGAGAGGCATAAATGAGAAGGATTTGTAATGAGAAGAGAGGAAGAAAGACGGGAAAGGGAAAGCTAGTGACGAGTTAGTAGAAGGAGAAGGGGGCTAACGAAAAATGGGAAAAATAAAGTAATTAGCACTTAAAACAAACAATGCATCGACATTTTTTTAAAAAAAATCTAGAAAGGAAAGATAAGAAAATTAAAAAAATAAAGAAAGGGGATGGTATGGAACATGTGTAAAAAGAGAAAAAAAGCCTAAAAATAGGAGAGAGCCAATGGCTTTTAATTTAAAAAAACTAAATATAAAGAGGGAATAAAGCTACTAGAAAAAAGCTAAGAAGGAGTGTACCAGGTATAAAAAATGACAAAAAATGTATAAAAGAAGCAACTAGGAAAATTTAAGAAAAAGGCATTAAAATTTTAAAAAATGAGTGTGCTGACATAATTAAAAGGGAAAGTTATGGGTTTTTCTACAATGCTTCTCATCCTTATCATAAACCCACTTTTCTTTCAACCTTAACCATTATTTCATAAGGATTTATCCTATTCTTTTATTTAAATAACACCTACTTTTTACAAAATTTATTTCATTTCAAATTTCACATCTTGTATTTTCAATCTTCTCCTAAAAAATGTATATATGATAAAATTAGAAATCTTAAAATAAGTATTTTTATTTATTTTAATTTTAAAAATAAATTTATTAAATATCAATAATTAATTCATAAAAGTTTATACTCATAATCACTATTTTCAATTTATGAGAAAATTCTCATAAAATATTTAAACAAACCTTAAATTAATATTAGCCATTTAAAAATAATTCTATTCCCATAACTATCATTTTTCAATTATCCAAACCTTTAAAATAAATTCAAAATCCAAACTTAATCGAGTAATAATTAATTATCCATAAGTATTAAAATTATGAAACTTAAATTTAAGATCACAAAAAATAGCTAATATGCACATTTGTTATAAATAAAGAAAGAAAAGAAAATTAGGACTAACTATGTTTTCCTTTAGTAATCCAATTGGGCCTAATTCAAAATTCGTAGGACACCCTTTACAATTTCAGAAATATAAAATTGTCAAAATAAAAAAAATTTATTTAACTACTTCAACCATTACCTAGTTATGTCATCCAGGCATAAATCCCAAAATTCAGCTATCCAATATATATAATTTCACCACATCACTCAAGACAAAATGCCTATGCTTTCCACATAAGGCATGGTGGACATAGCCTTTTCACATCTTAAATAATTTTTAAGTAAAATATCTTTCTCCTATAGATGTAATATGAGTATGTATATATGTTTATGATTATTATGTGATTAAGTAAGCAAGATTTAGGTTATTATACCATGTAAGCTTAAAATATGAATTAAAATTTATATTTAATGTTTGAATTGTTCCATGACATGCTAGTTATTGTTGTAGGGCCCATTTATCATAATATCACTCACGTAGGGGTTTCAAAATAAAATTTAATTCCTATAAATGTTTCATATGAGTTTGCCAAGTTATAATTTGAAAGTTTGGGACATTATAGATTTAATATAATCGATAAGCTTGGTTTTGTTAGTAATGTATGTTAGCTTATAAATAAGTGATCACTTCAACATGTGAATGTATTACATGTTCTTTCCTTATGATAAGTTGATGTATAAAACCTAATTTATCTTTCAATTATTATGAATTCAAATATCATGATGTAAACAGATGAAACGCTAACTAAAGAATGTGTTTAAATGATATTGTATTATGTTATAGGGTATTAATACTCATTTTGTAGCTTATGCACCAAATATGTATGCTCATTTGTAAAAGGATAAGGATAAAAATTTTTTGAAAGGATAAAGAGGACTGGGAAACATAAGGAGAATTATTTGATTTTGTTATTTTTTTATGTCAATATGGATATTATGGAGTTAATTTTTATAATGTTCTATACATATCTGATAGCTTTTTTTGGTATTCAATCGCGATACTTCACCTTGTTGTATATATGTATCTAATGGTGGAAATGTTAAGAAACTAAAAGGTAAAGTTAAGCCCTCCCTCTATGGTTGACTTTTCCTTATAGAGGCACTTATATTTCCTTAAAATCATGAATAGGGTGCAAGCTAAGCCTTTTTGAATTTTTATTAGAAGTATCTTAAAAATTTTGAATTTAACTTCTATTTGTAACTAGAAAGATTAATCATTGATTTGGATTAAACTCACTATCTTCCTTTCTTTTTCTTTTGGGAGATTTTTCCTTTAGGTACCTAACTACCTTTTGGCCTAGTTAAAGGTAAGCCTGTATTAAGAATCCTCATGACATTAATGAAATAGTTTGACTAGTTATTTACATTTCTTACACAAGGCAAAGTCTAAATTGAATTTTAAAGGTCTTTACATTCAAAAGGTAGTATATTAAGTTGAGCTTATTAGGTGCATTAGTAAGGCTTGTGGGTGCTTATTGGTGGTAACTTCTTACACTAGTCATGATCTAAGAAGGTTTATGATATTATGAATTGATAATAAACCCTTTTAAGATGAATTATGGTTTACTTAAAGACTATTTTGTTTTGCAAGAACTAGATGGAATAAAGAATTATTGCAATAAAAAAATTAGCTCCATTATAACATAAAAATGATTCGTGCCTATATGAAGACATAATTACAACTAACATTGCACTTCTTGTGGTTAGATATGTTTAGTTTGAATAGTTAAAGATGAACTAAATAAAATATCTTGTACAAAAAGGCACCATAAAACATATAATTGATTAATTCACCTAAATATTCTGGTACCAAAGCATATCCTTAATGTATAGGCCATTTGCATAAAATTTCTATAAAAATATGATAACTCTATTAGGCAAAGGCAACATCCATGCAACCTCCTATAGGAACTAATTTCATAGCTCTCCTCAATGATATTGATTATAGAAGATCTTATTGCCTATCATAATAGAATAAAGTCTTTATGGACAAGTTGTCCATGTCATCCTATTAATAATGTCAAACTTTAATAGTAAGGTTTCTAAGTTGTTTTTCTTTAAGGTTCATTAAGCACTGATTTAACTTTGATAGCATCTCATCCTTTATCTCTACTTTCACATTTTATAGTGATGGACCAATAAGTTTCCACCAAGATTTATTCAAAGAGAAACTTTGTTATCAATTCCATTTTATCAAAATAGATTATTTCTAATTATCCTTCCCACTTTTTATATTTTCTTCATCTTTCAATGCCTTGAGTTAGGGTTTGGACATAATTCTAAACAAACATTTGATTCACCACTGTTTATAATTTAGACACCATCTTTTAGAGTTACTTTGCTAATATTGCCTCAATAAAGTAATTTAGATTTGTAAACCTAAGACTTATTTATTTAACTAAAGTTTTCAATTTATCCTAGGACATTGAATGCAATTTTTTACACTCTGTGAGCTCCTACCACTAAAATCTTCTTACACATGATTTAATCTAAGTGATATTGGATTTTTGCAGTCTAATTGTAGCCATATGATTGATAAGTAAGCACTGTGACATTGCCTTGTACATCATTAATTGTCTAGCTTGTAATATAAATTCTAAATTTCTAGCCCTATGACATTTAGATATTTTTTTTAGGAATAACCTTCCTAACTTTTTACTTTTCTTAATTTATCTCTATTGATTGTTAACCTAGACCAAAGTTCAAATTTTGAAAATATTTAATTTATATATTAACAAGCTTTAGGGATAGCCTTGAAAAATACAATTAGATGATTTGCATAAAATAGATGATTATTCCTAGAAGCTTTCCAACGAACCTTAATACCTTAGATCAATCGAGATTTCTCTGCTTTACAAATCACTATAAAAAATATAATAATGCATAAGATGAACAAGTAGAAAGAAATGGGCTTCTTTGTTTAAGCCTTCTTTTAATGGTAATAGAATTAGTTTTCTCACCATTCATAACATTCTATAAGTGATTATAGTCACACATGCCCACCCAAGAGTTGAATCAAGTGTTGTGAAAAATTCATGTACTATTTTGTAAAAAATACCTGATTAAAATTATTATAAGATTTATAAAAGTTTATATGCAATGCAGCCAAAATTTATCTTTTCCCCTTTGAATGTTTCATATAATTTATTATCTCAATAGTGATAAAAATATTATAAGAAGCTAATCTTCTATTAATAAATGCATTTTGCTAGGGAAATATGACATTATCCATCATTTTCTATTGCCTTTGCACTAAAGCTTCTAAAATAAACTTGTAATTCACATTGTAAAAGCTTATTAATTTAAAATAAATAAATTTTTCCTTTTGGAGTCAAGCAAATATTAGTTTAATTTAATAACTTTTATAGGCAGCCTCTATCTAAGAATAACATAATCATGCTTTACACTTAAGAATTAATTATATTGTAAAATTATTGATAGAATATCATTAAGAACCCTATCAAAACCAAATGTTTTATTAAGATAAAGCATGAAAATAATTCCTTTTAACTCTTGGTGTAAATGGTGGACTAAACTCATTTAACTATTACTATAACAACTTGGAAACTTCAAATTGAATTATACTCAGATGTTAAGTCAGAATCTAGGCTTAAATTGAATAACTCCTGGAAGTATTGGATAGTCATACATTTTAAAGTCATTTGATCATGTTGCCATCTAACTTTTCTATCCTTAATTCTTTCTATTTGAATTTTGGTCATTTTATATGCCATTACTAAATGGAAATAATGTGTATTTCTATCTTCATTGAGCAACCAAAGTTATCTAACCTTTGATTCTACTATGCAATTGATAACTGTTTAGTAGTTAAAATAGTGAGAAGTATAAAAAGAATTTCAAGGAGGATCTATAAAGGTAAACAACAATAATTATAAATTTTGTGATATGCATTTTATCACTTGATTAAATGTCCTTAACTAACTTAAAATTAAAGATTTAGATTACAAAGCTTATAAAGTAATGTCAATTTTTTGTTTTATATAGAATAGGGTAATTTTACAGAGAGTTTGACATTTTTAGAAGGTTGAATATTATAATCATTATGATGTATCTTTTACATTGAAACTTATGTTTGTTATATGATTCATTTATTTTGAAATTTAAAAAAAGATAATTTAATAGTTAGGACACTTAAACTCTTAAAAGGTTAAGCTCCTCATAGAATTGTCTAAAAAAATGATGCAATTAGAATCATTGAGCTTATATATTATGGGTATAACTTATAAATGTAGAAACCTAACTATATCAAACATCAATTTATCATCATTAAAAAAAACTTGAATATAAAAGTATAGCTTCCTAGTTTGCATAAATTAGAAGTTCACAGCTTATGCCTTGTAATGGAAACTAAAAGGACATATTGCCTTTTATACCCCATAGATTAAGATTCAATAAGTTATTACTTAAGCTTTTATTTAAGAATCTTTTATGTGAAAAAGAATAAAAACTATGTTATAATTGCAAAAATTTAATGTGGCAATAATTTATTGAATTTATGTTATGTGTTATACCCTAGGATATTTTAATTAAGAAAATTAAAGAAGTCCATTATATGAGATTCCTATTCTACCCTATTACTTAATCCCATATGTCGTAACCCCCATACCCTTTTCATATTTTTTTCTTAACCAAATTTTCACTTTTCTTCTTAATATTCTCCTTGCTTATCATCTTCATTTTCCTTTTCTCCATCAATCAACTCATTAACGTAAGAAATTCATGATACTTTTCATCTCCATGAGTTCATGGTTGAATTGCCTTTCATTTCCATAAGCTAATTGACATTGATTTGGTTATATAAGGATGAAATAGGTTTAAAGGGAAATTATGTCTTAACTTGGAAAATTTTATTCTTTTGATGTATAGCAGTCTAATCTAATGCCAAATCTATCTCAACTTTTTCTCCTTCAATTAGTAGGCAGCATTTCACTTGAATAATTGTGTGTTTTCATAAGATTTCTCTCATATTAGCTATTATAAGGTTCTTAGAAAAACTTAGTGGATTTATTATTTTTAACTTATAAATAGTAATTTTTATGATGAATTTGAGTAGTCTTGTATGTTTCTTAGGAGTTTTAAGGATTTGGTTGAGTGATTTGATGTTATGATGAGATTTATGATGAAAAAAAGTGAATGAATAGTGATTTAAAGCAAAATTGACAAGAATTCAAAGGTAAATTAATTCACCAACAATTTATTAGGTTTGAAATTGTTTATAGATAGCTTGAATCAATTGGTGAATCAATTCAGCTAAAACTTGTTAAGGAATTGATGCCCCAATTGCTTCAGCGAGTTCAAGATGCTTTTTATAAGGTACAAATCAATTCTTCAATTGGTTCAAACCTAATAGAGGATCTTTATAAGGATTGAATCAATTCTTCAATTGATTCAACCTTGGTAGATACTTTTTACAAGGTAAGGATTGATTTCTCAATCAATTGCCCCAATATTTTTTGAATATTTTACATGTTTTAAGGATTATAATTGCATAGTATCCTTTATAAAAAATTTGTATGATAATAAATGATATTATTATAGATCAAATGGTCATGAATAAACATGGTAATTCACTTAGGGTGGGAATTATTATGTTTTGATTATATGCATGCTATAATTGTACAATGATGATGACGAGGAGAACTTATTTTTGTTAACATCTATTTATTGGATCCAAGTGCCTATTTATAAAGGGATAAAACTAACCTTGAAGGGACAAAGTTAGGTTTGTGAAGCGATAAAAATGACTAAGAGTCGTAAAAAGGGTTCTTTAATTATGCAATCTATGAATGTTATATTTGAAAGATATTATGCTAACCTTCTTTAGCAAGTCTGACATCATAGCTAATAAAAGGATTATACCATTTTATGGTATTTATGCATATAGTTATTTGACTAATCTCTAGTATGTCCATATGAGAGGTCATTTATTCTATTAATGAGTTAATATTATCTTTTAGTTGCCATTTTTTCAAATTTAATTAGTTAAGTAGAATGTTAACTCACTAAGCTTTTAAATTACTTTTCTATGGTTTTTTTCAAATACCTACATCAATGTGCCACTACCATTTCCATCACATAGAAGAGATTGCTTTCTTAAGGTTTTCCCATTATTTTGTAAAGCAGGAAGTAATTGAATTATAAATCATGTTGTACCCTTAGGTATATATGTAAACTTGACATCCAGAGCCATGATTATAATAGATAAGGTTTAGAATTATGTTGACATATATTATATAAGAAACATTGGTCATAAGACTTAGTTTAGCTGACTTATTCCTTGTGTAATAAAGGTATATAAGTTATTCTAACATCTCTTTTAGATTAACCCTATTGCATACTACGATATTCCACACTAAATTAAGTGAATTTGTAGCTTAGCGCTTTTAGTTTTTCCCCAACCATGAATGTATGAATTTATTATCATCTAGTACCTTATTTCCTTTAATGCTAATCTTAGTAAGGCTAACATAATTAGGTTTAAAGATTTCACAATGGCTATGGTTATAGGTGGTTCATCACATTACCTTAATGGTTTCTTAACCTGAAGGATTGTCTTTAAAACATTCATCATATTTTCCTAGTGATGTGCACATTGCAATACACCAAAATTAATCAAAATTGGTGTGCTAAATGTATAATGTTGTATAGTGACAAAACCAAGTCGTATCTCTAGTGATCTTTTTAATTTATCCTATTTAAATAATTTCCTAATAATATCTACATAATAGTTAAGTTATTGATGTAATGAAAATGAGAAAAACTAATGCAAACAATATGAAATGCAATGGAATAGAATACTAATGTAGAAACAGAATCAGTATGCAATGTTTATGCTGTATGGTGTATGCAAAATGTAGAATAGGGGGAGTTATTGCACAAAATTATAGTGAAAGCAATAAACTAATCAAGATGAAATAAAAGCAAAGCAGTAAATAAATAGAAAGAAATGAATATATGAAATGCAGCCGATTCAAGGATATAATAGCTCTTAATGTGGATTAATCTTAGATCATAAAATATTTAATTATTTTAATTAATTTTTCAATCTTGGATTACTCGAAATCAATATAATAATCCATGAATCCTATGCTAGATAACTACCTAGAGTTTGGTCAATTAAGATTAGAAGATGAATTAAGCAACTGTTATAATTCTGAAACTAGATTAAAATTGACTTATAAATAGAATTCAGTTGATTTAGGAAATTAAATCAGATACCACCGAGCTAATCCCTTAGCCTTCTATCCTAGCATGTAAAATTATGATTAACTAACTATAATTTCACATTCAAAAAGCAAAAGAATAGAAATCACAAGATTAAGTACCAATTATACCAAACCAACATTAAAATCAATCAATTTCAATAATCCAACATAAACAATTAGAGAAAGAGGAAAATCAATAGGAAGAAATTAACATTACTAATCAAGATCTCATAATCCTTGAAGAGAAGAGCTTCATAATCCTTGAATCAATCAAGAATATTTAGCCTTCCATAGCTTGAAAATAAGGAAACAAAAAAGAAAGAAAAAGAACTCTATTGTTGAACTCTTTGTGTAAATTCTGAATATCTTCTTCTCTTCAGCTCTCTTTCCTATTTTATAACCTAATTAGCCTAAAACCCTAATGGACTACGATTAGATGACTCTTAGGATTCAAATAATAAGGCCTTTCTAATTTTTAGAAACCCAAACCTATTTGTTACAAGTCAATTAAACTTAATAATTACATCAGTGAATTCTTATAGGACTGTCTTCCAACTAGATTTTGACCACAAATTAATGTAATTTAGAAAACCTATAAACATAAAAATTGTATGCTTGTGTCTTGTGAGAATTTGGGTTCCAGTTTCAAGTTAATTAGACTAATATAGCTCTAAATATGGCCTAAATATAGAAACAAGTACAATTAGGACAAAGACAAAGCTTCAATTTCTTAACTAAATAAATCCTTAAAGAAATCCAAACTAGACTTTGACTAACACATAAAAGTTGTAGTTCTCTCTTTTATCTTTCTATCAATATAAAGTTTGCTTCAATCCAACACCCAAATCCCAAGATATGATTGAAAAACAGAAATAGTATCAAAATTGAGCATTTATCGAATAAATTCATAATATTGTAAAATTAATCACAAATTATAAAACAAGACCTAATAAGTGAAATTAAGCAAATATGACACCTAAGAGACATAAAATAGGAAAAAATAAAATACTAAATATTTTTTCATCAATTAACAATTTTCATAAGTTAATAAAAATTAAAATTATGTTTTTTATGAACCTACAAAGTATTTTTTATTATGAGTTAATTTAATTTTCTTGATAAAATTTTATAGTCTTAATTTCATTTGAATAGCTTTGTTAACATTTATTTTTTATCATAAAATGTCTTATACTAGATATTTTACTATGCTACCCCAATTGGACTTGTTAAAGATTTACTTTGTTTACTTGATAAAAGGATGATGACTAATATAATATTTGGATGGATATCCTTACTTTTAGTGTAATTACATTGATGTCAACATAATTAATAACTAAAAAGAAATTTAACGTCATTATTTAAGAAGATGTAGTTAAAATAAGTAACATAAACATTAATGAAATATTATTTGTATACAATAAAAGAGAAAAAAAATTATTGCTTAATTTCAAAAGACAATTGCTAACAAAATAGGCAATAGCTTGAAAGGGAGCAAGCATCAGTTATTCTTTTAGATAACATTATTTCAAACCTTTCAATTGTAATACAAAAATTATATTTTTTTAATAATTTTAGGTTATAGTTTTATTCTATTACATTTTTAATAATGCTTTTTATGTGTTACCTATTATATTAAATACATTAGTTTAAATGTATGTTTAGGGTCCTTTGTGCTAAAATGGTTAACATGAGGAGGAAGCATAAGTATAATAATAGGAATCACACGAAATGGATCTTCAAGAAAATAAAAGGGAGCACTTCATATTTGTATTTAGAGGGACAACGAAGTGCTTTGAACAATGATGTTAATAGAAATATGCAAAATATTGTAGCAAAGACATTTCAATTTGGTTTTAATACACAAATGTACTATATTGGGTTTAGATGTTCTAGTTAAGGAAAATTAATGATAGTATTTATAGGGATGAAGCGGTAATTAAGTGCATTATAATGTAAAGGAAAGGTTAATGCTAGGTTTATGAGAAGTTAAGGACTTACAAGATATTTTTGGGGCTAAAGTAAACTTAGGGTAGTGTAATATCCCCTTTAGGTAACTCTAAGGCTAAAAAGAAGGATTGCAAGTTAGTGTTTCATATTTGTTTCACAATAAGCAAAAATTTAAGGTAACATGTCTTTAGGATTAGATAGCTACACATGTAAGTTGTATTGCATTTAACATATTATCACATTTTCACTCTAAAATCACATTTTGACATTGTGTTAAAGCTTTTTATGCCCATGTAGACCATAAATGATCAAGGTGTGCTCCTTGTTCATACTAGATAATGCCTTTCCTTCAATCTAACTAATCAATTTCACCATGATTTCACATGAAATTAGTAGAGTTAGGTTTTTTATACTCCAAAAATGTGTAAACCATTGCCAAGTTTGCACTTTTTAACTAGAAAAGATAGCCTTTGTTAGTTGGTGTCAAAACTAAAGGACTGTATATAGATCCAAATCTTGGTATAGATGAAGCATGGAATAGGCATGACCCAAGCTTTGGTAGAGGAATGTCTATTTGGGAAAGTCACCCACAAAGGTTAGTAGATTTATTGAATATGCAATAGAAGCAATCACATTCCACCTTAATATCATTATTATAAGATGGGTTCACAATGTGCTCAACCGTGATATCATGAATTTGATTTTATAAGACGTATAATGAAAGTATAGTATATTCTACCTTGATCACAATAAAGGTAGCTTAATCCCACCTTATTATTACTTTGCTAATAAGAACAAGACTTCCTTACCTTGATGTTACAGCCTTAATTCTAATAAGGTGATGATAGCATGATGTGCTACTTTTAGAGTCACGACCTCTTGTTTGAGTAAAGGTTTGGTTTGATACTTCTTTAATTCCCTTTGATTGCTTCATGGCTTAATTTTTTTAGCATATACCATTACCCAAATTTGAGTGAAAAAATAATGTTAGTTTAACGTAAGTGCACTACATGTGTGAATTTTCTTGTTGTGAAGTTTTATGAAGGATTAAACCACTTTTGTAGCTGTAAGCATGCCATTTTTATGCTTTTTTCAAAAAGCTTATCATGATTTGATTTTCAATTTGATGTTTTGGTAGTTAAGTTGAAAGTGTGATTTGAAAGAGCAATAATTAATTATCCATTATAACCATTAACCATTAGTAGGTTTCATTTTGATAACAACGTATTCCATTTTCTTAATTTTTTACCCTCTCCATAAATGGTTGTTACTATTTATTATTAAGCATTTTCACTCTTTTTGCATGAGACCTTTTTCTTTGTCTCTTTGTTCTTACTTTTCATTTTTCTTTTTGCCATTTCTTTTAAATTTAATAATGGCTCCAAGGCTTGCCCAAGGTCATAATGGCCTCTTAAGTACATTGGTGCATTAGATTAATGAGAAAAACTCTGTAATCCATTCCTATTTTATGGGCAACTCCTCCAATCTGTCATTGCTCCTTAATTTCCCCATTCCAATTACAAACCAAGCCATCTATCATTTTTATTTCTATAAGGTTCCCAATTCTTTTTAGGACATTTCAATGCTAACAAACATAAATCTAGAAGTGGTGCATCTCTATGAAGATGCTAGTCCCAAATGCCTTTTGCCAAACTTGAGTGATTGTTATCTCATCATCAGATTCACAAGAAAAGAGTTCCTCTGTAATGTAACCTAATTCATGTTTTATATTAACATGATTAAGGTATAGTCCTTATGGGTGGATTTTATTATGAAAGATGACAATTATACTGATCACCTAGAGGTGGATAATATTAAAAAGGTGATTAAAGCTTCATGAAATCTCTAGGTGGTATGTGATAATAAAAGTTTGGAATTTATGGTGAGAAGGTGGAGTTCTGCCAATAACAAATTCTTAATGAATGAGTTTACATTCATTTTAAGGATATTTATACACTATCTAAGCTTCTTATTTTTAGTGAGATTAATATAGCTAATGCATTCTTGGTGCATGATACTTCAAAGATCATAAATAGATTAAGGGGGAGTTTAATGGAAAGTGCCTATTTAAAAGATTTAAAGAGATAGAAAACGTGCATAACTTCTACCATAGTTAAAACTTTAGAAAAGAAACATTCTTTCCTAAATTGGATTGATTATTTGTTTAGGAAGTTAAAGTTTACTTTTAATAACCACACCTGATGCACCATTAGGAGATTGAGACCTTATTTTAGAGCAAACCACATAAAAGACTTGCACCTCCCTACATTTATTGTATATTATTGAGTTATTTTATATTTCTAGGGCCTTTTGTCGAAAGCATAAACCCTAGTGTTTTCTTGTATGCAACATTTATAGTAAGAAGAGCATGTTTTTCTTTAGCCACATATTAGTTTGTTATTTTGTATTTGTGATTCGACCAATTACAAAGTTAATTAATGACTTTCAAGAGAGATATGTGGTTTAAAGTTTTATTAATGTGAATTTTCTTCAATTATTTTTGTTTAAGCACTTTAAAGTCCATTTTCCCACCTCAAAATTAATAATTGCAAAGATGATGTCATCATAAGCATAGGTATGCTGTGATTCTAAAATGGTCAACTTATTCAACATGGTGTTGAATTGAAAGAAATTTTTTTGTTTTACCCTTTATTACACCATTATGGTTAGTTATAAGGCAATGGACTTATAGAGATGTTTTACTAAAGTGACCAAGAGCTATTCGTTTCTTGATGTTGGTGATAATAACAAGGAATTTGAGGCTTAAACTAAAGAAAATTATGATTATTACATTTTATCATCCATCTTTATTCTTTGATGGGCTTTATGTTGATAAACACTTTCTATGTTCATAGAAGTATGCTATTTTTTGTGCGATAACTAAATTGAATGGTATGACAATTTGGTTTTAAGCAAATAAGGTATATAATATTAAAGTTTAAGGAAGTAAAGATTTTTTTTTTCATAGTAAAGGTGCAAATAAGGTAGGTTAAGATAGGCTTTACTTTTAATAGGTCAAGCTTATTTTTTAAAACACTGGCATGAGCCTGATCTATTAGCCTATATAAGGCCAAAATTTAGGTTCATCCTAGCTTATTAAAGAAGCTTGACTTAACTAACTAACATAAAAGCATACTTCCATATATAGGTTTTCAAATATACTAATAGGCTAAAGCCTTGTTAGGCTTAAAATTGTCCAATAGTTTAATTAAGTTTGTATACATAAATGTATGTATAAAAATATTATATATTAAATACATATATTATTTATATAATATATATTATATATTATATTATTTGTAAATATAGTAAGAATTAAATAGGTTAAATTGATAAGCTTACGAATCAAGCTTTTAAAAAAAAGTCTAACCTATTCAAGATGCACCACGACTACATAGTATAAACAAAGTCTTTTATTAGCACGCTTGCTTTAATAGCCACTAGAGTAAGAACATTGAAGGCTAATCTTCTATATAGGATGTATATACATAAGAATGGTGGTTATGATGTTGAGGTTTATATTTTCAAGGCTTCTTATGCCAATCCCTTGACAAGGCCAGTGTCAAAGTGAAATAGGACAATATCTACTGCCAAATATGTATAACTTAAAATGCTGAGACTTATTTCTAGTGAACTAGTAATCATAATTCAAGATGATAAGGATGTGAAAGAAAGGTGCCATGCACTATAAAAGCTTTCAGGGTATATTCCCCCTAGCTTTTCCCATTCTTTTTCTTACAATCTATTTTTTATTACATTTCTATGTTTTGATTGTAAATTTTTCAACAAGAAAGAACATTATTGATAAAAAATGAGAAGGATCAGGATGAGGAATAAGAAGAAAGAGAGAAAGAAGTTAATAAAAAGGACAAAAGGAAGCCATTGGATCATAAAAAAGCCTCTAAAGATGTCAAAGCTTTGAGCATCAGATGAAAAATCCCATTCAAACATCTTTCAAAGACGAGGACCAAAATTACTACCCCAAGTGCATCATCATTTAACATTTTTTTTCTTTTTTTGCTTATACTTTTGAGAATATTTTCATTAAATCATCCTATTAACTAGGAATGTCATTCCTAAATGATGCAAAAATTAAATTTATTGTTTTGGAGGAGACTGAGCAAGAGCATAAGTTTCTAACTTATGACATTATTGTTAATAAAAATATTATTAGACTAGAAATTAAAGGCCTTATGGAATAAGACCTCACCACCAATAAGCATTTAGTTTCCTTCTTTTTGTTTTGCTTGTTCTTTTTTTTTTCTCTACAAATTAGTTATGTTTCATAATCAATAACTTACCTTTTGGAATAGTGTATTTCTTCTATAAGGCCATGCATAAGTCCTAGCAATATTGGATTAACTAATATTTCTGAGAGTAAAATGTGTGTATCTATGCCTAAGAGTGGGTTTTTACAAGCTTATTTAGATAACTTATTTAATAATTTCACATTTTCAAAGGATCGTAATAAGCTTTTCTCCCCTAAGGTCCCTTTCATTAGCCATTCTATTACTTCGACCTACCTCATTTCTTCTCTTCCATTTATGTTATATCTCTTCTTATATATTTATGTACTATCTTTACATTTGTAAGGATTCCAACTCCAGTTAGGATGCATTAATTTTTTTACCCTTTTTCCATTTAATCATAAGGGGCTCTCAGAATGTTCTTGCAGTAGATGACATGTAGAATATCAATTGAGGTGACAATCATTTACCTTTTCCTTACTGCTTTTGTTCACATAATTTCATTATGATCCTATTAATTTGAATTTTCACTTTGTTATTATTTTTCAAGTGCAAACATAGACACATTATAGATTAACAACATGATTCATAAAAGTTCTCTTTAATATGTTCACAATCATGGCCAAAAAGAATCTTAGGAATTGCTTAGTCAAGTTAAAGTTAGAGGAAATTCATAAAGTAGTATTGATAAAGAGATGGAGAAGGTTAAGCAAGAAGCTCTTTTAAGGAATGAACTAATCTTTATATGTAAGGCTAATAGGCTAGTTTTAAGTATATGTGCCAATAGACCAATGCCCTTAAATGTTCTATTTCCTTTCTCATTCGTTAGAGAAATCATGACTCTAAGAAGAACTAGTTATCCAAAAACTTAACCATGTGAAAGGAAAATGCATTTGGCATGCCCAATGTAAGGCAATAGGTGAATGATGCTAACATTGGAGAGTTAATTATGATAGTTCATGCTTTGTCCCTTATGTGTCTTATCGATAAGATGGCAATATCATTGAATGTTAAGTTGAAGGTTTTTCCTCATTTGCTATTTCTAGAAATTGGAATGCCTAGTTAGTTTTTCACACTAGAGTGCCATTCCTTAGGTGAGCTATTTGTGCTAATGATGAAGAAACTTTTAGAACTTTCTAGCAAATGGGAATTAAAGATACATAGAGTTGTGTTAGAGCACACTAGCCTAGATAGTGTATGGATGACTAGCACTTTGAGTAATGTTCATATTTTGCATCAATTAGACTGCATAAAATTTGCAAATGTTAACATCCCCATGCTTCAAAAGTTAGTTATAAAACTAAAATTCTAGTTAAAGGAAGTTGAAAACAAACTAGTTGAATTTGAAGAGATTGCAACTAATGAAAGCAAGGTTTAGTAGGAATTATTATGATCTTTAATGAATTTCTAGGACTTATTATATATATATATTGTCTTGGTTTTCCCTTTTGTCATTTGGATTATCATATTAATCTCTATAGGGTTATGGTTCAAACTTATTTTGGAATTTATAAGCTTTATGCTTAGATTAGATGAAATTATAAATAGTATCTAGTAGTATAATGTATGAGACTATCTTTTGTGCACAAATTTTTTATTACTCATTATCATTGTATGAATTTTGATTACATAATGTAAACAATACCCAAAAGATAGGAAATCTTTTCTATTATTCCTTTTAATCTAGTATAGATAACTTTTTTTAACAAACTTAAAATTCATTGGAGATGTCTCTAAGCCATCCTTAAGGTCAATCAAAACACAATAACCATTACTACTAAAATTAGTTACCAAGTAAGGGCCTTCCCATTCAATTACCAACTTGGAAGTTGTAAGTTTCTCATGACATGCTTGCAAGCCTTAAATACATGGTCTCCTTCTTTGACAATTCATAGCTTAACAATCTTATTGTATGCCCTTATGATGCATTAGGTAATGTTGGCCTTTTCTATTTTTTTTTCTTCTTTTCTTGATATTCTCAATTCTAGCCTCTTTATGGTAAGAGTTACTTTTAACCATGACTTTTGGAGAGTGTACTATAGTTTTTATGGGGGCTACAACTTCAATTCTATACATCAATGAGAACAAAATTACTTAAGTAGGCTCTCCTTTCGTAATGTAATATACCTAGAATGCTAGTAGCAAATGATCTACCTAGTTTTATTGGTTTTATGAATTGTTCCTATTAAGATCTATGGTATGGTTGTGTTAGTTACCTCAACTTACCTGTGTCCCTTCAAGTAATAAGGACTTAATTTATCATGCATCATCACATATTTCTCTAACATGCAATGGTAGATCTTAACATAATATTTCAGAAGGGCCAAAAATTTTTTAAGAGGAAGAATGACTTATATAAAAAAATTTAATTTTTTTTACAAAATTACATGATACTAATATATGATTTTAAAATTTTTTAAGAAGGCCAAGGCTCATTTAATCCTTATTATTCTCCACCACTACCAATATTACTTCACTGTTTAGTTAACAAAAATGTCATTATTTGATATAATTCTCTTAGGAATACTAAAGTGACATACAAAGTTTTCCTTAATAAAATTCATAATATCTTCTCCATGTGTACTTCTAAATGGTATTGCTTCTATCCACTTAATGAATAATTTAGTTGCAATCTAAATCTAAACATATTTTTTCATTTGTAGTTTTATGGGTCCAATAAGATCAAATTCATAAGAATAGACAGCCAATTGAAATGAAAGTGTATGCAACTCTTAATAAGAGTGTGTATTAAGTTGATATGCATGTAGCAAGGCTAACATCATTGAGTGAAACAATATATGCCATTTTCCATGTTAGGATAATCATATGTAATTCTACTCAGTCTACAATATAACTTCTTAGCCTCTTGGTGCTCCCTATAAGTTCCTTAACATGCTTCAATCATGACAAATTGCTAGTGCTACTTTCCTAAGCATCAATGAGGTATCCTATCTATATCCTTCTTATAAAGTATCATGTTGTTGATGAAATTTTTTTTTACCTTCTGTTTATCAATAGGAAATATCCCTTCATTCAAGAATAATTCGCAAGGTTTTCTCTATTTTTCTTTCATGTAGACCATATCATCTCTTTTATTATATGCATGTCTTTACATTGTTTGTAGTCTATTTAAAGTCCCTCATTTTGTTTTTTCATGTATAGATAATAGGCTTCTAGTTTATGAATGCATCTATGTGATCTTAGGCCACCTTTTATGCAAATGTCCATATAGACTTTTCTTGTAATCATATTTCTTTCTTATTCTATTATGCATTGCCCCAAAAAACCTTTAGTTATTTTTCTATATAGATTGTTTTTTATCATTGATAATCTTTCAATATAGTGGTTAAAGCAATCAAAGGGCTAGAAAACCCTGTGATGATAATTATGCACTAATCTCCTTCCTTAGGTCCTTGAATCTATAAATTAAGCATTGTACATTGTTATTTATATAGCGTAAAAGTGATAGTTATTTATTTTTGCCTTTGCCTATCTATTTTTACTTCTCTCATTGCTAATGCATTTGTTTAATTATTTTCTATATGTGCTACATGCGTGAAGCTAATTCATGAAAAATAGGCTATGTGCTTGTAAGTTACCACTTTATATTTAGCTAGTGTTAGCTCTTATACCTTGTATTCCCTATTCATTTATTTGATGATCTAGTTAGAGTTACTTTTGACTGCTAAGTCATGATTCCTCATTTCTTTTGCCATCATAAAGCCTAAGATTTAGGCTTCATACTCTATTTCATTGTTAGTGCATGGGAAGGCAAGTTTATAAGCAAAATGATAATGTTTCACCATTCTAGTTTGTAAGCACAATACTAGCTCACCTCTGAAGCATAGAAGGTGATCCATCAAATTAAAGTACCTTAAGCTTTCATGATTCACATAGTGCACTAATTTAGGCTTAACATAGTCTTCAGGGATCTCTTCAATAATAAGATCATGTTGTTGCATAAGGAAATTGCATAAGTAGATTAGAAAGCACTTGACTTTTCAAGGTTTTAGGGGTATTGGGGTGATATTGAATTCATCGATAAAGAGCATCCAGTGTGACATCCTATTTAACAATATTGATCTTTTCAAAAGGAAGTGTATGTGTTCTAACTTTGTCATAAGATGCACTAAGCAAAATAGGAAATAATGGTAGAACTTTTACGTCACGTATACCAAAGCCAAGCAATATTTTTCTATTTATGGGTACAATATCTTCCTTATATCATCTTAAGAACATATGACTACTATTAATATCTTCTAGGCATTTTCACCATTTGTAACTTTAAGTCAATTATTGGTAGGTTATCAAATACTTGTAATAGTGTTATTGGTTTCATTCATGCTATTGTCCATTAACCTCACAATTTCTTTAAAGGCTTCCTTTTCTAACTTCTTTTATGTTTCTCTTTTAGGTGGCTTTGTTCTAGCATTGATAGGGATTCTAATAGAACTTATGATTGTACTAGTTTTTCACTTCAAGAGATCATTAAAAAGTGTTAATTCTATATAGTAGGTTTTAATGATGGAAAAATTCATCCTAAACAAATTAATGATGGATTTCAAGCCATCAGTAAATCACATATCAGTAATTGAATTAGCAATAATTTTTTTACATCCATTGCTAAATTTGTAACCATAATGACTTACAAATGATAATTATGCAGCATACTAATGATAGGTGATCTGTCACTAGTTTTGTTAATGATTGCTTTTATTTAGTGATGAAACATTCCATCATTTAGCAATGAAACATTCCATCATTATTTTTGGATCCATCAGTAAACCTATTGTTAAATTAGGAATTTCTAAAAAAAATAGTGGTGGTGTTATTCAAAAATCTATCATTAGTTTAGGATATATTGTTGACATGTGTCACAACACATTCAAAATCAGTTGTTAATGGCTAATAAAAATTTTGCAATATAAGGTAACAATCAAGTTGAATCCTTAGTAATCTACTTGATATATTCTTTCATAATGATTTACTAATTATGATTAAAAATAGAATGCAGAACAAAACAAAACAAAACAAAATGCAACAAGATAAGATATAAGCAATATGTAAGAATTAAAGGAGTTTTGATTTGAAATTTAAACATACTGCATTAATAGAATAGAATACAAAAATAACATACAAAAGCAAAAAAATCATACAGCAAAACAATTGATTCAAAAGGTTAATGATAGATCACAAACTAACTAATAATTCCAACTAATTTTTTAACCTAAAATTATCTAGAACTCTTGAAATAATTCATAAATTTTATACTAGATGACTATCTAAAATTTTATCAATTAATATTAGTAGAATTAAGTGATTAATGTAATTCGTGAAGCTAAATTGAAATTGATTTAAAAATAGAATTCAACTAAATTGAATGATTAAACTAAACTTCTGATTCAATCATTCAACCTTTTGTTCCTACATTAAAAATCATGATTAACCAATCATAATTCATATATAAAAATAGATAAACATTAGAAATGACAAGGTTGAATACAAATTGTGTCATATTAGCACTTAACTTATGCAATTCCAAGCAATTAAGATAAAAAATGAAGGAAAAAGGAAAATTAATTAGAAAAGATCAACATTATAGCTTAGAATATCATAATTCAAATAGAAATAAGCCTTAAATTCATTGAATCAATCAAAAATTTAACTTTTCATAGATGAAGAGGAAACTTTGAGGCGAGAAAAAAGTTGTTTAGTCTTTATATAGAAGTGTTCTTGACTTTGGAGGCATAGAAAACCCTATATTTGATTTTCCTATAGGTCTAAACCTATTGGACCAAATAATATGCCTTCTAAAATTACAAAGAATAGGGCCTTACTAATTTTAGAAGCCTAAAACCTAAATTACAAACATTACAAGAGTTACTACAATAAAATCTCATATATTTGATTTCTAGCCATTGTAAGACCCTTAAAACCATGTAGTTTTGCAAAACCACAAATGTGAAAATTATAGGGCTAGGTGATATACACGTCGTAATGCACCAAAATTAATCAAAACTGGTATGCTGAAAATATAATGTTGTCTAGTGGCACAACTAGATTGTACCCATAGTGATCATTTAATTTTATCTTTTCTAAATTAATTTCTAACAATACCTACACAAATTTTGAATTATTTATGCAATAAAAACATAAATAACTATTGCAAACAAAATGCAATGTAACAAAATAGAATACTATCACAGAAACAAAATGCAATATATATATTGTATGCTATATATATAATTGTGCAATAATAAAATGCAAAAATGGAGGGTTGATTGCACGAAATAAAGTAATGTAATAAGCATGAAATTAAGCACAAGACAAAAGCAAATAAAAATAAAACAAAAGAGAATTCAATGGAATCAAACAGTCGATTTAAGGAAATTTAGGAGCCCTAAATTGGATTAATCATAGATCAATTAGGATTTAACTTTTTTTAATTAATTCTTCAACTTTGAGTTACCTGGAATCCCTACAATAATTCGTAAATTCTATGCTAGACAATCGCCTAAGATTTGATCAATTAAGGTTAGCTGAATTAAGCAATCGCTATAATTTCTATGCTAGATCAAAATTGATTTATAAATAGAATTCAATTGATTTGAGAAACCAAATTAGAAATATCCAATTTAATCCCTTAACCTTCTGTCCTTTGTATAAAACTATGATTTATCAATCATAATTTCATGTCAAATAGCAAAGAATAAAAAATCTTAAAGGGCAAATATCAATTATATCAAATTAACATCTAACAAAAGGGAATCTCAAGACTTTCAATACAAGTAAATAGAGAAGAGAGAAAAATTACTTAAAAAAAGTTAATATTACAAATTATGATTTCATAGTATTCAATAGGAGAGCCTCAGCTCCTTGAATTAACCACAAATTTAGGCTTCTATTGATGAAGAACATAGAAAGCAAAGAGAAGAAGAAGGATATCTGCTGAGTTTCTATGTGTAGTTTTGAATGTATTTTTCTTTAAGCTCTCTTTCCTATTTATATAACCTAATTTGCCTAAAACCCTATTAAACTAAGATTAAATGACCTCTTAGGATTATAATAATAAGATTTTCCTAATTTCTAGAAGCTCAAACCCTTTTTTTATAAATCAATTAAATTCAATAGTTGCATTAGGATATTTCTAATAGGTCTAACTTCCAACCTATGTTTGATTATGAAATCAATTAAATTTGGATAATTCATAAACATCAAAGTTGTAGGCTTGTGTCTTGTGAGAAATTGAGCACTAGTTTCAAGTTAATTAGACTACTTTAACTCTAGATATGGCCCAAATACATAGGTAGGTTCAGTTAGGACAAAGATAGAGCTTTAGCTTCAACTAAATAAAGGCTTGAAGAAGTCCAAACTAAACTTGAACCGAAACATAAAAGTTGTAGTTTTCTCTTTCAGTTTTCTAACAATATAAAATTTGCCTCAATCTGACATCCAAAACCCAAGATATGACTAAAAAATAGAAATAGTATCAAAATCTAATATTTACTGAATAAATTTATAATATTGTAAAATTAACCATAAATTATAAAATAAGGCCTATTCTATAAAATTAAGTAAATGTAACACCTAAGAGACATAAAATAGGAAAAAATAAAATAGTAATTATTTTTCTAATCACCAGATCTTAGGAAATCTCACCTTAATTAGACCTTTGGAGCTCCAAATATGGCTTAAAAACCAAAACTAGCTCAATTTAGACAAAAATAAAGCATTAACTTCTTAGTTAAATTCGACCTTTTAGACACTCAAACTAGGCTTCAGCCAAAATATAAAAGTTATAGAGCTTCCTTTAAAATTTCTAACAATATAAAGATTAACCAAATCCAATATCTAAAACTCAAGATATAACTAAAAACTTAAACTAGTGTAAAAATCCAATATTAATCGAATAATTTCCAAACATTAGAAAACCTATCCTTAATCACATAACAAGGTTAATCCTATAAGATTAAGTAGATGTAACATACTAAAAGGTATAAAATAAGAGGAAATAACATAGACAAAAATTTACACATCAATTGTTAATATGCTACCTATTTTTATAACAAGGCAAGTAGTAAACACCCTGCATTAGAGGAAAGTTCATAAAGCAAATATCCATTCAACAATCAAATTTCATAAACTAAATTTTATAAAAAAATAAAATTAATATTTTATTTATAAAGTATAAAAAAATAAAATCAATGAAATCCAATATACAAAAAAAATAAATCCAATTTATATACATATAAAAAAATAACCTTATGTCTATAAGGCTAGCTCTTAGTATTTGTTGCTGGTTGCCCATATGGTCCTCACTTCCCTAGTCAGGAAGCAACAAGCTCTTTAGCAAAGAATTAAATGGTATCATCAGCTTTTGGAATAATGCACTGAAGTAACGCTTATGCTAGTCAATTATCATCTAATGAGAAGTAAGTTGCTGCTACTAGGTTGTTATCACTTTTCGTACCTTTACAAACTCTACATTCTATTGCTCAATTGTATTTTATAGCTCAAGTTATGAGAACAAACAAGTCATCATAGATAAAGGCATAACAACCTTGTATGCCTGTAATCTCATGCCATAAACATGACCTTTTTTCATTCTAGCCTCTAATTGCTTTTATCTATAATGATGTCTTGTTAACTAGCGTGGAACTACCTTCACCATATTCAACTAATTCCTGAGACGATTGCTCTACTAAAGTCTTAGGTTACTTGTTCTATAAAATTAAATTTGAAGGTTAAACACTCTTAATAGATTACATATAATGGAATGCATATAAAAAAAATAATTAAAGTTTTCCTAGGTACTCTTTAATCTTTCATTTATAATTTTTTAGGAGTTTTCCTTACCTATATGAGTGTTACTATACAAGAGCACCTTTGAATTAGTAGCCATCCAGCTAAGGCTAACCCCTTAAAAATTTATATATAAAATAAAAGTAAGGTATAAAAGGAAATAACACTTAAACTAATTTAAAACTAAAGCTTAACGTTTACCATATTCTTCTTACGCTTAAACATAGAGATAGAATTGTAATGTGCAGACTCCTTTTAGTAATAGATGGCTTACTTTTTTTTATTATCTTTTACTTTTTCTTAAAGTCAACATCTTTAGCCCACTTCTTCTTTAGTTCATAAAAAATATAGTTAGGCATCCACTTAAGTTTCTTTAGCAAACATTTCTTTTTTAGTCTATCATACCTTGGAAATTTAGAGTAGCTTATAGGCAAAAAATTTTTGTTTGGAACATGAGCTTATACTTTCATTTGTACATGGCCTACAAGCATTGAATAATTGAAATAAAAGAATGTAAATTATAAAATTAAAGTATAAATATAAAGTTAATGATACTAATACCAAATGGACCTACCAATCCCTAAACTAATCATCTTTAAGCTTTTAAGAGATGCTATTATGGGGTGAAAGTTAGCTCTATGAAGCAAGCTTGAATAACCTTTATTATGTCTTTAATGGAATCATAGATAGACAAACCAATCAACCAATAGCTAAATACATTATTGACACATATATAATGATTTTTAAAAATAGCAAAATCAAATGTTAAGTTAAAACTTACAAGTCACCCTTAACACGAACCCAGACTTTACATTCTCTTGGTCCCTAACCTATAGCTAAGTCAATGGCCGCCCTAATTATCTAAGATAGGAGTACTTTATTGGGTGGCTTACTCTTGAGCGTGCTATTCTAGATCCATCGCAAAAGCCTACGAAGCATAAGACTTTTACTTAGGGGATTGGTGGGGTGTTGCCTAGTGACCAATTAGTGGTCCTAATGTAGTAAGGAAGGATAGTGTGATAAATTGTGTTGTGACTGTTGTAGCACTTAAAGTCACAAAAAATGATGGTGTCATTCTACTAGTAACATAATAAATGACTATGTGGGCAACTTAGGTTGGAGTATTTCTACCACCTTTATGGAATAAATACATAGTAACTTAAAATAAATGAAAAAAAGGTTAAAATTAGACTAACTTAAAACTAAAATTAACTTAAAGCATACACTAATTTCAAATTCCTAATTCTTTCCTAACTTAAAACTAATGCTATGTTAAATCTATTATTAATTTCAATTCCTACTTCTTTCCTAACCTAAAACTAAGACTAATACTAACTAACTTAAAATTAGTACTAAAACTAGCTTAAAGTAACACTAATTTCAAATTCATATTGTATTCCTAACTTAAAACTAATTTTAAACAGCAAAAAAAGGTAGAAATAAAAAACCTTGAATGATTCATTTGGAGGAACAAAATAATTAAAATTAATCAACAAATTAACACATTATACTCCAATGGTTTCCTATTTCATCGTTAAATCATTATATCCTAATTTTAATCAATATAAACTATAGAAAAATTAAAAGAAACTCAAACAATTCATATAAATGAATAAAAAAATTAAAATTAATTATCAAACTAGCATATTATCTACCAATAGCTTCCTATTTCACTTTTAAATCATTATATCTTAATTTTAATTAAGAAAAAAAACTTTAAATTTTTCAAAACCCTAAATTAAAGCCAAATTAGAAAAACTCACCAATTAAAGGCAAGCTTGGATGGTGATGAAGTTGTTACTTTAGCAATGAGCAACGACAATAAGCAAGAAAGAGATCAAAGATCATTAAAAGCATGGAAAAAGAGAGAAGAAGGAGAAAGAAAAAGGGAAAGTAGAGGTTACTATCATGATCTAAATATATTTTAGGCTAGTGATGGAATTAGAAATGAATGAACTTGTTACTAATTCCTTTTAGTGATATAGTGCATCCCATTTAGCAATAGACTTGGAGATGGATTTATCAGTCCCAGTGAGATGGATTTATTAACCTCCAATACTCCTTTTCCCCATGTCTAACAACGATTCTCTAGCAGTGGGATTTCGCCATTCCTTTAGGTTTAGGTAAGCTATTTTAAAACACAAGATTCTAATTTGATGGCTTGATTGAGAAAGGTTTTAAAAAATTCCAAAATGCTCAACTTGCAATTTCTTGTTATAAACTTAGAAATATTAGGAAATTATTATTCAAATCATTAAAATAGAACTAGTAGAATATGGAATGAGTATTCTTAAATTAGGAGCTGGGAAAATATATACATATAGTTTATCTTAATAACTAATTGCTAAGAAGAAAGAAGGAAAATAAAGGTAGATATTTTGACTTCTTTATGTAAATTGACACCTTAGGTGAGTGTATAACTACCTAATACTTTATTTTAATTAATTACTCATATATCTTGTTGTTTGCCATCTCAATTAACCTAAATAAATTTAATCTATTGTAGCATTTTGAGGATGTAACTAAATTGTCCAATCAGGTAACAATACAGAATATTATATTAGAGTTTAGTTATTAACAATTGAATTTAATAAAAGCAGTAAATATATCTTATATGTATTAATAAATAAATCTTGGGAGTTATTGTTTAATAATTATTAGAAGCTAGGTTGTAGAAATGTAACCCATTGTATTATTGAGTTAAAGTCCACTTTAAACACACACATATACATATATACATATATTATGCTTAGATTATGGTCAATGCATGGAAAGCTTGGAATTGCCATTTAATATTGTTCATTTGATTGTTTTGTGATATAAATATGCTTGAAATATTGTGAAACATGATCATGACAATGATTAATTTGTCAAGTTGTGAATGAGACTAAAATGTGATGATGGGAGGCAAAATATGTTGAGATATGATTTTTGCACCCAATCCATGTGCCCATTTGTAACAAGTATAAGGTAGACCCTGAAGCGACAATGATTATGTTTATAAAGGCTATAAAACATGCTTGGGAGTCATAAAAAGGTTTTAATTATTCCTTGATTTTAGTTGTTAGAGTTGTGTGATTTGTGCGAATGAAAATTATATTAGTAAATATGGCATTACCTAATGACTTATGACAGAATTGTGGATTCCTTTTCAATTAATGCTCCATGTTTAGATGATTTATAAAGCTTCAGGTATGGATTTTGTTATTGTTATCTTTTTACTACCATTTGGCTAGTTTGAAATCCATTTACTTATCCAAATAATATATAACTAGTTTTAGGAAGATATGTAATTGTTATGTTATTGAAAAAAACTTATTCCTTGATTTTCTTTAATAATTACAAGTGTATTTGAATAATTAAATTAGGCTACTTTTTGGAAATCTAACCATCCTAGAGTTATAATTTGTATTCTTATGGAAAAATGTATCCTACACATATGTCTAAAGTTGGAAAAAAAAACTTCTTTATCCATTTTAACTTTTATGGCACATAAGGTTGTGCTAGAAAAATTATGTTAAGTTAGTTAATCAATCCATTAGGCCTGTGAAGCTAGTTAACAATTCCATACCAAGTACGATAGGGTGGATTGTGATAAGCATCTGAAGTCATTAGCCACAAATCAATTAATAAACTCCACCATTGATCTGCTCAACCTTGCTTCAAATCACTATCATTCTTCCTTATTCTTATTGAAATCTGCCTAGTTCAACTAGCTAAGTCACTAGACAAGTTATTATCATATTTCCAAGCTGCTATCATAAGCAATCGCTAAATTCTAACCTAATTAAGCTTTCTTTATCTTTTACCCAGTATACTCTCATATGTACACATACAAAAATGCTTACAGATGACTTTTCCAAATTATTGTTAATTCTTTAGGCTATATATGTTATCTTGAAAGTTAAAAATATTCATAAGATATGACCATTACAATTTGGAAACTTTCTATTAAAGTTTATGTGATCCCAAAGCCACTTACTCCTTTGCATCAAAGAAATTATTGCTATCTTAAATAAACCCACCAATTGATGGATGAACCCTTGATTGTAATAATATTAATAAAAAAAAGTCCTTATAGCTACACATATATTAAAAACTTGCCTAAATAAAATCCATGGAAAAGTGATACTTGTAGACCTAGTTCTCCTTGATATACATGACTATGATGTGATTTTAGGAATGGATTAGTTATCTAAAGATCATGCATGTGTAAAACTATTTTAACAAATTTATTACCTTTTTTATAGAGGGTTTTCAGGCTATTAAGTTTCAAGAAGACTGATTGCCATAAATTATTGGCTTTATTTTCAGTATCAAAGTCCAAAAGCTTATTAGAAAGGGAGGCACCACCTATCTAGCTTTAGTTTAGGATTTAAGCTAACTGGTTCCTGACATCAGTGCTATTGCCATTATGAGAATGATTTCTAATATGTTTTTAAAGGAGTTACTTAGATTGCCACCAGACTACAAGATAGAATTTTATATTAACATATTACTAGGCATAAACTTAACTCTATACCAGTGTATTGAATGACCCTAACAAAATTACAAAAGTTGAATGAGCAATTGCAAAATTTAACAAATAAAGGCTTTATTCAAATAAGCTTATCACCTGAAGGAGTTTTAATCTTATTTATGAAAAAAATAGCATAATATGATTATGCGTAGACTACCATTAACTTAATAAGGCCATCATCAAGAACAAGTATTCTCCACCATGTATTAAAGACTGATGCATGCATTGCAGTATGATCAAAATTAGATATTATTGCTTAATAAAAAATTTACAATATAATGTAATAACCAATTTGAAACCCTAGTAATCCACTTGATATTATCCTTTTACAATGATTTACTAATAAACAAATATAAAGTAAATAAAAAGTAAACAAAATGCAAAAAGAAAATAAAATAGAATACAAATAGAAGTGAAACAAGACAAAATGCATAAATGCAAACAAAATGCAATTAATAGAAATGAAATACAATTTTGGAGGTTTTGATTGAAAATTTAAACAAAACTAATAGAAATTGAATGCAGAAGTAATACAAAAAGATAAAAAAAAATATAGCAAAACCACTAATCCAAGGATCTAAAAGCTCTTGTGTGGATTAATCACAAATTAAATATATTTGATAATTCCAATTGATTTTTGTACTTTGAATTATACCTTTCCAATAATTCATAAATTCTACACTAGATAACTATCTAGAGTTTGATTAATTAAGATTAACAAATTAAGCAACCACTATAATCTATAAAGCTAGATTGAAACTTATTTGAAAATAAAATTTAGTTAAATTAAAAGATTAAACTAGAAACTTTTGATTTAATCTTTCAATCTTTTATTCCTACATAAACAACAGTGAATAACTAACATAATTCAACATAAGAATATCTAAAGATTAGACGTCACAAGCTTAAATACAAATTATACCAAATCAGCATTTAACTCACACAATTTCAAATAATTAGCATAAACAATTAGGGAAAGAAAAAAATTAATTAGAAAGTGACAAGTTTAAGATATCATAATCTAAGTAGAGATGAGCCTCGAATTCCTTAAATTAACTAAAAAATTAGCTTTTGATGATTGAAGAAGAAAAAATTTGGAAAAGAGAGAAAAGTTATTTAATGTTTTTACGATATTGTGTAAAAATATTCTTATCTTCAGAGGCACAACCCTATATCTAATTTGTTATTCTGTAAAACCTAATGAACCTTAATCATATTCCTTCTAGGGTTACAAGGAATAAGGCCTTGCTAACTTTAGAAGCCTAAAATCTAATTTATAAAATAATATACTATAAAAGTTACAATAGCAAAATCTCATAAGTTTAACTTTTAACTAATATAAGATTATTATAAAACTATGTAGTTTTACTAAACATAAAAAATGAAAGTTATAGTTTTAGGTCTTAGAAAGCTTTGGGCAATTATTTCAGCTTGATTACACCTCTAGAGCTTCAGATATAATGCAAAAATCAAAACTAGCTTAACTTGGATAGAAACAAAGCTTCAACTTTTTAATTAAATTAGACCTTCCAAACATCTAAACTAGGCTTTGACCAAAATATAAAAGTTGTAAAACTTCCTTTAAGGTTTCCAACAATATAAAGATTAGTTAAATTTAATATCTAAAACTTAGGATATAGCTAAAAATATAAAATAGTATAAAAATTCAATATTAACTAAATAATTTCAAATCATTATAAAACCAACCTCAAGTTACATAACAGGGTCAATTTTATAAAATTATGCATATGTAACACATTAAAAAGCATAAAATAGAAAAAAATAATATAAATAAAATTTGCACATTAAAAACGTTTGTAATCAACTTCAAGAAGCGATATATTTTTTTAAGATAGACTTATGTATAAGATGTCATTAGTTGAAGATTTGCCAAGATTACATCCCCAAAACTATTTTTAAAACTCAATAAGGCCATTTTAAGTTTCTAATCATGTCTTTTAGATTAATTAATGATCCAACTACTTTCATAGATCTAATGAATTGAGAATTCAAGTTATATTTATATAAATTCATCATTATTTTCATAGATGATATGCTAAATACTCAAAAATAGAAGCAACATATCTTGTATCTTAAAATTATCCAAGTACAAATTATGGACAACTAATGTCAAATTTTTAGGGCATGTAGTATCTTATGAAAGAATTCAAGTAAATCCTCAAAAGTTGAAGCCATGGGGAATTGGTTAAGGCCTTCATTAATTACAAAAATTCAAAACTTTCTAAGGGTAGCAAGATACTACCGGATATTTGTTAAAGGCTTCTTTAAGATTTCAAATTTGCTAACTAGGTTGACACAAAAGGGAGTTAAATTTGAGTGGTTAGTTGTAAGCAAAACTAGCTTCTAGAAGTTAAGGTCATGTTTAACATTGGCATCGAGGTTGGTATTACCTTTAGGCACCAAAAGGTATATGATATATTGTGATGCGTTTAGAATTGAGCTTAGTTATGTTCTTATGCAACATGACAAAGTAATAGCTTATGCTTTCTAAAAATTAAAGAAACATGAGTAAAATAACCCTATCCATGATTTGGAAATGGCAATAGTGATCTTTGATATGAAGATTTAGCAATATTATTTATATGGGAAAATTACTGAAATTTACATATATCACAAGAGCTTGAAGTACATTTGCAAGCAAAAAGATGTTAAATTCAAACAAATAAGATGGATAAAGCTTGTCAAAGATTATGGTTGCTTAGTTCTGTATCATTTTGGTAAAGCTAATGTAGTAAAAAATGCTCCTTGCAAGAAAACTATAAGCAAAGGAATGGAGAACCCATCAAAACATTAAATGTATTACTAGCTCATATGGCAATCTAATCAATTCTTATGGAAAGGATTAAAAATGCTCAAAAATTTAACTCAAGTTATACAACTTTTGCAAGAAAGGCAACTAATGGAGTAGAGTTTAATTTGACCATTAATGAGAATAGGATAGTGCACTATCGAGAAAGAATTTAGGTTTCTTTGAGTGAAAGAAATGAATTAATACACCGAGCTCATAACTCATCCTATACTATGCACCTCGAGATAATAAAGATGTATTATGACTAAAAGGATGTTTTTTAGTGAAAAAGAATGAAAAGAGATGTGTTGGATTATATGATGAAATAATTGACATACTAGTAGGTGAAAGAAAAACATTAATGCCTAACTAAAATGCATCAACCACTTCCAATACCGAAATAGACATGCGAAAGTATCATCATAGATTTCTTAAATAGTTTACCTAGCAATTAAAAAAGATACAATTCCATGTGGGTCATTATCAACTAATTGATGAAAATAGCACATTTCTTACTCATAAAACCCATCTTTATAATTGTTTAACAAGCACAAGTGTATCTTGATAAAATGGTGCCTTTACATAGAATTTTGATCACAAATGGTGTTAGCTTATGGTACTTAATTCACTTCTCATTTCTAGCAATTAGTTTAGAAAGCATTAAGGATTCAACTACATTTCAGCACAGTATTTCATCCCTAAACAGATAAATAATCCAAGCAGACTATTCAAATTCTAGAAGATATGCTCAGAGCTTGCACATTAGAATTTAAAGGAATTTAGAAAAAGTATTTATCATTAATCGGATTCGTATACAACAACAGTTTTTTCAATCCAGTATTCAAATTGTATGGTAGAAAGTGTGGTTTTCCTATAAAATAATTTAAACCATAAAGGGCAAAACTCTTAGGATCAAACTTAGTAGGCAATGCTTTAGAAAAATTTCAAATCATCTGAGATTGGCTAAAATAGCTCAAGATACGCAAAAATCCTATACAAATAAGAGAAAAAAAAAAGAACTAGATTTCAAGTAGCGATATGATATTCTTGAAAGTATCACGTATAAAAGGCATGATACAATTTGAAAAGAAAAGTAAATTAGCACCTCATTTTATTAGACTATTCCTAATTATCAAACATGTTATTAGTCCTCAAATTGACAAATGAGGAATAACCGGTTGAATTCTAAGATCATTGGGTTCGAAATTAAATATCCAAGGAAGTTATATTCGTAAAGGTATGTTAGGAGCATCATAGAATGGAAGAAGAAACATTAAAATTAAAATTGGATGTGCAACAAAGATATCTCCAATTGTTTAGTGAGTGATAAGTTTAATCTCATTATATTTCTATAATACCATTAGGATAATTAAAATTTTAAGAATTCAAAGATAAGTTCTTTTAAATGGGGAAGTATCATTACACCCTTTTTGAAATATATTAACTTGAAATTTATTTTGAAATGAGGATAAATGTAATAACTAATATATTATTGCCTAAAATAAAACTTGTATACATATTAGAAATTTTTTTATGAATAACTATGAATGAATTATTGAAAAATTAATAATTTATGTTTAAGTACATTGTAAAATGAAAAATTAAAGAGAAATGGATGAGGAAAGATAAGTAGAATGCTAAATTTTTAGATTTTGAGTTAGTGTAAATAAGTATGTTAGTATAGAGGAGATTTAGGAAACATTTCCAAAAATGCCTTAAGTATTATTCCCCATTTTATGATTAATCTTCATTTTTTTTCCTAACTATTTTTTCAAATCACCCAAAAATACTTTTCCTCATCCTCTCATTTTCTTCTCCCTCAATCTCTCATTATTAAATTAAAGTAAAGGAATACCAATCTTCTTTAAATTCTTTAACTAAAATTTCCATTTTTAAAAATGACAAAAGAATTTATCTTAGTTTAAAGAAACAATTGAAAGTAAATTCCTTCTCATGAAAGATGTATAAATTGTATATTTTAACTCCAAAATCAAATTAGAAGATAAATATAAAGAACTAACTCTAATGTGCTCTACTTGCACTTTATCTCTATTTTCTAGTCTAACTATCAATTCTCCATTACTTGGCATCCTTAAATTTTTCATTGCTTGCAATGACTTAGTAACATGAATAGTTGCATCAATATCCAACCACTTAATATTTGATGGAATTTGATTCAAAATGGATTCAAATTAAAGGAATGCCTTTCTTCTTCTCAATCCATTTCTTAAATTCGAAGCAATCAATTTTCTTGCACATATACTTGTTCCAAAACCCATAAGCAACCTTAAATAAAGACTTCTTAGTTTGTGATGTTGTTTATTCATCTTATTCATCTTTTTCTCAAAATTGGACTTCCCATTATTATTATTATTATTATTATTATTATTATTATTATTATTATTATTATTATTGTTAGTGATATGATCAATTCCCTTGTTTTGAATTTAAACCATGAAAAATGAAATTTTTTGTTTAAATCTTTGCTTTATTCATGTCTTCTTTATCTTAGCTAGCAATGGATATCATCTCATTGATAATTCATTCACCTACTTTTGGTATTATATAATGTTTTGAGATCATGAAATTAAGTATGAGGAAAATTTAGAGCATACCAGAAAAGAAAACTATTTCCTAAATCAACCTCTACATCTTTCAACACTAATACAAAATTGCAATATAATGTTAGTTATTTAACCCATTCCTCATCAATTATTCACTAACTATATATGAGTATCATTATAGATACAATATATTCAATATCAGTTCTTAGACCTACATTAAATATAGGTAATAATGTCAATTTTTTTACATGAAAATTGATATGTTTAGTTCTTGAATGCTATTAAATAATTGCAATCAGAGATTGATTTTTTAGTTTAATAATTGACATGATAGTTTATGCCAAATGTCATTTCATAAACCATCATTCAAAATCTACTTTCTTCCATATCCTAAAATTCACATAGTATATTGGTTTTTATAAAATAACTAATGTGCAATGCTAATATAAGACAACGATTTTCTAAAATAACTAATGTGATTTATTATTTTTTAATCTAATAGAACTCTCCTAAACTCACTACCCTTAGAATAATACTTGATCTTAATGATAGCATATAACAACCATCTTATTATATAAGTAGTATTCGAGCCCTATCTTAATATCTTTATAGTAAAAAATAATATCCCAAATATAATAAACACCTAATAACAATAATTTCATATATTTAATTGGATCCAAATAATAGAAGACATAATATATATATATATATATATATATATATATCTTGCAAAACTAGAAATACTAGAATTCATCCTTTCCCTTTGTATAGAAATATATATTAATTTTCTTTTATAAGCAAGAAGTTCATTGCCTTTATTTCAAATCCAAGTAATAAGGTTAATTACAATATTAATCCTTATAACCAGATCTATTAATGAACAAATTACAAAACTTTTCTTTTAAATAATTTTTTTATCGTCAAATAACCTTAGTAAAATAATTCATAAGGGATTCATATTTGTATAATCTATCTACTTTATGGAGAATATATCAACACTTGTACCACCTAAAATCCTAAAAAACATAAAACCCAAACAAATCAACACAATACACATTATTTAAACATTTTTCATTGGGTTTAAAGGAAAAAAATGAGGCCTCTAAATAAACTTTAACATCAAGAACAAGAACTCAATGAAATAGGAATGAACAATTAATTGAACTCTAGTGGCTTTTTGTGTGAATTTCTCTATACGGCATTATGAATTTCATGAGGAAGAACCTATCACGCTAAAATTCATAATTTGGCATTAGGACAAGTTTGCCTTGTATTTCAACTCTTACCTTTATTTTTCTACAAGTTTTAAGAAAAGAAAATTAATGTTATTTAAATCTTTCACATCAGTTATACACAAAAAATAATGTTTAATATTTATTTAAAATGTTTAACAATCAAATATAAAAATATTGGTTAATTAGAAAACTAATGTTATACTATATTAACGTTAATTAGTTTTGTAAATCATGCATCATACAATATCTACGTTGGTTTTTAACAAACAATCAATGTGGTTTCTTAGTTTTTTTAAAAAAAATTATTGCATTTACTGCTAAAAACCAAACATGTTACACAAATAGTAAGGTAGATACACTTGTTGATGTAAAAGAATACTACTTTTTAAATAATATTGAATCACAGAATAATACTTATAAATAACATTAATAATGTATATAAAATATATATTTACAACTAATTCTACTAAGTTTTACAAGGACATGTATATATATATATATATATATATATATATATATATATATATATATATATATTCATTTAAAATTGAATCCAAAGAGTTATATGTTTAGCAGCTATCTTAAGCCAATATTAGTTTCTCTCTCAAAACATATGTAGCTCATTTCTTCAACAAGGCTTTGATATCTTTTTCATTGTAGAAGGCTATTTTTCCTCGAAAAAATTATATATTTATATATAAAATAAAATAAAAAGATAAAATTATATATTTTTCATAAGTTTCTATCAAATTGAAATCTAAACAACTTACATTATTGAGCTTTTCATTCCTTGAAAAAATTGTATATTTACATATAAAATAAGATAAGAAGATAAAACTATATGTTTTCCATAAGTGTGAACCTAATTAAAATTCAAATAAATTATCTTATTGAGCCTTTCATTCCTCTAGATATGTATTACCATATTTGCTATATATTTTATCATGGAGTAGCCACACTTAACGTTGCATTATTATTTGAGGCACTACATAAACCAACTTAAAACAATGTCATTAGTTTCATGTAAAAATGATCAATTACTATATAATTACCTAAATATATACAAGAATGTTACCTTTATTCTAACCTAACAAACATTATCCATCTTGTTAGCATTACCTATCATGTAATGTACATTTATAGCCTTATCAAGTACCATCTTCATACTAAGCAGAATTCATCCCAACAAGTTAAGCCAATAGATCATTTTGTCCCTTAAATAAATAACGGTTAATAACTAATGGCCATTACAACATTATTAACTAAAGAGAAAATATAACCAAAGATGAAGTAATCATCTTTGCACCCACATACCTTTCATAGTCTAGTACTATGTAGTAGTGTTACTTCCTATTCACTAAATTTATCCTATCTATGTACTTATATTGAAACTCTAATGAGTTTTCCACCTTTTAAGTAAGTTATGGATTTAAGAAATCAAAATAAAAACATAATTTCCTATCCTTGATGACATAATGCAAGTACTTACCATTTTGGAATTCATGCACTTGACTTCATAATGTCTATATGTACATAAAAATAAAAAAAAACTTGAGGGGGATAGAAATGAATGCACCTGATCTAAGCCTCTATAATGCTCATATCTATCACCTTCATGCTCGGAAGATGTAAGATCAGATCCTTAAACAAGATAATGTTATATTTATGCCCATAACATTGAATCTTTTATGTAGTATAATAAGATTATCATTTAACATCTCTTTTGTAATGGATTAAAGTTCTTACTAAGATTTGGTAACCTCTATTTTTGTGAGGATAAGCTACCAAATTCTTTAATTATTTAGACTTGCCATCCTCATTCTTGTCCTCCTCTAGCAACCTCTTACTAGTTTCTTTCAATTAAAATACCTAAATGAATTACAAAAAAAAAATGAGAATATGACATATTAGGTAATATTTTATTTGACCATAAATAAGGAATTTGAAGTAATGGAAAACTTTATCTCTATGGAAAATGAAATCAAAGCATTTAGCCAAGCTACATAAATGTTAACCATTTAGGCCATGTGGTCACCTTATTGGTCAACAATGGCATGTTAACGTAACATCCTTAATAACTTTTTCAATGACCTTACACTAGTTTTCTAGTATTACAAGCATATAAAACACACAATCTAGGAAAACCTTAAAGGTCTTGTAACCATAAATACATATCTACATTAACTTTACAATGATAGATAAATCGGTTAATCAAAATTAATGTTAAATTATAATACTATTGAAAAGCACCTAGTAAGTAAGGTGACAAGAATTCACATGTAGTAATTAAGCGAATGGATTAAGGTTAATGGGGTAGTAGCTTTCCTATTGTGGCATAGGTGTCACTATCTATACCTTCTTCTCCTTCTTAAAGCAATGGCCAATGTTTTACCTTTCTATCTAAGGATAACCCTTATCTCCTTAATTTTTTTCCCATCTCAACTATAAGGTGTGCTTTCAAATCTATGATATCTCTATTAGATAGTCCTCCATTACGAGGATATCTTAAAACTTTTTCGAAATAGGCTTTATAGCCTACTAATCCTTTAATGCCTTTTCATATTTTTGAGATATTCTTAAATTCTTAAGGTAGCAGTCAAGATATCCATGCTCCTTTCTAATTAAAGCTTCCCTTAAGTGGCTTGTTGCATGAGTTTATCTTGGCTTAATACAATTGAACATGATTAGTCATGTTCTGATAATCGAACAACATATTCATATTTAAAAAATAAAATAATAATATCATTTATTATTCTTTAGGCAATCTACTAATTCTAATCTATCATGAATTTATCTTTCTTGTTAGCTCCGCCTCTCACCTATCACTCATGTCATTGTATGGGATTAACAAAGGCAAATGCTTAATCACTAGATTGATTAGTAATTTCCTTAGTAACTTGAGTTCTTTCTTTAATAAGCTCTTCCTCGAACTTCCTCTACCCTTATCAAGATAACCTATGCTTATGTACATCTATGCTTAGTTAGCCTTATTCCTTCCATTTTGCCTTTATTGATAAAAAAAAATAAAAACTAAAAAGAGTGATAAGAATATATTCTTTACTATTAATAATGGAAAAAAAATAATAGTATTAAGATTGCCACATTTACATGGAACTCTTCTAAATGACATATCTCCATAAATTTCTCTCATGTTTAAGGATTAATCTAGTAATATTTTAAAAGGGACCTTAAGCTTCCTTCCTTTCGAGGTCAACATAATCCTTTGCCAAGTTATGCTTAAAATCCTTTTGCTTCCTACCCATCACCATAAAGACATGTTCTTTGTACTCGTCAAGCATACTAAAGGTAGCCTGTAAAGTAACATATACATGAATGATAAACATAATTAATAATCTAAAAAGATTGTTTTGTACATATAAAAAATAAAATAGAGATGAGTATTAAGGTTCCTTAATAATATATCCTCTCAAATAGCATCTTTGATGTCTTGTTGCACTTGGTGCCATTTCGTAGCAATAATGAGCACCTTGGTGCATGCCAAGCAATTGATGATGTAGCTAAATTTAGTTACACCAAGCCCACATGTCTAACTTTTGTCATTAAAGTTTACTCTTAACTTCTCCCTTTTGTTGTGTTTAAGGATCATGTCCTTCATAATTATGGGACCTTTAGCTCCCTTCCTTTTGTGACTGCCTTTATTGGAACCAGTTAAATTTATATCACTTTTGTTTAAAAAGTTTTAACAAAAGTAACACAAACATTTAACTTATATGCCAAGCAACAACTGATAAGTTTCCAAGTATGTAATATGATAACTTAAATGATAAGGAAGGATTAGAGTTCATTTTGTCGCATTTAATTTGATCTTAGAACAAAACTTTGTCCATAACAAATTAGCATTTTCAAAAATAGTATCTAACTAATAAAGCCACATTAATGCAAAAATTTATTCTGAAAATGTGCCATCCAAGTAAAAATAATATTTTCAAAAATATAAGCACAAAATGAACATATATTCAAGTATACAATTCTCCATGTTAAATTAATATTTTCAAAATAGCATCTAAGTAATCAAGACACACTAATGTAGAAAGTTATTCTAAAAACATAGCATATAAGCAAAAATAACATTTTTCAAAAATATGAGCACTTAATAAGACTTATATTCAAGTATATTAACTTTTCATATTAAATAGTGCTTCTAAACAATGTACATAATGATTAGAGAGTAATTTTAAAGCAAAAAAAAGTGAAATATTTTCAATAATATATAACAACGGTACATATTTAACTCTAAAGATCACAATTAAAAGACAAAATGCTCACAAAGTGTAAGAAAATTGAGGAAAATATTTCAAATAGGTAGGACTAGATGCTTAAAAATGGTCAAAGGTTTATGGCACACAATTGCTAAACAAAGGCCTAAAAAATAGAGTGTAAAGCATGCATAAATGTAGAGCAAATCATTATACAAATGAAGTTTGTTAGCAATTTTGCCTACGTTTAAGAAATAAAAATGATGATATGCTTTTGATAGCACTTTGCATGATGGTTATTAATAAAAAAAACTAATGTATAAATTTTTTTATGTTGACTATCGCTAAAACTAACATCTAATACTCTATAAATAATTACAAAAATGCCATTTAAGTTAAAATTTCAACAATAGCTATATATAGGAACTAACATCTAATATGTTGCACCTCTCCAAATTTAGGTTAGCCTTCGTTTTCAACATCAATTTTTAAATAACCAAGGTGGAAAGTTAAGATTTGGCTAAACTTATTTTTTAATTTAACTCTTAAGATCCTATTAGGTGATGCTTCACTAATAATCAACATAAAAAAATATTATAATTTTTTAACATTGGTTGTGTTGGTGTGTGTCTTAGGAATCAATTATATAGATAATTGAAATAATATATAATGTATTATGTTTTATTTCAGGTAATGCAATTATTATATTTTATTTTCAATTTTTGCACAATTTATAACTTAATATAATAATTATCCCTGGAATAATTTTACTATTCCTAAAATACTCCTAGTCAATTATTATTATGAAAGGGATAGTAATAGTACATCGAGACTGACATATATAGTGACTGATGATTATGAATCATGGATATGTGATATCAAGTCAATACATGAGTACATTGCTAGTGAACAGATGTACTGGACTGACCAATATGAGAATACTGCATGGATAACACTCGTGTCATTAGTAGTTCTCATATGATCACAATTGCATATAGTTCTTTAACCTGAAGTCATACGGTTCCTTACATGAGGGGTTACTCACTTTAATGTCGTCCTATGTCACTTTTAATTAGGATGACAAGTAGGGCATTGATTGGGTGTGTCACGAATCATACAGGGGGAAGTGAGTGATGTAGACGAAATTTTGTTACTCTTATAAAAGAGATATATCCTTGGGCCCCTTGATTGAGTGAAACATAAAAATGCATGGCTATGCTTAAATGAATCAATATGTGTTATTGATCATTTATTTTGAAGTCTACTTAGTATCAAGAAATATAAATTGAACATCGACGAGGATGACACGCTCTATGCTTCTAGTTCAATTTGGATATTATTACAAAAGAGATTATGATGCAAAATGTTAATCATGTATTACGTGGATGTCGAATCATAGACATTCTTACTACTTGAATGACAGTGATATATTGCTATCGCTCACTGTCTATAACTTAATAATAAATCATTGTCAACACAGTAAGAACCTATAGGGTCACACAAAAAGTGTAAGAATAAGATAATAATTAATTGAACTTTAATTATATTAATATCTAATTAATTTGACTTATTTTTGTGCATATATATTGTTATTAAGAATAATAATATATTGTTCACAGTAATATATATATATATATATATATAATATTATGTGATATTATTTGATATTAAATTAATATCAAATAATTATGTTATCATATATTAGATAAATATATTATGAGATAATATTATTTTGATATTTGATAACTATATGCAATTATCTAATATTAAGATATTTATATTATGAGATAATATTATTATCTAATATTAGATAATTAATAGATAAGTCTTATCTCTCCTCATTATCTCTAGGATAAGGATAAGATGAGTTATTAAGTGTGATTAAGATTTTAGAAGCATTATCCTAGTAGGACTAGGATTGTGACTTGCCTAAGTTTTATAAAAGGGAACTTGAGGGCAGTGCTTTAAGATTCACGCTCATAACTTTCATAAAACCCTAAATCACTCAGAAAACATATAATCATAAATCCTTGAGAGAAAAATGCATCCTAACAGATTCGTGGAGGGTGAGAGGTTGTTGTTCACTCCGTGTAGATACCATAGAGACGCTGTACCTTTCGGCCAGCGTTTGATTCATCCACTTTCAAGTTTGATCAGTAGAAACATGAGTGCCCAATAGGTAAAACCCTAATCATTGATTTATGCCTTTTGCATGGATCCTAGGTAGAATTCAAATCAAATTTTAAATTTTGCTGCGTATGATAATCCGAATTCTCAACAGGTTGTTAATTAGAGCTAATGTGAAAGTTGCTTGTATTTTCAAAAATGTCACTGCACCATTGTATATGTCAATTTTCACTTTAATTAATGTTAATGTGATGATATTGTGTAATTCTCCAATAATGCAATTAGTTATGATAATGAACTAATTTCATTATGTGTTCATGAACTCCACTATTACCATATCAGTAATCTTTTTAAGTTACAAAAGGTAATGAACCCTTTCAACTTTATCAAATTTCACTTACTTCTCAATAACATAAGCTAAAAAAGCCTCAATATTATAAGATATATAAACACTCTACCTAATAATTTTGTTCATGGTGTATTTCATAATTATCAAACACACCCCATTTGAATGCCCACTTCTCATGATGAACTTTTTGTATAATGGTAAAAGTAGTATCAATCATGGGTTTTTCCTTTCTTAGGATTAAGTTGGTGATCGCCAAATACAATTTGAATGATTTAGCCTAATCCTTATAGTTTGTTTCATCAACATTTTCACAAAGGTCACTTACATTGGTAAAATGCTAAGGAGAAATAATTTATAAAATTAATCATAAATATACATATAAAACATGTATAATTTAGTCATGCTATAATTTTTTCTCATTAAATACAAAACTATGCAATTACATATAGTATTATACTATAAAACTTGACACCAATAAGGCATTAGAAATTTTAAAAAATGATATCCAATTTGAACCTTTATATTATTACTAATAAATTATATTAATAATAATACCTAATAAGGCATACTAGCACATGTGATGCATGTGCCATCATGTTAAAAGAATTTCTAGCAATAATTGACCTCCACTTTCTAAGGTCATTTTTAGCCATTTTTTTAGAATTTTTTGAAAATAGAAACAATTTTCTTATTTTTCTATTTATTTAAAATTATTTGATATTGTTTGGTTTTAGGTGTTTTATAGTGTGATTCTTACATAGTATGCTATATAATGAAATTTTGTAAACTAATGTGATCCTATTTGTATAATAAATTAATCTTGGATGGTTATATATCCATATGGATATTTTGTAAGAATTATTTTTATTCATATAATACTATGAAAGTTTGTGTAATTGTTATTCACTTGTTGTAAAACTAGTTGCATAAAATTTTGTTGAAATAAAATTATTTAATTGTGTCAAATAAGGGTATAAATTTAATCAATTGTGAAAGTAAATCAATTTTATATTATCACCTATACATATATTATTATATTAATAAGAAATTATTAAAATTTTGTTATTGTTATTAAAAAATTTTTAATTATTATTTTTTAATAAGATAAAATATTTTAATATCACACTTCATCAAATTTAAACTCATCAAACAATGTACTATATTAATAATTTTACATCAATAGGCCATATACATTATTAACATAAGCAAATTAACAAACTTTTGCCACATTAAATAATTATAGATAGAATTTTTAAAAAAATTAATTATGATAAACATCTCAAAAATAATTCTTTCATAAAATTTGTTATTTAAATAACAATTTTCTTAAAACTAATTTTGTATATAGTAATTTTTCAAAAATTAATTCGGAAAATTGTTAAGCGTAATTTTTTCATTTTGGGCATTATTAAGCATACTTCTAGTTCTTGTCCATGTCGTCTTACCGTCAAGTTGAAAGTAATCGGAGACCCCCAGCTGTCGTTCACATCTCTAAACCCTACATCCATCTCCTTAAACCCTACCCGTTCGTCTCTGTCTGTGGCGTCTAACGGTGACGGCCTCGTACTCGGCATTCAGCCATGGCGCCGAAGAATAAAAATCCCATGAAGAAAGGGGGGAGGAAAGGGAAGAGATTTTCAATCAACCATGACCCATTTTTTGGCGACGAACTACAAAAGCGTCGCAAAGTTAACGATGAACTTGAAGATGACGAGATAGAAAGCGATGAAGATGAGTTTTTTGCCGGCGATGGCGAAGAGGATGTTGCTAACGGTGGTGGGGCTGAGGTTGAAGAAGAAGAGACTTGGGACGAGAAAAGGAAGAGAATGGCACAGGATTATGTGAGGAAGATTGGAGAAATCGTGCGCAAAGAGAAGGAAGATAGAGATGAGAGCGATGATGAAGAAGATGATGATTGAAGAAAGGGAAGGCGAAAAAGACTCGCTTTTTATAACAGAGAAGTTGTTACAGGAGCAGAAGGAGGAGAGTGGCCGTGTACGCAGAGCAATTGCATCAAGGCGAGGCTTTTTAAATATTTAGCATTTTTATTTTCTTGTCCAGTAAAGTTAATCTATTGATCCTAAACATATAAGTGATATGTGTTGAATTTTTGTTGCTATAAAATTTAAGAGTCATTGCTTTGAATGGATTTGAAAGCTCAAAAGTATGATGGATATAGAGAAACGAAAATCTCTACTTGGGTGCCTCATATGTTCACAGCTTGGCTTGTTTCTCAGATGGTTAATTGGTTACGATGTTCATGAAAGTAATATAGAGTGCAACGGTCATTTAAAAATGGTGAAAATATGATGAGTGTGGATATTGGGAAATTTGTTTGGCCATCTCATATGTCTGCAGACTGCAATTGAATTAGTTCTGTACATATGATGCTTATGTTGTTTGATTTGATGATTGTATAATTTGTATTACAGGGTGCAACAGCCAGAGACTAGTGGTGAATTTCATGTGTTAGTAAAACACCGCCATTCTGTTACAGGTGTAGCTCTATCGGAGGATGACTCCAAGGGTTTCTCAGCATCTAAGGATGGTATCATTATGCATTGGGATGTAAATAGTGGGAAAAGTGAAAAGTATTGCTGGCCTAGTGATGAAGTACTTAGGTCTCATGGCATGAAAGACCCTCAGGGACGAGCTACAAGGCATTCTAAAAATGTTGTAGCATTGGCTGTAAGCTCTGACAGTCGGTTTTTGGCAACTGGAGGTCTTGACCGCCATGTACATCTTTGGGATACCCGTACACGAGAGCATATTCAGGTAGCTAAGTTATTCATTCTTTTTCCTTTTCTGCGTGTGTAGTGTAGTAGGATAATTGTTCGGATTTTAGCTTAAAACCAAAAGCTATTTTATTACCTACAATTGGAAAAATCTGAATCCAAATTTCAAATGATCAAATTTTGGATGAGCATTACTCCTTTGATGCTAGCATTTCTTATTTACAACTTGTATGGCCTCGATTTTAATCACAAGAATGGGTGTGTGTATTGTGTTGCTTGTATCACAGCATACAGGTATTAGTAGGATCCATGTAGCCAACTTTACTTAATGGGATAAGGCTGCTTTGTTGTTGTTGTATCGGAGCATACACCTATTAAGGCAAAATTTGTCATACAATCCATATAATCAACATCTCTTAATGGGATAAAGTTTTGTTATTATTGCTGTTGTTGTATCGCAGCATACACCTATTAAGGCAAAATTCTTTTTGTGCTAATATTATATGTATTGCTAAATGAAAAACCTTATACAATCTATTACGTATGTTTCTGTTTTAGGGACTATTGATTTGAATATTTGATTACAATTGTAAGAAATCTTTTGTTTAATCTGGTTCAACACATTATATTGTTGTTTCTTTTTTCCACTCTATGCTATTGCAAGGGTCGAGGCCTGTTCATAGTGAAAGTTTTAGAATCCTGATCAAGACCTTTTTGCAACAAAAGTCCTCAGATCTTGATCTATTTGACTCATGTATACATTCTTGTCTCGCAATCAATCTTTTTTTTTTCTTTTTTCTTTTTTTCAGGCATTTCCTGGTCATAGAGGTTCAGTATCATGTTTAGCTTTTAGGCAAGGAACTGCAGAGCTTTTTTCTGGTTCATTTGATCGCACTGTTAAGATATGGAATGCCGAAGACAGAACTTACATGAATACTCTATTTGGACACCAAAGTGAAGTGTTGAGTATTGATTGTTTACGTAAAGAAAGGGTACTAACTGTTGGACGTGATCGGATCATGCAGTTGTTTAAGGTAATCAGATACTCTTTGGTATTTCTTGCTCAGACTAAGCTGAGAACATTGACATATGTGCTAGTTAACCCCTAGTTTATAGTGGTGACCTGAAGATGTCATATATTTTCAAAATTTTCGAATTTTCTCCCCATAACCTACGTTTTAAAATGGAACATAGGGGAGATGAAATCATTGAATCCCTTTCAAGTCTATCAAAACACTTTGTTGGTTGCCTCTTTAGATCAAAATCACTCATATGAATGGGCTAATTCATATGTTCCTTCTAGTCTCCTCTAGTTTGATTTTGAGATTTTCCCTCTCTTTCTCCCTGTCCATTATTCATCTATTTGAATGAATTGCTCCACAATTACTGGAAATTCTGTGTTCAAAATTAAGAAAACAATGGAAATAAAAAGAGAAATAAAGGAAATTTGCCAAAACTAAGTTGCAACTTGTTTCTTTGTGTTCATGTTCTGTAGTTGCAATTTGATAATTTAGCAATGAGCAACCTTCTTGCATGTCAGCCCTGCCTTAGATTTTCCTGCATTTATTGTTTTGCTTTCTGGTTCGATTAGTTATATACCCCAGTTATCTTAGTTGTGTAAATTGATTTATCAACTTTTCTTTTGTGCTCTCTAAAATAGGTTCATGAAGAAAAACGCTTAGTTTTCCGTGCTCCTGCATCTTCGTTAGAATGCTGTTGTTTTGTTAATAATGATGAATTCTTATCCGGCTCGGATGATGGAAGCATCGAGCTTTGGAGTGTAATGCGGAAGAAGCCTGTTTACATCGTGCGGAATGCTCATGCTGTAGTGACTGAAAACAAGAAATCTGATCCAAATGACAATGGAAGAATCCCCAATGGTGACTTAGGTAGATCTTTAAATTCCTGTGCATATGGGTTTTTTAATAAGTCAAGCATCTATCACAATCATCCAACCAGAGCAATGTATATTAAAATCAATTTGTTGCTTTGGTTCTTAAAATTGATTTTGTTGGAAGAAAAGATTCGTCTTTATGGCTGACAAGATTGTTATTTCCATTTCTTTTCCCAAATTGTTCTGCTCCAAGATTTTACAATCATTTGCATTTAGAAATGTTATCTATGAGGGGAGATAACACATGTATTCTCCCTTGACTCAACTATTTAGAGTCCTGTATTTTGAATCTATGAGTTTGTAGCTGATATGAAATAGCTGCATATTGTATTCACATTGCATGATCTTCACTTTGTAGAAAATGGAGACCACAAATCTGAGAGATATCATTGTTTATCAGCACCGTCCTGGGTCAGTGCAGTTGATGTTTGTAGGAACGGTGATCTTGCTGCTTCTGGGGCTGGTAATGGTTCTGTTCGGTTATGGGCAGTTGAAAGTGAGACCAAGGACATTAAACCTCTTTATGATGTGCCCTTGGTAAGTAACTGGAACGAGAAAAAAGGCACTTACATCTTTCCAGCATAAATTCTTCTAAAATGTTGAATCTTGCTTCTTGTGTAAGTTTATTTTATTGAATTTATCTCCACTTTCTGTTGAAATATAAATTATCATGCAATATATCAATTTCTTCTAATGAAATAGGAAATGTTTACTTGTGAAATTTAAATAATTTCAGAAGGTATATATCCTTCTTGTCTTTTGTATTAGATTGCAATTTGTGACAATTTATATGCAGTTGGAAAAACCTGTTAGACCTTATTTGATATTTCAATAAAACCTTTTGATGACAGGTTGGGTTTGTGAATTCCTTGGCTTTTGCAAAATCAGCGGAATTCCTGGTTGCAGGGGTTGGTCAGGTAAAGTTCCAGCCCTTTTTTTTCATACCTTACTTTGAAAGTCCTTGAGTTATTATCGGAAGCAACTCTACTGGTGTGGTGTGTTCCTGTTAGTCTTCTTTGTTTCTGCTCTCCCGCTGTGTGTATATTAGGAAGCTGAGTTCTGTCACTGCCTGTTCTGTTAACTCGGTTTGTACACTGTGCTGTTGAAAGGTTATTGCTATGTGTTTTTGCTATGCTCTTAAAAGTTAAGAGCAACAAAAGGACATAACGTGGGATCATTGTCAATAAACTAGATTGCATGTGCAGTTCATGTTCAACTTTATTGACCATTTTTTTAAAATTATTTGTCACACTGGTACCCTTGTCTTACTATATATTATGATTCAAAAGTTTGACCGAACTTTTTACGATATGTATCTTGATTCAACAACTTTGTTCGTCCTCCATTTCGGTTGGTTGCTCTTAAACTGACCAAAAGTTTGGGATTCAATACTGTTAGTGCAACATTCATGTCCGCACGAGATCATGTCTCTGTTGATTGATCTGCCTGCAATCATACACTGTTGTTAACAGGAACCTCGTCTAGGAAGATGGGGACGCGTCCGGGAATCTCGGAATGGAATTGCAATCCATCGTCTCAAGTTATCGTGAGAGGCAGCAACGAGGATTGTACTTCAATTTTGACTTCCATATAAATGAAAACATTGAGTTGATAGATTCTGCCTGCAATCATGGCTCTGTTGTTGTCACTTTTTTCCCCCCCTATAATTACCCTCATTCTAATCTAAGTCCCTCATTTATTCTGTTACTTGGCAGTGCTGATGGTTTGGTTTCTCTTCAATTGACCTGTCTGGATTATTATGCAGGACAGGTTCACTTCTCATAAATTTTACACTTCTGCTGAGTAGAAATTGGATTTAGAATTTCTCGTAGATGGCTCGGCGTTCAATTTGTGTTCCTTCGTGGATAACATGATATATAAATATGGATTTGGATCCACTTTTTTTTTGTCATTTTTCTGTAGTTAGAAAGATGAAAATATAGTTTTTATTGTAGAATTTATTATTTTTTACTGGGATTCATAATTTTAAACAAAATGAAAATTTGTATCTATCTTCAAAAATTACTTCATCCTTAGGAATTCTTAAGAAAATGAGACTGTCCCTGTTCTATAGTTATTACGGTCCTCTTTGCAACTTTTGCAATAAAAAAAAGGAAGAAAAATGCAAAATGAAAATTATTTTCATTAATTTTAAAAGTGATTGAATTTTAATATTTACAATTTTAGAAACTTGAAGGCAATTTTTTTTAAACTCCACAAAATTTGAGAATGTCAGTCATCTATAATTTAATTAAATATTTTACTAAATTATATAATTTTTTATTAAGTTTTTAAAATAATAAATGAAATTTTATAAAAATATTGATTTGTTTTGTATATTTAATTAAAATTTTTATATGTAATTTAATTTTTATTTATTATATGATATAAAAATTATGTATGAAAAATAATTAAAAAATTAACATATGATATTTTGATTATAATTTAAAAATTTTATAAAAAATATATAATTTAATAAAATGGTTAATGAAATAAATGCTGTGTGTTAATTTTAAATTTTTTAAGTTCTGAGGGGGGTGATTTTTAATGTGGGAGAAAATAATTTATATTTTTTTCCTGAGAAATATAAATTATTCATTTAAAACCTCCGCACGTTAAGATGCCTGTTTATTCTCTGCCTTGGGCTGAAATTATATACCCTCCTCGCCCGAGCCCTGTCTGCATTTTTCTGATTGAGCTGAACTGTCTGGTCCTCAACATTAGCCTATGGTGCTTTTTGTACTTTTCGACGTCCCTTTGGGGTCACAGCTTGCAGAGCTCAGTGGCACAATATTATGGCTGCCTAATGGGGTTTGCAGTGTGTAACGGGATCGATCCTCGCCCATATTCTTTCTCCTTCCCTCAATACTCCTTCCACGCCCCAGAAAAAAATCAAAATTAAAAAAAAAAAAAAAAAGGGACCCTCCCCTTGGAACCACTGAAGGCCTGGTGCGAGTGGCAATTCATTTGCTTTCTGACTTTCGAGTCAGTGTGGTATCTAAGGGGCAAAGGTTCAATTTTTGTCCCCATCCATTCCCCACTCCCCAACGCCTCTTTTCCCTCTTTCCCAAAGTAGATAAAATGGAAAATACTCCCCCTTAATAAAGGACCAGACTAAAATTCTAAGCTACTTTTATTTTAATGGAAAATTTATTTTATAAAAATATTAAAATATAAAAAATAATTTAAATATATAATGTTAAATGTAAAAAATTTAGTGTAAGATGCTTTCTTTTTTTTAAAAAAAAGAAAATTATTTTTTTATTATTATGATCTTATATATTATTTTTTTTAAATTAAAAAGTATAATTGCGGATGGCACTTCTTTGTTTATATACAAGAAGGAGATTTTCTTATAAAAAATATCTTCTAAGCAAAAAAAATCTTTTGTAAAAATATATTTATAAAATGTGATGGAAAATAGTTTAAATATGCAATATTGAATGTAAAAAAAATAGTAAAAAAATAAATTCTCTTTTTTTTAAAGAAGAAGTTATTTTCTTTTATTATCATAATTTTAGATTTTTCTTTATCACAAAATATAGTTACATATGACATTCTTTCATTTATATATAAAAAAACAAAATTTTCTTACAAGGAAATATCTACTAAAAGAAAATCAAAAATAATTTCTTACGAAATAATTATAAAATATTACAATAAAAAATATTTTATTTATTTAATATTAAATATAAAAAATTTAAAAAAACTATTTTCTTTCTTTTTTAAGTTTTTAGACATTATTTTTAATTATTAATATAAATAATATATTCCCTCTTCATTAATATATATATATATATGTATATAAATAATATTTTTAAAAAGATATTTTTCAATAAAATAGACTGCACCTAAATTATCAAGGCAAAGTCAACCACAGGCACCCCACTTCGATCAACGAAAAGTCTATGTAAAATGAAGGGCACTCATTGTGCCAGTGGGCCAATGAGAAGTTTATATAAAATGTTGAGCACTTGTTGTGCCAAATGGGCTAGACTTGCGCCCTGGAACTACTAGTTTGTTCCTCCCGCGAGAACTCGCTTAATTCATTTCAATAGTAAATCAAGTTCTATTTTTTAGAAAATAAAGAAGAGAGAGAGACTATCTGATTAATTATTATCTTATAAAATAAAAAAATAAATTTTTTTAAAAAATGTTACTTCTTATAAAATATAAAAAGTTATTTATTAATCTACCTTTTATATAATTTCTGATTTTTATATTATTTATGAATATAATGATAAAATTATTTTTATTAAATTTAATTAATAATAATTAAAATTTATTAATTTATATTATAATAATAATAAGAATATAATAATTATATTATTAATACATCTTAAAATATTCAAAATTAAATTAAATAAAATATAAGAAGTTACTTATTAGAAAATATCATTTCATATATGTTAACTAAAAAATTTTAAGTACTTTTCGAAAAGTTCAAATAAAAAATTATTTTTTAAAAAACTCAAATTTTCATATGAAATTAGTACACCTAACAATCAGTTAAGGGAGTAAGCCATTTGTAGATAGAAAGCTTCTTTTGTGTAAATTATTTTGGTTTGGATTTGTAATCTTCTGTAGTGAAGTTTTCTCTTGGCCTTTTATGCGATTTTTGTAGTTTGTGTCTTCTCCAGCAGTTAAACTGATGCTTTTGGTGAAGAGAATCGGTGTATTTCTGAAAATGTTATTGATCGGAGGTTTGTAGAGGGATTTGAATGCCGCAAATCCTGATGCTTTTGAAAGGCTCAATTAAATTCCTCTCTTCTTTACAAGTTAAAAAGAAACATCTGTTCGTAGTTTATGTTTACGAAGAATTTGGTCATTAAAATTTATCGTTGTATTATCCTAATCGCTCTGAATCCTTCTGTGCCTTGGATAGCTTCGTCATTTGCACTTAAAAAAATAGCCTAATACTTATAGTAAGAAGTTCTTATCAACTCATTGTGTATTATATTATGTTATTATAAGCATGCGTGTATAACATGAGTTTGTAAATTATGGTAGTTTGTGTTATATATTGAGTAATATTTCAAAAGACTTAATCTCACATTAGGTAAGTTTGGCCTTAAAAGAAAGTTTATATAAGAATTTTCTATATATATATATTTATTTATATTTGATAAAAAAAATACGTGAGGGCAGGCCAAAATTTGTTTTTGCAAAATCAAATTTTAACTTCAATAAAATTTGAAATATCAATGTATTTATTAGATTATTTAAATTTCAACAGTTATTTAAATATTTATTACTAATAGTCATTTTAATATTTATTTCTCAACGATCATATTTCCAATGACTATTTTTTAACGATTAGATTTCAAAGCTTATAAGGCATACTATTTTTCTCATTTTGAAGAACACACTTATTTACAATCATTTTTTCACAAACACTCTTCTCCTACTTGTTAGGTTTCATTTTCTTGCTGCCTACTTCCTATTTTGGTTATGTATTTTTAGGACAAAAGAGTCTATTAAATCTTGAAAAAATTACCGATTCAAGCTCCATATGAGAAGTTCAGATAATTCCTTGAGGACAGTGACTTGTGTCATGTCTTAGATTGCACATCCATCCACTTTTTTCCAACAATCTCAAGGAATTAACCCTCAAGTATAGTCTTAAGGATAATGTCTCTACAGATAAATTTTCAAAAATAATTTTTTATTCATTATGTTTATAATTTATATAATGTAATTTCTCTAACTATTCTCTTTATTTGTATTTGTTATTTGAGATATAGATCGTTATGATCCATTGGAGCGCAACTATAATTCAATTCCTTTAACTATTTATAAATGAGATGACGTAGATAAATTGAAAGCTTATGGACTCAGGTAAGCATGTACTCTACTCAATATTTACTTTAACATTAAGATTTTGTTAAGTATATTGGTGTTATACTTGTGCTGTACTATAATACACACTATACAAACTAAATAATAATAATAATAAAAGTAGCATTTTTTATTTCATGTTTAATTTAAATCTTGTGTAAAAAAATTTATATTAATCCTATATGAGAATTTACATTATACTTTTGAAGTTTAAAATAAATTGAAATTCTTTTTATCAAATGTTTATGGATTTGTGGAGAAGCTTTTATTAATATCCTAAGCAATATAATTATGAAGTTATAAATATTAATTAATTAGCGATTTAGATTTAATAAACCTTATTTTTTTAACTTTGATGGTGAAGATACTTGTGCATGACAAATAAGCTTCATGTAAACATATTTAATTCACTTAATGTGTTTAATGGGCCTTATCTCAATTCTATCCGTGTCATTCATAAATATGTTGGCCAATATTATTAGTATTTATAAATTTATTATGTCACTTATAAATAGGATACCCATAAGAAAACAGGAAAAATATCTTATGAATTGTGAAAAAGTTATGCTTCTAATTTAATATATTTGAAAGTGTAGGGGTGCTTGTTATGCACCTAATTTACAAAATGTAAGGGGTGTCTAGTTAAAGATTTATAGCTTGAACTCAAAAAGAGGAAAAAAAACTTTGATTGTATATTTGTAGGATAAATGATGTGCTTAATTGCAATACATTAATAGAGACAATGAAGGTTGAGTTCTTTGAACATATTTATCCACTACATGATAAAATTTCTCATGCCAATTAAAATTGGGAATTAGTGGACTTACCACTCGGAGCAAAGCAAATAGGTTACAAATGATTTTTTTTTAAAAAAAGCAGGAAAAGAATATTTTCTCGATGGTTCAATAAAAGGTTTTATACAAAAATAAAATATTTATTACTTCAATACTTTTACACATTAACAAGGATTTCTTCAATTTATATTTTATTTGTTTTAGTTTCTATTTTTAAATTAGTTGTATATCAAATAGATGTGAAAACCATTATTTTTTTCAATGGAAATTTAGAAGAAGAAATTTATTATTGGGATTGGGAGCCAAACAGTTGCGACGAAAATTAACCAATCCGAATCAAAGGATCTATGCAAAATGTTATATTAGGATAAAGATTCAATAGATACTTTTTCAAATGATTCAAAGGCTTGTTTATTAATCACTTTTTTGACTTACTTTCGATCGAAAACTCCAAGGTATCCACACAAACCAACAAATCACCAGTGAACATTCCACAATCACTGATTGGAATTCTCCTCCTTTGCCTCATAGTATTAGCTATGTCTCTTCAAGGGTTATGATCAATAAGGGCTGCTAGGATTTTTTCTATGTTTTGATTTGCGTGAATCATTATTAATTAACACTCAACAAACTTATTTAAATAGGTGCATAGAAAATTCTAACTAATTAGACTTTGTTCCATGTATAATTATGGGCTTATAATTAGGCTTTATAATTATAACATATAATTCTCATATATTAGACCTAAATAATTTGGTCCATTAATTCCAAATTTGCTAGGTTTTAAATATGCGACCCTATAGCTTCTCATTACATTGGCAATGATCATAAATCATATTAACAATCATAAACAATGAGTAATGTCTAGTAACATATCATTGTTGCCTAAGTAATGAGAAAGTCGATAATTCGATTGAAACTATACATGTAATTATCATCTATGACCTTTTGTCTTAGATATCTAGATTGAGCACGAGATATGGACCGTGTTATTCTCGTATAATTCAATTCAAAGGTTTCTTAATTTTTAAGTAAGTTAACTAAAACAAATGTAATTAACATCCTATGTCAATCTATTTGAGTATGGTCATACATTTTTTTAGCCTTACTTAATTAAGGGTCCCACAGATGTCACTCTTGTTATATAGGAGAGATAAATTCCATTTTGATCACACAAATCCCTCCGTATGATATGTGACACATCCAACAACTATCCTTACATTCGCTCGACCATGAGTGATATAGAGTAGTGTCAAAATTTAGAACTCACATGTAAAGAACCTTGACAATCTTAGGTTAAAGGACCATATTAATGATGATCATTAAGAATCATTCATGACACTTATATAATGATTCATGTAGTGTTCTTAGGATGGGTTCGTCCAGTACACAAGTTCTCTAACTTGTACTCATGTGTAAACTTAATGTCTCATATAAGTAACCACATACACTAATCTTAACACATTAATGTAACCCAATCCATAATGATATATGATTAGGGATATTTAAGAATATAATTATTTTAGAGTTATTATTATAATTAAATATACTACGCAGAAAATATATGTATAAATATGATAATTGAAATTACCTTTAAAATAATATGATTCAAGTTTATAATCATCCATATGATTAGTTTAAAGGCATATACACTAACATTTATATGGTACAATATAAGGGTTATGAGGTCCTAAGATAGGAATATAATAAAAAAAAGATTACAAACTAAGAAAGTCTTTTTATGATCTAAAAGGGCCTTCCTAAATATTGGCATGAGAAATTTGATCAAATCTTAATAAATAATAATTTTTCTTACCATAAAGTGAATAAATGTGTATATACAAAATGTGAAAATAATGAATACATGATTATTAGCTTATATGTGGATAATATTCTAATTTTGGAACTAATATATAGTATGTGAGACTATATCTCAAATTTTTTTATTTAGGTGAATCTAATGTTATCTTAAGCATTAGAATCATGAAGAAAGATAGTAGCATTTTGTTGGCTTAGCAATATTATGTAAGGAAAAAAAGCTTCTTGAGAAATTCAATTATCTAGAGAAAAAGCTTATTAGTATTCCTTATGATTTTAATACAAATCTAAAGAAAATTTAAGGAACTATTATATTGTAGTAAGTCAAAACATCTTGGGAAAAGAATGGGAAATGACAATCTTCTAAAACTTAAAGAAATTTGGTTGGAGATGATAAAAATAACATAATTATGGTGGTCATTTCTTAAGCAAATGGTCATTTCTCAAGGTATGTTTGTGCTAATAGAGAACCCTTCATCTCTTACTCACCAATAGGAGATGGAGAAGATTTGATTTACCTTGGAGATTCAAGAATTGCAAAGGATCTTGGATAAGGTAAAATACTTTTGAAACTCACATTTAGTAAGACCTTGGCTTTGGGTGATGTTCTATATGTGTCTAATATTAGAGAAAATTTAATTTGTATATCTTTACTAAAAAAATTAGGATTAAAATATCTTTTGAATATGATTAACAAAATACTTAATGAATTATGATATTTTGTACAAGTAGATTTCTAGTTGTATTCGAAGGATATAGTAATGCTAATTAGATCTTTGATTCAAATGAGATAAAATTTGCTAGTGTTTATGTATTCACCTTTGGTGGTGATGCGTAGCTTAGAAATCATCCAAGTAAATAATTATAGGTAGATCCACCATAGAGTCAGAGTTTGTGACTCTTGAGATGGCTAAAAGTAAAGCTCAGTGGATAAGAAATTTCTTATCTGATATACTGTTAGGTACAAAACTAAAATCTTTGGTATCTATACATTATGATTACTAATTGGCAATAGCCATTGCAAATAATAAAGCTTTCAATGGCAAAAATTAACATATTAAATTGAGACTTAATATTATGAAGTAATTGCTTAAAGATGGAATGATTTTCATAGATTATGTGAAGTTAGAAATGAATTTGGCCAATGCTTTGATGAAAACCTTAGGAAGAGAATAAATAATTGAAACATTGAGGGGAATGAAACTAATGCCATTTTTGGAAATTAACATTGATGATAACCTAACTATGTGATTGGAGATCCCATGAAGTAGGTTCATATGGGTAATAACAAGTCAATATTAGTTCTAAAAATACTAGAATTAATTTTGTATCCTTCCTATGATATGTGTGATTAGTGCTTTAAAATTGCAAATTATATGTGAAGATAAGCTTGACTTTTAATGAATTCCATAGCTCTTATGGGTGGTATATTTGATTACAATGTACACCTAATGATTTACCTATATAAGTGTGGAGTAAGGTTACTTTTATGAGATACTAGCAAAATCTCTAGAACACTCATGAACTACCAGACATGCGCATGGCTTATTAGCTTAAAACGGTGTTGCGTAGAAAATGATTTACACATGCAAATTGATTAGTGAGACCTTTATTTTACAATAAGAGATTATTGGTTCATACAAACTAAATGTTTCATCGATAACTCTATAAATTAAGTCTCTCTCTTTCTAGATTTGGTTCATAGTCTATAAAGACATCAAATTGATAATTTACATTTATTTAAGAACCCAACAAAGATTCTTTATTTCTTTGTTTTATTTTTATAAGTTTTTTGAAATATATGGGGAATTGTTGTATATTGAGTAGTATTTTAAAAGATTTAGTCCCACATCGAGCAAGTTTGGCTTTAATAGAAAGTTTATATAGGAAAAACATTTTATATAAAACGACAAGAAAAACACATAAGGCCAGACCAAAGTATATTTTTTCAAAACTAGATTTTAACTTTAATAAAATTTGAAATATCAATGTATATGTTAGAAATTTAATTTTCAATGGCTATTGAAACATTTATTATTAATGATCATTTTAACATTTATTTCTTAACAGTTATATTTTTAATGGTCATATTTCAACAGTCATATTTCAATGACTTTATGTCCAACGGCCATTTTTTAATGGCTAGATTTCAGAGCCTATAAAAGGCATACTATTCCTCTCATTTTGAAGAACACACTTATCTACAATTATTTTTCTACAAACACTCTTCTCTTACTTGCTAGGTTTCATTTTTCTACTGCTTGTTTCTTGTTCTGGTTGTACATTTTTAAGACAGAAAAATCTATTAAATTTTAAGGAAATTACTAATTAAAGCTCTACATAAAAAGCTTAAATAATTCTTTAAAGATAGTGACCTGTGTCATGCCTCAAACGACACATTTATCCAATTTTTTTCCAACAGTTTGATCCTAAAGCAACTTAACCCTAAGGCTTTGTTTATTTTTTAAAAGATAATTTTTGTGGAAAAATCTTATTTCCATATGTATAGTTAAATGAATAAATATTATGTATCTTTATACATTATGATTAAAAAAATAATTTTTAGAACTATAGTAATAAAAGAAAATAACTCCCTATTTGAAAAAGAGAAAATTAACTTCCACTAAATCTATTGTATTTACTATCAAACATATGTACTATTTTTTATCATCTTGGTAATTTATAATTATTTTCTTATGCAAGATATTTTTGGCCAAAATCAGTGAAGTATAAGTGGGCTTTAAAATTATTTCAAGGACATAAAAACAACTAGAGTTTGATTTGTTTTGATGGAAAATATTTTTTGTAAAATATAATTATAAAATATTAAGATAAGAGAAAGTATTTTATTTGTATAATATTAAATATGAATAATTTATAGAAAGTAAATTCCTCTTTTCAAAGAAGAATTTATTTTTCTTCATTACAATAACTCTAGGCATCTTTTTTTTTTCTTAATCATAAATATATGTGGCATGTTGTTTACCTCAATTATTACAAATTGCTTTTTGAAAAATAAGAAATTGACTTCTATTAAACTCATTACATTAACATTGAATATATTTACCACTTTTTACTTTCTTGGTAGTTTGTAATTATTTTCCTACGTAAAATATTTTTGACCAAAATAAAAGAAATCTAAAAAGGCCTTAAAATTATTTGATAAACACAAAAACAATTAGAGCTTCATTTGTTTCAATGAAAAATATTTTTTATAAAATATAATTATAAAATGTTAAGATAATGAAAAATATTTTATTTATATATTGTTAAATATGAAGAGTTTATAGAAAGTAAATTCTTTTTTTAAATAAAAATTTATTTTCCTTTATTACAATGGCTCTAGGTATTTTTTTTTTTACCTACAAATATAAGTGGCATGTTATTTCTTTATCAAGATTAAGTGCAAATGAGACAAACCAAGTCAAGATTAACTTACAAGAAGTTTGATTCAAGTTTAACTTTAAATGAGTTAAATGTAAAGAAACTAAGCTCAATTAATATAAGAGTCGAACTTAAACTTCACATTATTTAGCTTAAACTATTTCTGAGCCTATTTGATTCGAGTCTGACTTTAAATGAGTCAAATATAAATAAACTAAGCTCAATTAATATATGAATCGAACTTGAACTTCATATTCTTTGGCTTAAATTATTTATGAGCCTAAGTGAATTTAACAATAAAAATTATATATTTATTTGTATATTACATATAAAGAACATAATAAATAAAAATTCAATCATATTAATAATTGTTAAAGTTATATAAAAAAGTACAATGCTTTGATTAAAATAATTATCTCTCATTAAGTGTAATTATTAGTATTATGTAACAAGTGTATAATTACTTTTTAATAAATTTAATGGTTATAGAAACTTTATATTGATAAATAAAATAAAATAAAATCTTTGTATATGATTTATTTGTGAAAGATAAAAATTTTATATAATATATTTAGGTGAAATAACAAAATATTCAAGTAAGGTTGTAAATTTGTTTAAGTTCATATCCATTAGAAACTTGAATTTAAATTTGATTATCCTAAGTTTGATGAAAAATTAGGATTTAATAATATACTACTCAAACGAGCTTGTGTAAACTCATTGATGCTTCTATTCAAGTTAAACTTGCACTTAAGTTTAAATTATTTAAACTTAATGATGTTCAGCTTGAGTTTGAACTCTTAAATCTTTTGCGAGTTCAAATTTGAGCATATAAATATTTTGTTTCTCTTAATTATTTACACCTCTAATTAAGATATGTCATTATAAGAAAAGTAGTCTATACCCATGAAAATTGTTATTAATATTGATACCAAAGTCATCATTATTGGTACCTATCAATGACATTGTTGTAAAAAATAAGCTATTGCTATTAAGATGTAGCTATAGATCCTATATTGATGACATGTGTTGTCGTCATAGTAAATCATAATATATCAATGACAACTATTGTCAGAATAGGGTCAATGGGCTACATCTATATAACATGCTAACACCATTGTATTAATGAGTCTTATCATTAGTATAGCCAATTTTTTAAGCTTATATTTTTATTATAATTAATTCTATTTTTGTTTTAAAGATATTAATAATAAACATTATTTTCAAAATTTTATAATTATTTAAAATTTAAAAATATCATTATATTAATTATGATACTAAATGAAACAAAAAAAAAGAAATATATAAAGTAAAATGAAGAATGATATATAATAATAAAATTATAATACTAATATTTACACATATAAATATAAAAATCCTAAATGGCTAGTTTTCAAGCAATGCGTTAATATTACACTTATACTACTTGATCATCAAATACTAAAATGCAAGTCACTAATCCTAAGCTGTTATCTTCTTTTGGTCATAATTTGGGGTCAAGTTAGTATTTTGAAATAGATAAAGATAATCTTATTTCTTTTATTTTTATTGTTAACTCAATGGAGTGAATTTGAAACTACTGGTAGCAAAAAATAATAGGTATTTTTATGAAGATTTACTGATATTATCATAGATATGAAAGTAAAGAACTGCTTCAAGGATATTATAAAGATAATCACTATTACTATTTATTTTCTCTATTATGTAGTCACATTTGAATACTTAGTATCTACATATTTTCTTTAAAGTCATGAGACTTATATTAAACTTTTTAGTTATTTGTATCATAGATATGTAAAAGTGATCATATATTGTCTCTTTTAATGACATTTTTGTGTGAATCTCTGTTCTTATCACTTCTTTGCAAATCTTTTTCTCTTGGTAACATTTTTTACTTCTCTACAAATCTTTTCTCTTGATAAATTTCAAATATTTTTATGTTTTAGGTATAATTGTTTATGTTTCAAATTTTAAAATAAAAAATTTACAATCTTGTACTTTAAATATATAAGTTTTGTTTTAAAAAATCATAAATTTTATGTATAAAAGTATAAATTTTATAAAAAAAATAAAAATTTCATGTAAAAGGTACAAATTTTATACAACCTAGATCCCTATTATTGGATATTTGTCTTCCTAATTTATGTCCAAATTTTAATTATTTAATATTTTTCATTATTTATATTCTTACATTCTCATTATTTTCATTTTAAAATACAATTTTCTTCATTTCAATTTTACAATTTTTTAATAAAATTTTGTAACTTTTGCATAAAAATTTCAAATATTTTTATGTTTTAAGTGTAATTGTTTATGTTTCAAATTTTAGAATAAAAAAATTATAATCTCATACTTTAAATACATATAAATTTTTATTAAAAAATTATAAATTTTATAAAAAAAATTACAATTTTGTCATAGAAGTATATAACTTTTTCCAAGATAGTATTGAATTAAAACCCATTTTTTCAGTTCTTTATCTATCATGTTCATCAAATTGAAATTGTTCTCTATTTCATATGTTTTTAGTTTATTTTTAGATTTAAAATTTTATATTTTTTTGATTGAATATATATTAGGAGGAGTTCTCAAATGTCAAAATATGGTTTTTGTAGGAGCTATTTTCATGTTTGTCAAACCTCACAAAACTAATAAATATTATGTGAATAGCAACAACCAAATATATAAATTATTATGCCAATAGATGAGCATTGTCGGCAATCAAAAAATTAAAATTAAAAAATTGATCAAATATATATAAATTAGCACTAAAAAATTAACTAGCAAACAACAACCAGTAGCAAGTAATATAAATCAATCTAATCCAAATTTTTAACAATATAAATAAATCAAAACTATAAAATTGACTAAATAAATATAAAGTAAAGTTATTACCTAAATACCTCAATATAAGAATAAAGGAAAAAGAAAAGACAATGGTAGAGAAGCAATAACAACATAATTTAACCATTTGACAAAACTAATACAACAAAATATGAAAAAGAGTAAAATAATAATAGTAGTAATGACTGAACTATTGTACCCCACCAGAGAAAGTGTTGTACCCGTGCAACACTCAGTGTAATATCCTAAAATTTGAGTTTTTGTAAATTTCAATGCTCATTAATAATTATGGGATTTTAAAATAATACTAATGATGATATTTAAAATATATTTATTATAATTTTAAAATTTTATTATTTAATATTGAATTTTATTTCATTCATTAAAGTTAGCTTAAGATTTGTTTAAATATTTTTATAAAGATTTTCTTATAAGTTGGGAATATTTTTATAGGTTTAAATTTTTATAAATTAATTATAGGAATTAGATAAATTATTTTTAGAAATTGTGAAAATCTAAAATAATTATTTTAGAATTTTAAATTTATTTGGCTATTACATATATTTATATATAGATATGAGAAAGAGAAAGAGAATAATTTAGTTGAAATATAAATAAAAATTAATTTTATGAGAACACATGTTTTCGAGCTCTTCTTTCTCTTTTATTATATTTAGACAACAAATTTTCCCTCCCTTCTATTTGATTTTTTTTCTTTTTAAAGTCAGTTTCTTTTTATTTTGTAAGTTTGGTTGCTATTTTTTTTATTATTTCTTATTAGATTTTCCAGCACATTCTCGTCACTTTTCTCAATTGACCCACTGCCTCCCTTTACTTTTTTCATAATTAATTAGCTTTTCTTTTTTCTCACGGCTGCTATTGCTTCTCTCTATTTCTTTTTTTTTTGGTACAACAACACACAACTTATTTTTCTTATTTAGCCAACATTCGAGTTTTCCTCTCTGTCACTGACTTCTACTTTTTCTCCTTCTCTCCTACTTTTCTTTCCTTTTGGGTTATTCTTCCACCTGCACTGGCATCAGGCCATCACTTTCAGCTAATTAGGTTCCACCTGGTGATGTCGATTCCTCCATTTGGTGTCAACCTTCAATCGCAGTGAAGGAGGTGCGAATAACTACTAGAATAAGGCCTTAAATCTTTCTTTCCTTCATTGTGCCACTCTACCATCATTGCAACACCTTTCTCCAACTTTATCCTTGTCCATCGTAGCTTATGGAGGATAAGGAAGAATTGTTAGGGCAGCTGGGCTCCTAGGTTTACACCATATTGGCGAAACACAGTGCCAGGCATCATTCACCTGCTAGAGATTCTATAGAAAGGAAAAGAAAAAAAAAGGTGAACATTTGGAAGCTTGAATCTTTTTTATTGTGACTGAATAAATTTGATTTGAAGAAGGATTTTTATTTGTGAAAATTATGAAATTATTGGAAATATTTCTAAAATATTAATTTTTATATTATTTAATTATCTAATAATATGAATGAAGCCTTGTTGAAAAGTTATATTATATTCTAATACTTTAAGTAAATTAAATAAAAAACTATTAAAAGATATGGAAGTGTGGTTTAGGAAATTGTTTAAGATAAAGTTAGGTCATTATGTGTATGATATCTTACAAGAAGATGATCAAAATTTGCTTAGAGTGGAAAGCTCCAATATTTTAGGTTGTATTATATTTAAATCATAAGCCTATTTTACATATGTTTTGAATATTCAAGTATAGTTTCTAAAATAATGAAAATAAGTCTGTGGCTAGTTCAAGGAAAATGATTAGAATTCCTCAAAGTATTAGATAGAAATATACATGATTTAAAGAAACCCACTTGTGATTTGCTATATATAACAATATATAAGGATATATGCTTTCATGTTGGGAAATGCTAAGGTAATATAATTTAAATGAATAAAGTGTATTATGTCTTGATATTTTCGAATGATTCAAGAAAAGCCTAATCATGTGGACTGTAGTTTTGATTATCTTGCAATAAAGCTAAGGATATTATAGCTAGAATGATATGAAAATGACATTTATACAATGTAAAGATTTACTATTTCAATTATTTTATATTCAACTCTGAAATTCCCATTTTATCATCTTATAAGGATAATTAACATAATGCTAGTAAAAAAATAATAACCTAAAGTGTTAAAATGTTAAGTTATTTTACATAGAGTGTATTTATCTCATAAGAGTCAATAACTTGGTGTTTGAAGTTGATCTCAATAAATCTTAGGATTATGGTGTTTGAATGTGTAAACCTCTGTTAGGAAATACAAAGACTGATAATAAAGGATACTATTATATTACTATTTAAAATCTGAATTTTAATATTTGAAAAGGAAAACTAAATAGTAATCTTGTGTTCATAATATTACTATTATACATGGTGAATTAGGAAGATAAGAGGAAGACAAGAATTAAACATTCTAAGCCCAAACAATGGACACATTCCACTAGGTGAGTATATATCTCACTATTAATTTTTATCTTAATAATATATGATTTAAATATTATGAATTATAACTTTCATTCTCCTGCACGGAATGTGAAGTCTCTCATGATTTGTGATATGAGATATAAAGCTAAGTTTTGTGCAAGAGAACTTTCATTTTAGAGCATAGGTTTATATATATTTCTAAAATTTAGGAAATATGTGTTTAAGAATATTTTAATGTAGTGTAGATTTAACTTGTGAATGTTAATTATAAAATTGCTCTCCTACAAGATAGTGGTAGGTATATGCTCACTAAGTTCTCATAACTCACTTCGTTTAACTTCCAATGCTTTCGAGTTGAGACTTAAGTTTGTTACATGTTTGATTCTTTTATAGAGAATAAAAGCTGTTTGATAAAAAGGATTTGATAGTTGGAATCTCTTTTGAGTTAAGATCAGTATTTGAAATTGAAAAGTTGTTAATCTATCAATTAATGTATTGTATTGCTTATCTATGCATAAGTTTGAGACTTGTATAGTCTTATATGGATTTTTGATTTATCGTATATGGAATTTAACACAGGTTTTGAATTATAGGGCATGTGGCCTTTAGGAAGTATCTAAAAATATGAGAGATTCTATCTGCTTCCATTAGATAGGAGGAGTGAAAAATTGTTAAGACTTGTGAAAATCAGTAATAGGATCCATGCTAGTTATGATCTGGATGGGTCGTGACACTCGGTCAAAAGCTAAAATTTAATTATTAGGTTGTAGCGAAATGACTAACCTGATCTTACCTGAAGAGAACTAATTACACATTAACCCTAACAAATATATTGATTTGCAAGTGTGACCCATTGAATCTCGATAGCTAGCCATGAAAACTACTCGCATTTTGAGTGTTGGGAGAAAGGAATAGTAATCCATCCTTGCCAAAGAAGGGATATCATCATTGTCAACAAGGTTAGGGTGCATTTGCACAAAAAACTTCTCATGCCATGAAAGGTAGCTGCTATCTCCCTTTGTCATTTCTGTGGTGTAGCTGTTGGGCGACTCGATCAGAATAATGACATATGTGTTCTCTATTAGCAGCTTTTAGTTAACGATGTGATTCTCAGTATTTAAAATCATCACTTCTAAGGTTCTTGATCTTATTGCTTGCATATCCTTTTCTATGGATTTGGATTCTATGTGTGAAGTATTTGTGTTTCCCATTCAAAAAAGGAAGTGAATTTCATGCGTTTAAATAATGTGCGAAAGGAAAAAGGAAAGGGGGGAAAATGAATAAAGCCATTGTTTTTGGAAAACAAATTCTACTGTGACTTATACAACATGGTGGAAAATTTTGATGTTATTTGTTGGGTAGAAACCCATTGAGTAGCAAGGTAAATGCAGCCTTTGTGGTCAAAAGATTCAACACAATATTACTTTGTTTTTCCTAGTTATTATGATTGCTTTTGTTTGGTTTCTTCTCAACTAGTTTATTTTGTTTCTTTTTAACTGCTTTCTGTTTTTCTCTATTTTCCTCTTAGTTGCTACATCAATGATAGCTTTCATAACAGATAATCATGTGAGCCTTCAATCTTATGTTGCATTTTTCCTTTTAGTAGCTCAAATGAATTCAGCCCATAAAATATATATTCTTCATTTTTTGCAATTTCCAATATTTTTAAAGGTATATTACAATTCACCCTTGTTCATAAATTAAGCCCACCTAGCCTACTCTTCCTATAATAAGATGCATTTTGAGACGTTCATTTCATCTTGTACGGTATATTATTTTTTTAGTGGTGGACAGAAGTTTGTCCCTAATAATAATGATGATGATGATGATAATGATGAGAGAAAATGTGAAGATATATACCTAAAAAAAGCTTGCATTCATTACTAATTTGCTTCAACTCACATATGATAATGGTAGGAATGATGTTTTGACAAAATTTATACCACAAACCTATATTAAAGAAAAATTTTCAATTGTTAGTATAGAAAATTTTCAATTATCAGTGTTTTTTTTTTTTTGAAAAATTGGTGCTAGCTTACGCCTTTTCAATTTTTAAGAATCTTGTAGCAATGATAATGTCATCGTTCTTAGATAAAACTTTAATTTCAATTTTTTTCTAAAAATCCTCTATTGATGACAAAGTTGTTGGTATATATTCCCTAAATAATTGATGCCTCATTTTTTAGAAATGCCATAGTGATGACTGTATATTAAAATGTTAATTTTTAAATTTTGTAAAAAAAATCTACAATGATGATAATATTGTTGGTATAAGTTCCTTTGACATATAAATGAGTGTTCAAATTTACATGGTTATTTATGAATTTTATATCAATGATGGTGTCTTAAAATATATATATAATTTTCTTATTTTTTATAAAATGCACTACACTAATAATGATGTCATCAATAAAAAGTTAAGTACTTTTTAATTTTTTGTACTCAATATTGACAACATTGTTGCTAATAAAGAGTTTTTTTTAAAAAAAAAATTGGCACCAAAACTACCTGCCATACATTTTCTTTAAAAAAACAATTTTCAAGGAAACAAAAGGAGTTACTACCATTTTCCAAATTGAATCCCATATGAAAAGGGTGAATTTTATGTGATATATTAATTCTTGTGTCTTGTCTGGTATCATTTTATATCATACTATAACATAAAAATGGGTTTCAGACTAAGGTGTGTTTAATAATATTACTTCAATGATTATGTTAATATATTTAAATTTGAAATTAAATTTTATTTTTTTTATTTGTTTAAATTAAATATTAAATTAATGAAAAATTCACTAATTTTGATCAATGACAATTGCTTAAATGAACAAACGATTATTATTTTAATGAAAATTTGTTGGATAAATAAATCTAAAGTTATTTGTACTTTTCAGTAATTTTCAAATCATATAAAATTTTATTATTTTATGATAAAAATTTTAAATTATTAATTAAATTCAATGTTTAAAATAAAGGAAAACATTCAAATAGTATAAATTTAATATTAATAAATTTAACATTTAAAGCTCGGTGTAATGTTATTGCATTATTAAATACTTCATCTATCAATACTTGTTGCTTTTGAAACTTTAATTATGTCATTAGTTTGAACTCAACGTTGATCGAGTTTTAATCCTTTCATGTCATGTATTTGAACTCGATGTTATGTACGTATTGTTGAATGGCTCGCCATGAAAAATAAAAAATGGAAAAGTACGCATTATCATGTGTTAATGAATCAACGTTTGATTTTTAAAATATTTTTGTTTTTGTTTTTGGTCTCATTGTTTTATTTAAGTGGATGGGATTTATTCACTTGGGCTGAGTGGGATTTGCATGACTTGGGCTTTGCTAAATCCAATTATGGCTCAACTCGCATGAAGTCATAAACCCTAGTAAGTGAGTCCTCTTATTCGTATAATCTCCAAAAACTGAGCGGGAGTCCGAGCAGCGCCTGCAACTGCCTTCTCGTTAGAGCGAGCTCTGAGCTCGTGCGCGGACGAAAATGGTGTCGGGATCGGGGATCTGTGCGAAGAGAGTGGTCGTCGATGCGCGCCACCATATGCTGGGGAGGCTCGCTTCCATCGTTGCGAAGGAGCTTCTGAATGGTCAAAAGGTAGTTGTGGTGAGATGCGAAGAGATTTGCATCTCTGGTGGTTTGGTTCGTCAGAAGATGAAATACATGAGGTTCCTTCGAAAACGCATGAACACCAAGCCCTCTCATGGTCCAATCCATTTCCGAGCACCTTCTAAGATTTTCTGGCGCACTGTCCGTGGGTTAGTCATTTCGATCATTCAACAGATTGATACCTTTTCAATCATTTGTTTTGCTAGATCTTGTTGATATTCCTAATGGTGACGAAAGAAGCCTTTGCGTTGGTGATAATCAATATCAATATGGATAATGCAATTATCAAGAGAAAGAAAGCATCATAATTAATGAACGAAGCAGGATAGCAGAGAAAACCTATAAACAATCATAATTCTACCTTAATCTGTGTACTTTTTAGTCATTATTTATGCTTCTAGTAAGATAGGTAAAAAGTTTCCCCTTTTACATTTTTCACTAATCCAAAAAAATGGTGAATTGTTTAATAGATTTTGGTGAAACCAATGGTGAACTGTTTGATCAACAACCAAGTAAAACGTTCTGTTTGAATGTAACACGACATTAATTGATGTAAGCACGATTGTATAAATATTGTTATAACTCTCTGTAAATGTTAATATAAGTTTGGAATTGGTTTCGATTTTCCCGGGCTTGTTATGGTACTGGTAAGTACCTGGGGGAAACAATCTATCATCTGTTGAATCTGGGATGGCATAAAGGTCTAAGGGGCTGATTGAATCCCCCCAACTCCTGACTTATCGACAACCTTTTAGGAATTAATGCCTTGTTTCTGTCAGGAAAATACAATTATTTATTGATTTATTCATGAATTACTTTTTGTTCCTAATTTGTTATATTTTTTGCTATTTTTAGAATGATTCCACACAAGACAAAACGAGGAGCAGCTGCACTTGCACGGTTGAAGGTATTTGAGGGCATACCTCCTCCATATGACAAGATGAAGAGGATGGTGGTCCCCGACGCTCTTAAGTGAGTTATACCATTTTGGACTTTTTCAAATTGTGTTTTATGTGTTAGTGATCTTGTTATTGTTATTTTTATATTAAATTGATCTGTAATGACTTCAATCTGTTTAATTAGGGTTTTGAGACTTCAGAAAGGACACAAACATTGCTTGCTTGGAAGATTGTCATCTGAGGTTGGGTGGAACTACTATGATATTATCAGGGTATGTGGATGCTTCCCCACCTTATTTATTGATAGGGTTTCTTTCCTTGAAGAAGAATGCACAATTTTGACTTGTGCATTGTCTACTAAGTGTCAATAGATTGCTAGTGTGATCTCATTTTATCCCTGTTGCATTGATGTGCTTACCATTTATGTGGTAGATAAAATCAACTCCGAGTTATGACGTTTGGTTATTCAACAAATTAGTGTAAATGCTGCTCAGTACAAATTAGCATCCACTTAAATTGCACACTTCTGTTATGTGTTGCACTTTTGAATGCATATATAGCAGGTCGCCTTTTGCATGTGTTGTCATCTGCATGCATAAATTGTCAAAACTCATTTTTCAGAGAGGATTGAGCTGATTGTATTTTTAATGGACGATCATTCACAAAACTAAGGTTCCTTATTGTAGTAGTTGGAGTCTGACATTTGTATGCTGATTTATTGTCGTGTCTAGTAATTGACTTGTGAGGGATCTGGTTCAATTTATATTTGAAGCACTAGTGGCGGAATGAAGTCTATGCGTGTATTTATACCTCCATATTTCATCGGATATCTATTTTCTTTTTGAATTTCTTCTATGTTCTATAAAATGTTTATCTGATTTTATTCAATACTCTGTAAGTGCTGGGGCACTTTTCAGAGTTTGGCAGTATCTACTGTAATTAGACTAAACACAAGAAAGCATGTCTGCATAATAAGATGAATGGAAGGAGGATGGCATTCCTGCAAAGTTTACTTCATCTAACTTGTTTATTGATTTACTTTAGCTATTGGCCTTTACAAATATTCTTTTAATCCTAAATGGAAAGTGAATTTTCTTCTAAACAATGATGTTTTGTATGATGAGTTTATACTTTCCACCAAAAGTCAATAGAAAAAGTGCTATTTGACGATGTCCCTCTTGTTTGTTTGGTCCCAGGAGTTGGAGAAGAAGAGAAAAGAGAGAGCTCAATTGGCTTATGAGAGGAAGAAGCAGCTTGTTAAGTTACGATCCAAGGCAGAGAAGATTGCAGATGAGAAGCTTAGTTCCCAGCTGGAGATCCTTGCTTCAGTTAAGTACTGAAATTTGTTATGGTGTTAGTATTATGAAAAAATTTGTTGGGGAAGTACATGGTACACCAAATTCAACTTTCTTCGAGTTTTTTATTTCTTGCACCCACGGACATAAGGTCTGATAATCTCATGTTGGAATTGTTTTATTTATTTATATGGCGGAAAAATTTTTTTTTTATACCTTTAAATGAGAAGCTAATGGTTTTGCTGTCTATGGGCATTAATTTTTTTTTATTTAAATCTATTTGATTTAAATGTTACTTTGCTGACCGTATATTGAACTTACGGGACTTTTCTGGAATGCATGAAGTAACTTCAGAGATTGTTTGTTTTGTTAAGGGTAATTAATTCACGTCACAGTTGCATGGCCATGCACATGTGAAGGGATTATTACACTTGGTAATTTAGAACCTCAATTGAAACCATAAAGAAAAAGGAATTCAAATTGATTTATAACTGGATTAATGTATAAAATCGTTCACGAGTCAATATTCAAACGAATTGAATTCTGACTTTTATGTTCTCAGAAGTGGAGTAAGTGATAGCGATGCATTTGATGTTGCTACTAGGTTTGTCCCAATTAAGCCCAATTTTAAATTAATTGGAAATTTGTATGCAAAGAAAATGTGATTTTAGTTGACTGGATTAATGAAAAGGATTATGGATTTTATCAACCAAGATGGAAAAGAAGGGGGATTATGTTACTGGGTGAGCAGTAATTACCTGTCATTTACACACCAGTATTAGGAGACTCGAATTCTCCAGCAAACTCAAATTCCAATTCCAACAGATCCTAGTTTTCTGTGGAAATGAAAGCATATATCAATTTACTGGTGACCTTTAAATTGTAAAGATCTGTAAGCTTCATTCTGGTTTGCATGTATGCCAGCCATATATCCTCAAATCGTTCTGAAGCTCGTATGTATTGCACGGATTTTGCTGACAATGACAATTGAAATAAATTGACACATTGTAATTGCGCATATGGGTCAGCAGTGAGCTGAGTGGAGTTAGTCTCTATTTAAATTTGTAATAATGGAGTACTTTGTTCACAATTTAATAGCATTAAAAGTGGATTGACCTCTTCTTAAATATAATATGTATGGATAAAATGTGACATCACAGTCTTGGATGAATTCAGGGTTTATAATTTAATAAATAATAATAAATTTAGAAAATCTTAATTTTTTAGTACTCCCTCTCCTAATTTTCTCGTCAAGGTTGGGATGTTCTGATGTTGTATGTGTAAATATGTTTAGCAATTTAGTTGAATAATATAAATGGGAAAAGATAATATTTACTATTGCTTGCATTATGAGGATACTTAAGAGCAGAATGGTTCGGGCTAATCAGGATAAGGAAAAACAAAATTTTAGGGTTTTTATTTTCCTTATATATATATTTGGTTAAGAAAAATTATATTCACTTTTGTCATTTTTTTAATAGAATTACTTCAAATGAAATAATGATGATTTTCCCCAATTCTTAGAGAATCTGATTTTCTCATTTTGGATTATGAGTTAATCCTCTTTGAGGAGAGTAGTAATTCATGTTATTGAAATCAACTCATTTATTAAATATAATAAAATAAGTTATCCATATAATTCGTTTAATAATGCCAATTAATAAAATTTATATTACATTATTTATCAAATTTAATTTCTTACTTTTTTTATAAAAATATTTTTAATTATTAATAAAGTACTATTTTAAACTTTAATTGTTATTTTATTAAAATAAGAATTTTATATTTTTATTATATAGATTTATTTGTAATTTAATTACTAATTATTTTTTAAATAATACTTTTAAAAATTTGAAATAAATTTTTAAACAAATTGAGATGTTAGCTTGTATCTATATAAGTAAGTCGAGTTATTGTGTTATTTCTATAGAGGAGGAGGAGTAGGGGGAGGAGGAGGAGGATAATTAAAAATAATAATAATATTATTAACAAATAATGAAAATAAGATATTAATAATAATGATAATAATATTAATAAGATAATGTGTAATTATATAATTTGATTAATACTTTCTATACTAAAATTTTAACTTATTTAAAATATTTTTATAATGCAACCAAACATTTCATGTTATATCTACATTACATAGTAATATTAGTATCTAAATTATAAATAATAGTGATGGATAAGAAGGAAAGAAAAATGAAAATTATGCAATTGAACAAATTAAAAAAGAAAGAATTAATGGATGAGTTGGAAAATAATATAAAAATTGAAAATGAATAGGTAATTAAATAATTCAATTAAATTAAGTTTTAAGCATATTTTACATAAAACTAATAAAAATATAAAATACATCATGTTGTATATATACTTTTTAATAACAGTAGTATTTGAGTCATAAAAAACAAAAGTAAATCTAAAAAAGAAAACAAGAAAAACATAGAATAAAACAAATAAAAAGAAGAAGATGTGACTTTATTGTTAAATAATATAAAAGTTAAAATAGATTATGAACTTAAGTAATTAACTAAATTAGATATTTAATTTATACAAAATATCATTATGATCAATATAAATATATCATATAATATTTATACTACTTAATAATATTAATATTTAAATTACAAATATTATGAGTGAATATAAAAAATATGTAATAAAATAAATAAAAGGAAGTGAAACAATGTACGAATTGTAAAACTTTGATAAAAACCTCAATTAATGTATATTTGATTTAAAACATAACATGTAAATCATAAAATATTGATAGAATTAAGCACATAAATTTAATTTTAATATCAAAATATTTTGTTAAATAAAAATATGTAATCAATTATTTCAATGAATATTTTTCTCTATTGAATTTATGACTTATTTAAAATAACTTTATAATAAAATTATGTCTAGCATGTTATATTTATGATTTTTTTTATAACATTAGTGTCTACATTGTAAATAAAATCATAGGAAAAAAGCAATGAGACAAATAGAAAGAACAGAAATAATAGGTGAGTTGCAAAGTAATGTAAGAGTAAAACAAAAGAATATATTGTTAAATAATTTAATTTAATTTAATTTTTTCAATTATTTAAAATATTTTATAATAAAAATAAAATATATCATTTGATATATATATTTCATAATTATATTAGCATCTGAGTTACAAATAATAAGTATAAATATAAAATAATAAAAAGAAAAAAAATAATAAATGAATTGCAAAGTAAAATAAGTATAAAGAATAAAATATTACATTAAATAAATTAATTAAATAAGAAAAGAAGCAAAAGTAGAATCTTGTTTTATCTCCCTAATAATATATTTTCCATGGTTTTCAACCAGCCTACTAATCTTTTAGTTTTCTAACTTTTTATGCGTGCATAGTACTCGCTCATATAGAAATCACTATCTTCTCCCCAATAGTATTGCATACCACTCGCTTGCCAATATGTTTTGTACAGTTCTGATATACACATTTTTTGTGATAGGTAGCAATACTCATGAGCTTTTTTGAAAGATCTGAAGTGTTGGTTTGATATTGAATGGTGGTGATTTAATTTGTGCCATTCAATTGCCAACACATGCAACCTAATGAGGTCAAATGGAGAGGAAGAAAAATTTACCCTTACAAATCAATGTATCTTCAGAATCTTCTTTTCTAATAATAGAGAGTAAATAAAAATTAAATAAATGAAAACTTTCATAATTTATTTTATTTCTAGTTTTTATTTATAAATTATACTCGAGAAAGAATTAAATTAAAAAAAAATTCTTCCAATATATGTTAAAAGGAAATATATAATATTAATATATATGCTTAGAATGAATTTCTATTTTAAAAAAGATTATGTATAATGAAATATGGACTCAATTTTAAATCACTCAAATTATATTTAGTAAAAAAAAATGTTCTTAAAAGATGGTTGATCATTTTACTTATTTACAACATTTTATTTCCCATATTATTATTAAAGTATTTATTTTAATTGAATTCTATTCACATTTTAATATGATTCAAACAAAAGAATGTAAAAATTAATTTTTAGGCACAACATAAAAAATAAAGATTTCAATTAATTTTTAAATATTTTTGGTTTGAATTATATTAAAAGTGAATGGATTCAATTGAAAGAAAAATTTTAATAATACCATGATAAATAAATTATTAGAACAAGGGTAAAAGTTTCTTCATATATGTATTTCATGCCAAGGAATATTGCAAAATATTGTTGAAGATGTAGAATGGCGTAAGCATAATTAAAACAAAAATTGTAAAATAAAATATTATTTTATTTAAATTAAAAAAGGAGGTTTCTTGAGTACTCATCCTTCTAGTACTCTCAGCTGCTCATGGTTAAGATAGAAGGGAGTGCTTACATGTGGATGAGAAAATCAAAAGATATAAGTCATTCGTGCTTACACGTAAATAAGAAAATTCGAAGATGTAAGTCATTCTTTAATGAAATAAACAAGACAGAAGTGAATTGCAATGCCACAGCCACTGTGGGCTCTACCACTAATGATGACTCCCTTTGGCATCGAGTTTCTTCTTATGTCGACCTTATCCTTTTCTCTTAATCTGAACTCTATTCTCTCTCCCTTTGCTCTTCTTTTTTTGCCATCACTAACCTTATCAATTGTTAGTGTGACAAAGATGCCATAATCTCGAAAATTAATAGTTAACATTTTTGCTGTTAAGGTGAAGTATGTTGATCAAAGGCTTCATGTTTCAGATAAAATAATGGTAGCAATTTTTGCAACTGAGAGGAAATTGAATAACACTGGGTTGGCTATAAAAAAAAGTAGGTCTAGAACCATGTTTGTTTAACAAAATATTGTAGTGTCACCAATTCAGGTTTCAGGAGAAGCTTATCCTTGATATGAATGACATACTTATATTTCTTTATAGATATTTGACCACTAGAGCAACATGGTTGAATGGAACTTTCAGTAAGGTGGTAAAGGCTAGGTGAGCTGCTAATATAAAAAGTAGAGAAAAATTCCATTTGGCTATGTCAAACTTGACATCAAGGGTGGTTTCGTTCTTCAATGTTTATTTAAACATGAAATAATTCTGAGTGCATGATGTAAATGTATTTTAAATGTTCAAAATTTTGCTTGGTTGCTTCCTTTGCCTAAATAACATTATTTCATCTATCAAATTCAAGAACCATCAATGGTTGCATAAGCCAAAATTTAGAATTTAAGGTCACTTCAAGAGTGCCATAGTCATGTTCTCTATGAGTGGCAAACGAATTAGTCTTGAGAGACATGTTGAATTATAATTTCAACAGTTTATTTCATGTAGAGAGCATTATCATTTGATTTTGTCCTATCTTTGGTATTCTTTGTCTATAAATTAGTAGGGGTGATTCTTGTTCTTTATTTGTGAAAAGGAATTTATAGATATGATGTAATGTTGTATTCCTATATGTTCAAGAAATTAGCTAAGCATGAAATACTACCTTCATCTTGTTATGTCGTTAATGCTTCAAAAATTTGAGAGAAACACTTACATTGGATAGTGGAGTATGAATCTTTTGTTTTTCTTGTAAATACTAAAGACTTATTTCTTTTGTCTTTCTCTCTTATGACAGTTACTGTGAATTGTAAATAAATTAGCATAGACTAGGTTGCTGTGTTAGTTGGATTTTGTGTGTTTTTAAATTAACTTTGCAAAAGAAAGAAAAATATATTCTTTTATAAGGCTCTGATCAATAATGGCAAATGCAAAATTCTAATTCTTAGATATTAATATTCCTATGATAAATTTCTACTTTTCTTTACATATACACCTATGTATTCAAGGAAGTGAAAGTTTATAGGTAGGCTGATATCAAATATAAAACATTTGATCGCAATATAAAAATAAAAACTAACAGTGTCAATTTCTAATGGATGCAACATATATAGATTGAGAAAATAAATAAATAACAAGATTATAAAATTATAAAAATATAATAAAGCAAAAGTATTCACTATTAATAGATTTTTTTTTTGCTTACTACAATTAACAATGTCAATTGGATTGCCTTGGAAGGCTATTGTGGCAGATTCCACAAGCAAGTCTTTAAATTCAACCTTGACTGGAACAAAGCTATCATCATGATTATCTCATGGTGAATAGACTCAACGTCGAATAGTTATTAAAAGAGGTTGATAATTTGGGCATTTTCTTTGTTAATAGGTTCAAGATTATGGTAGGGGATGTGGAAGTTCGGGGTGGAAGCAAAAGGAACTAAGCTGTTACGAGGGGCAAGGCATCGGTGAGAAAAGGTTTATTTATGGCTGCCCACTGATTTGTTAAAGATAGAGCAATCAATAGAGGAAGAAACTCGATGTGAAAGGAGCCATTGTTAGTGGCGGAGCTTGTCGTGGCCATGGCGTTGCGATTCACCTCCATTGTGTTTATTCTATTAGAGAATGACTTATATCTTTCGATTTTCTTATCCACATGTAAGCACGAATGACTTATATTTTTTAATTTTCTCATTCATGTGTAAGCACTAACTTCTATCTTAGCTATGAGTAGTTAAGAGTATTGGAAGAATGATTACTCAAGAATTACCTAAAAATTATTAAAAATAAATTCATTTTAAAATAAAATCTAATCATTTGCATTTCATAAAGGGCAATAACAATTGCATTTAGTTTTGGGAATCTTTCTTACATTTTTTAGAATGTTTTAAGAGAATGTATAATTCTTGTACTAGTTCAAACTTTAGAAAAATATTCCTAAAAATATTCAAGTTTTAGAAAAATATTAGTCCAAATTTTAGAAAAATATTCTTAAAAATAACATTCTCACTAATATTTTTGACCCAATATTCCCTTAAAATATTCTCATGAAGAGATGAGTATCCTAAATTTTCATGCTATAAAAATATTTTAATAATATAATTAGACTATTTTGTGCATTATTTCATCAATAGATCTTATCACTATTAACACCTTATTCTATTACTACTTACTATGATTAATTATTATTAACTATTGCCTAACACTCATTGTTATTAACTAATGCTTGTTACTATTTATCGTTAGCCACTATTCATCATTAGTGATTGTTGCTATTATAACCTATTATTGTGGTCATCACCAATTATCACTTATTGTCTATGACTAATGCTAGTTACCACTTATCACAGGTAACTATCATCATTACCACTTAATGCTAATGATCTTTGTAGATTATCACTTATCACTAATAATCATTATTGACCATCATCTACCGTCCATCATAATGTAATTGTCAATGTTACTACTCATCATTAATGACTTCAGTTGACAATCATTCATCACCGATAATCACTATCAATCACTATTGACCACTCACCACTATTAATCATCTCCTATTACTATTCACTATCATTGATCACTTAATTTTCAATAAGAATATTTTTAAAAATATATAAATCAGTTAAAATATAATATTATAATATATTTAGAAATATTTTTAAATAAATTAAATATAATCATGTTGCATTTTTGAAAACTAAATTTTAGGAATCATACTCTTGATTATACTAAAATTTTTGGAAAAAAATATGATTTTGCAAACCAAATATCTAATTAAAATTTAACACTAATAATTTAAAATTTAGGAAGTGTTTATTTTTAAATATTTTTTGACATTTAGATTTTATTTGATATGAACGAAAAGGAGGAGAGCTTGGAATAAAAAGGGAACATAATTCATTTTCAATTTTTTGGAAGAAGGGGTAAACGAGGAAAATGTAGTGGAACTCGTAGAATTTTTTTCCCTCCACTTTTACAACTGGAATGAAAACTCGGGGAGGGGGGTTTAAAAAGGTACTTTTCCAAATGAGGAAAGGTGGGAAATTAGATTGAAAAATGTAGTGGAACTTGTAGAATTTTTTTTTACTTTTTGTTTGCCTTTCATAGTTGGAAGGAGGGGAAGGCGTTTAAAAAGGTACTTTTCCAAACCTACCCTTTATCATACTTCCTAAAATGCAATCGAATCAACATTGTGCTCTCTCTTCTCTTGTAATTTTCTTTTTCTCATCAATTTTTATATTATTTGTTTTCAGTGCTCATGGGCAAAAAAATTTAACTGATTACTTTTATGAGTATAATGAAGTGACTTTATTTTTTTTATTGATTGTGTAATATATTTTTATATGGACATTAAACTAAATTGAAATCAAATTATAGTTATATTAATCATTTAATTCATTTTCATTAACAAAAATTGTATATATTTAAGTTGGAGTTAGCAAATACATTTATGTCCATGGTTATTATGGATAATTGAGTTAAATTTAAATTAAACTATAATAAATGAACATTGAGTAATGTTCTGAGTGAATACAATCTTACTTTTTAAGTAATCATTGTAAATTAAATAATTTATCATAAGTATAAAAGAAAAAAGTATATTATTAAAATTTATAAGTCCTTATATAGATTAAAATTGTGATTTTAACATAAAAAATTAACCTTTTATCAGATCAATCAAGAAAAGTAATAATTTTTTTATTTTCATTCATATCAATTTTCATCCCATCCAAACACACATACAAAAAAAAAAGTTAGATTACTTTATTACTCATTATAGTTTCACTTAATTTTTAATCAAGCCTTTGTAGTTTAAAATTTTTGAATTGAATTTCCATACTTATTTTTTTTATCAAATAATACATATTATCTTTTTGTTGAATTTTGGTAGTAATTGGCATACAGTACATTTTTTTGTATATGATTTAATATTATTGATGTAGAGTTTCCATATAATTTCAAATTGTGTTTATGTGACAAATAATTAAAAATAAATTAAGATATTTTATGATATTATTTCATTTTTACATGTAAAGGATGAATCATTTATTTATCACCTTATAAATTATCGATAAATTATTATTTATGTAAGTCAATTGTTAACAAATTTCAAAAATAAAATAATATGGAGTATCATATTAGAAAATATAAAAATTCAATTAAAAAATTTTAAATTATGGAGATTTAATTAAAAATTGAATAAAACTACAAAAAATAACAGAATAATTTAATAAAAAAAATTTACTATTCATTTTCATTCATTCCTCTTTGCATTTCATCCATTTTTCAATCCGTTCCATTTTTACCTTAACCAACATAGCCTTAAGTAACATAAAGCAATTAAATAAATCAATGCTTTCTATACGGTTCCAAATATATTTTTGTGGACTTTCGAAGCTAGAGATCAATACATTTAGCAATTTTCCTTTATTTATTATTCTCCAAATTTGTGTCTTGAATTACAGTGAAATAAAACTATCAAAATGGATTAATCCAATTTTATTAGATTAATTAAATAGATAAAAATTATACATCAAGCTAATTTCAAATTAAATTACTTTTTTATCAAATTAGGTTAGATCGAACTACTATAATATTAGTTTCAATTCTAATCCCAGTTCTAGATCAATTTTACTAAGTGGTTTTAAGCGAATTTTACAATTTATTATACTTTATTATTATATCACTTATTTATTTATTATTAATTTTATATTATTACTTAATGAAAATTAATTATTATTATTATCATTTAAAAATTTATTATTATTAATGGATATAACTATAATAATAAGAAAATAAATCAAAGTACAATATTTTTTAATATGAAAAACTTTTAATTAGAAGAGTAATTAAAAAATATAGGATCTAAAATAAAAATTTTATTATTAATTAAAATGGATACAAATATTTTTTTAACTAAATTCATAATATATATATGAATAATTAACTATTTTATTGCACTAATAATAATTTACTACATTATTTAATATATTTATTTAGTTATATTAATTACTTTATATATGTTTAGTTATAATAATTACTTTGTATAATTATTTTTCAATAATTTTTAATTTTTATGATGATAAATTAAATTTTTTGCTTAATTTTTTATTAATTTTAAATTTTAATATAATTAATTATTTTAATAACTTTGTGTAATATTTATTAAAATATTAAATATATAAAATCATTAATTTTAATATTAAATATTTTAAATTTTGATATAATTATTTATTTTGATAAACTTATATAATATATGTTGACAACATTAAATATATAAATTTATTAATTTTAATATTATAAATTATTTAATATTACTAATATATATAATTTTAATATTATATATTAAAATATACTAAAATTATTATTTTAACATATATAACTATATAACAATAAATTAATTATTCATTATTTACTATTATTATTAAATTAATAAATTCATTTAATAACTTATATCAACCTCAAACCATTCTATTAAACGAATTTATTTTGATACCTTTACGGGGAAGCCACTTGTATTATTCGTGCGCTAGGAGGATTCTTTGTATGACAGGACAGGTCAGTTTGAGTGACAACGACTTGTCTGTCTCTATTTTAATTGTAATAAATATAAGAGGGTAACATATTTTCAAAACATACCTAGAGAGGTAATCTCATTGGTAGGAGTTTGAAAACAAAGTCATTTACTCATCGAAAACAGCATTTTTGTTAATATATTATTTCCTTTTTATCAATAATAAAATTTATAAAATTGTAAATTTTATAGTTTGTGAAAATATGAAAAGAATGAATTCAAGAGAATAAATATAGGATTAGTCTTGGTGGTATTCATTTTGAAAGCAAGTTTAGCGAATAATTTAGTTGGAAAATATGATTTCTAACCTTAACGTAATATTAAAAATTGTAGTATTATGATATTAATATATTTAATTTATTAAAATACAAATAAAAATAGGATTTCGGTCTGTCAGTTTAATAAATTGGAGGGGCCCAAGCAGGGCCCAAGCAGCTCATCTTTTACAGGAGGGAGACTGCGAACACGAAAGTTTTATTTGGTCAGAGAGAAAGAAGGTAGAGAAATTTTTTTTTAATTTTTTTTATTTGAATAAAAAAGAAATAAATATATTAAATACTAAATTTGTCATTTTTTTAATCAATTCAAATTTAATAAAATTTTTCCTCATTTTTTAATTCAAATTTATTTATTTTTTCTTTTCTTCTTTAATTTCCTTCCAATCAAACAAGGGCGAATTTCTCTCAATATTCCCTCCAGCCAAACAGTGCCTCTTGCGAATCCCAACATTACGCTGGTTTTGAGTTCCGCGTATCTGTGTGCGCTGACCGTTAGGAATCAACGTCACTCCTAAATAGAGAAAACAGTCACACCATCTTTATGTATCTTCCCTTCCTACGGCATGTGCCAATTACATCTCGCCACATCATCGAAAGTCAACAGCGGTCTTCATCATCCTGTGCATACCATATATAATCGTTCCTCTCTCCTAAGCTGTATCAACTAAGTGCCAGCCTGTTAAGGGTTCGAATCCAACGTGAAGATAAGCCATCTCATTCGTCGATTCTTGTTCAAACGTACGGTCCATATTCTCTCTGAAAAATCTTCTTAATTTTTTGGAAATTTTAATCAATTTCCAGTAGTTTATCTGTGTATCAAGGATCAATCAGAGTCAGTTATCGTCCCTTTCTCTCTGTCTCTCTCTCTCTCCTTCTCTCAAGTGCTGCAGCACAGAACGCAGAGGGAGATAGAGGTGGCGTGGATGCTCGTTCTTCAGTGACGAAAGCCAAGACGAGAGAATCCTAATTCGTTTGGATTTGGATCTTAGTACATTGTCTTCTTTTTGGTTAGTACTCTGATTCAGCTTGTATTTTGTTATGAATTTGTATTTTCTAGATATGGGAGCTGTTTTATGGGAAAATGGTATTCTTGGAATCTTGAACTGGGGTTGTGTTTCCTGTAATCTTCGTGTTTCAAGCGCATTGGAAATATATTTTGAGTACTGTGTTTCTGTTGCTTTAATCTGTGTGCATTGGGAGCTTTCTCGTGGAATTCAGTATTGCGCAATGAGTAGCTTTGCTTGCAGTAATCCGTTTTGTTGGATGAAGAATGTTAAAATAGGGTTTGTTGTATTTGCAAGATTTGAATCCGCCACTCATTATGATTTGTACTTATATTTAATATTTAGTTTAACAGGCGGCCATAAGGTCATTTGAAATCTCCTTCTTTCGAAGATAGTTAATTTATTTGCAAGATTGAATGCAGGTTCTTTTATGTCTTCCCAAAATCATGAAATTTATAGTTTATAGATTTTTATTTTCCTGCAGCAGTTTTTGTTGCTGATTTAAATAAAAAGCCTATGTGATATGGACAAACAAATTGGACTTCTCTGCAGCTATAAATTAATGAACATATGTCTCCTATATCTTATCTTATTTCATATAAACATATGAATGGGTTTTAAGTGCTTAAATCAAAGTAATCTTGCTGTTATTTGCTGTCTGTTTATGTAAAATCATTTCTTGCTTTTTCTTGATGTTGATATTCATAGAGTTAACATATTTAATTGGATGTAACCGACTGTGGTCTAGAAATAGATATTGAGGATATAATGGGACTATTGACCTTATATTTGAGATACGCCTTATTATTGGTCTTTAAATCTGTGGCGTATAACAAAGATTAGAGGAAACACAAAATATAAGTTGTGGCATGAAGCACTCAGTGGGACAACACCCTCACCTTCTAAGTTGTATGTTAGTGGAGTAAAAACCATTATAAAATTATGGGATTAATGAACAAACCATGTTATTTTTTGCAACATAGCTGTTGTTGAAATGAACAACTGACCTTATAATTTCCAAAATTCTTCAGAATTTATCATTCAAAAATTAAATGAGAGAATTTTCAATTCAATAAGGTTCCTGTTGTAAATTGTTTTGTTCTTTCTTTTGTTTGTTTTCCTCTCATGTTCTTTTTCTTTTTTAAGCTTGTTATAGTTGATGACTTATTAATTCTATTTGAACTCCTGTGTCCTTTAGTACAATGAATCTATGGAAATAACTTAGCAAATTTTGTTCCATTTATCTCATCTCAAGAGAGAGGTTAAAATAAATGTCACTGCTAGTTGGTGAAATTAATCAATGTTGGTTAAAATTTCCTAACCCAAGACTGAACATTACTGTTTTTCCTTATGTTTTCATTAATCTATGTTTTATTAGTAGAATTGCTTCCTTTCTGATGCGTATTTCTGTTTCTGTCTTCTGCTCCAGTCCAAAGATGGTTGCACAGGGCTTTGTGGTTGATTTGAATAAGCCCCTTGTCTTCCAGGTACAGACAGAGACAAACCCTCTGTCTTTTTCAATCATGTTTTACGTATCTTGTCTTTCAGTAAATTTCAATTGTCTGAAAACTTCTATTTCTGTTTGAGTTAGATTCTTGGCTGAGATGACAACAGACTATCTATTACTGTATATGGTTAAATCTGACTTATGTTCAAAACTATTGCTCAGGTCGGACATCTTGGAGAAGCTTATGGAGACTGGGTTCATCAGCCTATAGTTAGCAAGGAAGGCCCTCGTTTTTTTGAAAGTGGCTTTTGGGAGGTATAATCTATGAGAGTCTGCAGAAAATTCAAGTATTTTGAAATCATATGTTGAATCATACACATGTAATTGATGCAAATCTAAAGTGTTTAGAATACATTTATCGATCAAAGCAGTGTTCTTGACTTTTTAATACTTGGAACAGTTCTTGACACGCACAGTATGGTGGGCAGTTCCACTCATTTGGCTGCCAGTTGTATGTTGGTCTATCTCTATGTCTATACGAATGGACTTGACTTGTACTCATACAGCTATTGTGGTGGTCATTGGCATCTTCGCTTGGACATTGATTGAATATAGCTTGCATCGTTTTCTTTTCCACATTAAAACAAAGACCTACTGGTAAGTACTGTCTCTCTCTGTGTATATACATGTATTTCTCTCTACCTCCTTCACCTATTGTGAAAAACTGAAATTTTCATAGGTTGGTGCTTTTAAGCCACATCTAGTTAGACTAACTACTTAAATGACAGGAAAACTAATCTCTCTCTTTTGTTTGAATATTTGCTTTAGGGGAAATACCGTGCATTATCTTATTCATGGTTGCCACCATAAACACCCCATGGATGGCTTGAGACTTGTTTTTCCCCCTGCTGCAACAGCTGTATTGTTGATACCGGTATCTAATTTTTGCTTATATATTATATGATTTTCTATAATTTAATGCCTAAGAATAGAATCATGCAATTTATTTATTTTTCTGTCTCAAGTATTTCCTGGCAATAATAACTTACTCTGCTTCTTAGAAGAGGAACTGTAGAATTCTGTTGTAGATGCAATTTAGTTGATGTGGTAAAAATCAAAAGTAGCGGGTTAAATAAATATTCAGTCTATAGTGTTAAAGATATTCTGCAACAGTCCAATAAACAGAATAGATTCCTGACAATACAGTTGCAATCATGTTTGCATGTACTGTTGTATGTACATGCTTATAGATAGATAAAAAAATCTAACTCGTTTCTAAGTTTTTAATATTTATTTCAATGTTTAGTGGATCTAGTCTTTAGTTCTGTTGGAAATAATTCAAGCACTTATTTGTAACCTCACCTTTGAGCTTAGAAAACTATTGAAAGGGCTGCTTTTGGAGTGTTTTCCCATACCAGTCAAGTATAATGAGTTGTGGCAATCTGGCGAAAAGGAATCAGAAAACCTTCCTGATGGTTTGTAGGATGACTGGTTACTGTGCAGGACATTTGTCAATGTTAACAAAGATTTGAAATCAAATTTTATACTGCTCTCATATACAGATATATAGATTACTGGAGAGGGTTCTGTTAACTTATAATGTTTTTGTCTGCCATGTCCAGTTTTGGAACTTCGTGAAGCTTATTTCCACTCCATCAACTGCTCCTGCTTTGTTTGGAGGCGGTTTACTTGGTTATGTGATGTATGATTGCACCCATTACTATCTGCACCATGGTCAGCCAAAGAGTGATATGCCTAAACATCTCAAGGTACAATGCACAGGATTTCTTGTAAACGACATTTTTAACTATATTCATTATGATGCTTGGTAAAATCGTATTCAATTTAATTGAGAATTTCCTTTCATTTTTGGTATCACATTGTTCTGCATGTCAGCAATTATATGAATTTGGCAATCCAGAAAACGCAAATCCTCATATCTTTGTTTTTCTGCAGAAGTACCACTTGAATCATCACTTCCGGATTCAAAACAAAGGCTTTGGTATCACTTCATCTTTATGGGACAAGGTCTTTGGAACCCTTCCTCCATCTAAAGAGAATTAGAAAAAAGTACATAAAATACTGTCAATTGTAGGCATTTATTTATTTGTTGAGATTGATAGCAAATTTCAGGGGTGGGTTCTGTCGATTATGCTTAGAAACTATTGCCTTCTTGTGTCCCTTTGTAGCACTTCAAGTGATGTTTGAGTTAGTGAGGCATCCATCATCAATTTTACAGTGCCTTGGTTAAAAGGAAAAAAAAAAGTTTGTAAAAATTATATCATGTCACAGACGTATGGTGGGAAAAGCTACTTGTCTATTTTGATCTCGGCGACCGTATTGCACAAGTAAACATAAATCCTTCTTTTTCTATGGCGTGATTGTAGTTATGTTCCATATAATTTGAATATTGTTCCAATTTTAACCTGTAGTTTTTATTGAAGTAATGCACTCTGCAGTTGGACCTTATTGTTTGAAATATTTAGTCTTAGAGAAACATAAAAATTTCTGTATTACTTGTATTGTGAGAAGAAAATTATTTTGACATAATGACTGTGACTTTAGCAATTTGGGAAGTGATTTAAAAAATAGTAAACTTGCTAATGGGGTATACTTATCAATCGATAAGCATAAAGTTGAGTTTCAAATCTGACATTGCCATTTTCCCTCTTTCATGATTTTATTAGGCATTTTTTTTATTGATGATAACGGGTATTTTAAGTAGTAAAATTTTTGGAGTAAGAATACTTTTTTCTGAATGTTTGGATAAAATAAAAGAAAATATAAGAAACAGTGGTACTAAAATTTTTAGTATTAAAAGAGGATTAAAATCATTTTCTTATTGTTTATGTGAAAATGAAGTGAAAGGTGAAATGATAAGATTATATTTTTCTTCCGTACCAAACTGATCTGCCTTTTCCTAATATAGTAATTACTTAATTAAATAATTTTGAAAATATTACGTTTCAAAATTTTTTGGACATTTTACTTTTCGGTTTTTGAAAATGTCAGGACTTCCATACCCTGGATGCGACTGGGGAATGAAACCCTGAACACATGGCCAGCTATTAGCTTGTGAATTTTGGTTGAATATCTTACAACAAATGTAGAGAATTGCTTCTGTTAGTCAAATTGGTACAAAATTAAATGTTTTAAATTTGATTTTTCTGACAGATGGATTCCCTTCAATGTCCTTTATTTGTGTTTTTTATTCAGACGCACACAATTAACAAATTAACAAATAAATAATTTTTTATTAAATTTTAATGTAATTATTTTTATTTAAGTAAACACAATTAAAAATTAATAATTTTGTCAATTTTAATATTAAAAAACTGCATCAATCTAACAACCTAGAAGGGAGTTATCGTAAAAGGTTTTATATGAAAAAAATTTACTTATTTATTTGTAATGGAATTAGCTTAATTAAATAATGTGAACAATGTAGCTTTTATTTTTATATATTTTTTTAGACAAATACATGCCTGATTTGCCTTAAAAAATAGAACTTCTATACCCAAATTATAGTTACGGGCATTAATATCTTTATTGATGACAAGAAAATAAAAAAAAATGAAAAATTACTCACATGGAAAGCATTTTCAAGCGAACTATTATTTTTAAACATTTTAAATCAAATTCGAAATTGTCTTTAATGTTATTGCTGTCCAATTTTTCTTTTTAATGAAGTAACAGGTCAGCGAAAGCATTTTTTTTTAGGTCTCTACAAAGGTTTGAAGGCATTTTTTTTTTAAATCCAAATCCAAATTTGTACTAAACTCAACTGATCGAAACACATTAAAAAAGAAAATTTTAAAAGGAAAAAACAAAAACGCACAACACTGTTTATGTAAAGTTATAAATAATAATAAGATCAAACACATATCATTATGCATAACTAAAATTCCTTCTCAATGGCATGAAGTGAGACACAGGAATTAAAGTTGGAATCGGTGCCACACAGAGAGTGAGTCTAATTTGACATTGGATATATATCTATCAAGCAAATAATATTTAATTTTAAATATAAATATATTTAGTTAAGTACTAAAGCGGTAATTTCAAATATACTCTTAATCTATTCTAAGCTGCTTACCTTATTTCAATTTTATACGTTATTTTTCAATTCTAAAAGTTTTATCAGTGGAATAATAAATAACATTTCAATTACTCTTTTATATATATTGGTATTTAAATGTTAACTTTGAAAGTTATTTTTTTTAATTTTTAATTTGTGCAATTAAGGCTTTGTTTATTTCATTAGAAAATATGTTTTGCAAGAAAAATATCATTTATATATATTGATAAAGAAGTAATGTGTTACTTATATTTATAATTAAAAATAATATTTAAAACTATAATAATAGCCAAAAATAAATTCCTCTTTGGAAAGGAAACTTTGCTTTCCTTGAAATTTTTTATATTTAATATTATATAACTATATTTTATAAAAAATATTTTTGTCAAAACAAATGGGACCTAAGTGTATTAATAAAAATAATGAGAATAATAAGGATGAAAATTATGAATAATTATTTTAAAAGATGATAATATTAAGTACGAATAATTGTTCATAATTGTTATGAAGTAAAAATATTTAAATAGGAATAACAACACTAAAAATTATTCAAAAGAGTAAAAATTATGAATAATTAATTTAAAAAAGTTGATTATAAATTAATATAATTGTTAAAAGTTTAATATTAATTTTAAAATTAATATTAGTAATTTTTAATTTAAAATATATTTTTGATATAGAATTAATTTTAAAAAATTAATATTTATATAGCCTGGCATAAAGAAAAGAATAATATGAGAAAGTTCCTTCATTATTAAAGATTTCGAAAGAGAGAGAACGGAAAGAAAATTTCCGTACAATATATATTATCTAAATGCTTATTCACGGATTTTTTCCACATGACATGTAATCTAGGAGGTTATATATATATATATATATATATATATATATATATATATATATATATATATATATATATATATATATTTTAATCTAAAGAAATAGTAATTTTTATTTAAATATTTTTATGATAATTTCCTATCACTATTTTAGATCGATGGAATTTTTCAATAAATCAATTACATTGAAATCAAATAAAAATTATTTCATTAAAAAAATATGGATTCATTAACATTCTTTATTTAAATGAAAAAAGAAAAAAGCACGTAGAAAGGAAATTTATCTTCATAGAAGCCGAATTTAAAACATCAAATCTTCTAACTGATATGAAGAATTAAGAAGTAATTCTCTACGTTTGCTATAAGATATTTAACAAAAAGTCAAGGCCAATAATTAGCCATGTGTTTGGGATTTCCACGCCTACGGAATGGAAGTCCTGACCTTTAGACAGGTGGGAGAGGCTGTGCAGTTTGGGGTAGAGTTGGATTTCGGTCAACTCAAGATTAACGAGAGAGTGAAATAAAATAATATAACTCTTAATAAAAATTATTTATTAATAAAAATTTAAAATTTGATAAATAACAATTAATCAAAAATTTAATTTTTAAATTTATAATTACTTATTCTTTTGATCTTTTTATGAAAATTATAATATTCTATTTTACATTTTAAATTTTAAGAGGAATAATTTTCGGGATATCCTAATGGATATAACTTAGTACGTGACAAAGTCAATTCCACGAGAACCGATTATTTCTTGATCTGACCGAGAAGGGAGATCTGTCCTACATGGAGCAAGCTGTCTTTCGACGCATGGTGCCATCTCAAGTCAACCCTTTTGGCACGGAGGAAAAAATTCTTTGAGTTGGGGTTGAGTACGATACAAGATACGTCGAGGGGTGGCAATTTCGACGTATCTTGTATCGTACCCATGGAGTACGATACAAGAACTGATTATTTCTTGATCTGACCGAGAAGGGAGATCTGTCCTACATGGAGGAAGCTGTCTTTCAACGCATGGTGCCATCTCAAGTCAATCCTTTTGGCACGGAGGAAAAAATTCTGAGTCGGCGTTGAGTACGATACAAGATACGTTGAGAGTTTTAATTTCTGATATAATACGATAATTCGATTGGTATTTAATATATTTATTTAGATTCGAATTGACGCTTCAATTCATTTAAAATTTTTTATTAAATTTTTAATAATTTTATTTAAAAAATAAATAATATTTAATCATAAATAAATATATAATAAAGATATAAAATTATTAATTTAATAAAATAATAATAAAAAATTAAAATAATATTTTATTAATAATTAAAAATATTTTTTATAAAAATAATAAATAATTAAATTTAATAAATAATTTTATAACATATATTTTATTATTTAAAATTATTCAATAAGTTAAATAGGTGATTTATAGATCGACACGAATAACACGATTAATAAATGGATTGACCCAAATAACATGAATTGCCATATCTAATTTTATATAAATCGAAAAAATACAATGATTGATTTGGAAATTGCATAATTATATATTTTAAAATTGAGAAAAAATCAAGCTAATATTAGTTACAGTAATTTATTGCATAATTATATATTTTAAAATTAAAAAAAATAAAGCCAATATCAATTATAACAATTTATTGTAGCGAGGCATCTCAAGTGGATTTCCTCTCATTTAAGTGCATTTGTTAAGCGCGATTTACTAAATATGGTCATAAGTCCAAATGACATACTTGAAGCGCGTTCCGTGAAGAACAAAAGTACAGAAATAGAAATAGAAATAGAGGAATCGCATTCCATCACTGTGCAGTCCCAGTCAAGCAAATCTAATATAAATTATAAATTAAAAATTAAAAATTTTAAAAATTAAAATTTGGTGTTATTGTTTTAAAATGAAACAATAACATGTTACTATTTGACATGCTACTATATAGAGAACAAATAGTAACATGTTATTATTCATTTATTTAAAATTTTTGCATGGTATTATTATTTTGGAATAAAATAGTAATATTTTATTATTTAGAGAATAAATAGTAATATGCTATTATTTAGTAATTTAATTATTAATTAGACTTGATTTATTTATTTATTTGAGATTTTTGCTTAGTATTACTATTTTATTTCAAAACAGTAATATGCTATTATTTGGCAGTTTGATTGCTAATTAAACTTGAAACGAAATAATAATATGTTACTGATTAGAGAACAGATAGTAACATTCTATTATTTATCAATTTAATTATTAATTAGACTTGATTTATCTATTTATTTGAGATTTTTGATTAGTATTACTATTTTGAAACGAAACAGTAACATGTTACTATTTAGAGAAAAAATAATAACATGCTATTATCCATTTATTTGGAGTTTTTGCTTGATATTATTGTTTTGGAACGAAATAGTAACATGTTACTGTCTAGAGAACAAATAGCAATATGCTATTATTTAGCAATTTGATTATTAATTAGACTTAATTTATCTATTTATTTAGAGCTTTTAGTTAGTGTTACTGTTTAAAGAATAAACACTAACTTGCTATTATTCATTTATTTAGGATTTTTACTTGGTGTTATTGTTTTGAAATGAAATAGTAACATGTTATTGTCTAGACAATAAATAGTAACATATTATTATTTAGAAATTTAATTATTTATTAGACTTGATTTATCTATTTATTTATAATTTTTAGTTAGTATTATTATTTTGAAATGAAATAATAACATGTTACTGTCTAGAGAACATACAATAACATATTATTATCTATTTATTTGAGATTTTTGCTTAGTGTTATTATTTTGAAATGAAATAGTAACATGCTACTATCTAGAGAACAACCAGTAACATACTATTATTTAGTAATTTAATTGTTAATTAGATTTGATTTATTTATTTATTTGAGATTTTTGCTTAGTGTTACTATTTTGTTTCAAAATAATAATGTATTATTATTTGATAGTTTAATTGTTAATTAGATTTAATTTATCTATTTATTTAATTTTTTTTATTAGTGTTACTGTTTTAAAATAAAATAATAATATCTTCTTCTTTGATAATTTAATTATTAATTAGGTTTGAAATGAAATAGTAACATATTACTGTCTAGAAAATAAATAATAACATACTATTATTTGATAATTTAATTGTTAATTAGACTTGATTTATTCATTTATTGAGATTTTTGGTTAGTGTTACTATTTTGAAATGAAATAATAACATGTTTCTATTTAGAGAATAAATAATAATATGCTATTATTCATTTATTTGAAATTTTTTCTTGATATTACTATTTTAGAACGAAACAGTAACATGTTACTATTTAGAGAACAATAAGTAACATGCTATTATTTAACAATTTGATACTTGATTTATCCATTTATTTGGAGTTTTCGGTTAGTGTTACTGTTTTGAAATGAAATAGTAATATCTTCTTTTTGACAATTTAGTTGTTAATTAAGCTTAGAATGAAATAATAACATGTTATTGTCTAGAGAACAAATAGTAACATGCCATTATTGATAATTTAGTTATTAATTAGACTTGATTTATTCATTTATTTAAAATTTTTAGTTAGTATTACTGTTTTAAAATAAAATAGTAAAATCTTCTTCTTTGGAAGTTTAGTTATTAATTAGGCTTGGAACGAAACAGTAACATATTACTATTTAGAGAACAGATAATAATATACTATTATTTGATAATTTGATTATTAATTATATTTGATTGATCTATTTATTTTAATTTTTTGGTTAATATTACTATTTTGGAACGAAATATTATTATGTTATTATTTAATCTATAAATAATAATATATTATTCTTTAATAATTTTATTTATTAAAAAAATTATTATAAAACTACTAGACGCTAAAAGAGTTAGGGAGTAAAAGTTTAATATGAGATTCGAATGAATTTGAATTTATAAAAATAAGATCAAAGTTAGAAAAATAATAAAAAAATAAAAAAATTAAGAAAAATTATTGAAAAAGACCTTTTTTTGCTAAACTAGAGCAACCAAACACTGTTTGCATTTTACAAGTACATAGATTTCGAAAAGATACATGAAATAAAAAAATTCACTTAAAACGGATAACCGAGTACAAAGTTATAGTCATTCAAAATTTTGAGCTTAATTTATACGTTTTTAACTAAGTGAACTTCGTCAAACTCATATTTTCTTATTTTCTATTGAAAGATCATATGAAGATGGTTGAAAATGAGCAGTCATATACAAAAATTGATTAACTAATGATAAATTTATGACTTTTTAAAATTTTTAATTCATGACCGCATTCTCACAATTAAAAAAAAAGTTAATTTCGGTATATAATATTTATAAATCATAAAATCAGAACCTATTTGAAAAAAAAGTTCAACGCTACAACTTCTTTGAAATAAAGTTTACAAAGTGGCACCCCATTGTAATTTACCATTTAAAATATATATTTGATTGTGGTATGTCATTGATATTCTCTTTAAAAATTATTTTTGTCTTGAATATCTAAATATCTAAAAATATTATATGCAGTAATAATATTTTAAAACTCAGGTCAACCATCAATCTGATAAGATAAGCAAATCAAGATCTGATTGATTCAATTCAACTAAATAATTGAACTGATTAATATATTTTTATATTTATAAATATATATGATAAAAATTAATATATTATATTATGAACTAATTTTGTTAAGTTATTAAGAATCTAATATTTTTTTAAATTTTAAATTTGTATGTTACCACTATGCAAAAATAAAAATATTTTTATTACTAGTATTTATAGTAATAGTATAATATAATTTAAATAAAATTAAGAAATATTTAAAATAATGGGATAAATTAAAATAACATAATTTAAGATTAATTTAGTTAATATAATTTATTATATAATAAATATATTTTCATTATTAGAGTATTGATAATACCTAATATATATATTTGATGACATCTATAATATGATGTAAAACATTGTTCCATTTGTCAAGGTTGGAGCTCGCGCATAAGGGGTGTTTGACTCTCTATAACAAGACATGCTTTTTTTTATTGAAGTGCATATTGAAGAGTTTTCTGAACAGATTGTGTTAGTTCGATGGGTTTTTGAATATTTACTAGGTTCTAGTGGTTCAAAAGAATTAAATTGCCTTTTTGGATATTATCAATCGCCTGAATCAAACCAGGAACCAATTCTTGGTTAGATTGGTTGAATCGCCCAATCCAAGTTTAGATTTAAGAACAGTGTGTGGTAATTTTCCAAAATTCATTGTAAAGGTGTGAGAGTAAGGAGGGACTTCAAAATTTCCATTGTGTCAAATTAATTAGAGAAAATAAGGTATTTATCAAGAGGAGTAACTTAAACAAATTAAAAAGGTTTTTAAAATAAAGAATAAATATTTTTGTAATAGTTCGATTTTATAGTTACAACAATTTGATAATATTGTAATAATTTAAAATAAATATATAATTATTTATAATAATAACCAATCAAAAATATTTAATAATCATACAATAATCCAAAAAAATGTAATAATTATTTGAGGATAATAATTGAAATTGGAAAAATCTTTTTAAGTATCCCAAAATTTTCAATAATCCCTATATATTTCAAAAGATTTGTATAAACAAAAATAAAAATATTGTTGGGTTCACAAATAAGTGTATATACATGGATTTGGTATCTGTTTTATTATAAATCAAATTTGCAAAGAATGAGAGTTATCGGTGACACTTATAACTTTTATGAACTAATAATTTCTTATTGTAAATTAGTAGCCTCACCAATCATATTACATTTTCATAGTATTTCTATTATTCAATGTGGTTTTTCACTAATAGGCTAAGCAAACACTTGATAGTTCATGAGTGCTTTAAAGAATTTGCCAAGATTTTATAAGAGTAAGTCCTATTATACAATATTAATTTTAAGTTAGTTTTAGTATGTCCTACCCTATTCGGTGTTTTTTTCCTTAAAAAAGGAATTTGCCAAGATCCTATAAGAGTAGTTCTACTCTACAATATTAATTTCAAGTTAATTTTAGTCTGTCCTACTCTATTCGATGTTTTTTTCCCTCAAAAATGAATTAGCCAAGTTCATTTCAAAGGGAATAATTCAACTTTGATTGGTCAATCATTTCATATCAATATCAATTGAATATTTTGATATTACTAACAAAAGTTTATTCTTTATCATGGTTATTGTTAATTAGGATAACTATAATACACACACACACACACACACACACACACACACATATATATATATATTATCAAGGACATTAATTTCATATCTAATAACATATCTATTGAGAGGATTGTTGACCAGTTAACTTTATTTCCAATAATTTCTAATGTCATAAATATTGACATCATGGTGGAATTAACAATATACATTTTCTTGGATAATTTTGAAGTTCTCACATCATCATCATCAATGATGTACACAAAATTGTTAGTGGGTTTGTTTCATTTGAATCAAAGATTCAATTATTATCGATGTATAATTAATACTACAAGAAACTTACAATATAAAATATCATTTATGATACCTTACAAAAATTCATTAATTTAATTGATGAATTTCAAAAATTTATTATTAATCAATCTATATTAAATATGTTATATTCTATCTCAAAGAATTTTAATAAATGTATCAGACAATAATTTGACCTTAATTAGATTAAACAATATAAATCCCCGATTTCTATTAAATGAATAATATAGGTATCATCTAATGATATCTGAACTTCGTAAGAAGTTTCTTTACACACATACTCTTGTAGCAATATTTTATTATCTTAGCTTCTTTCATATTTTCATAACAACAATTTCCATTTTGAAGCTAAGGAAACAGAGCATATACTATATAAAACAGTACAAACAAGAATTACATAAATTAGTTGCAAGAAGTAAAATTTCCTTCTCATAAATAAGATTTTGTTTTTAGGTCAAAGGAACTCAAATTCAAGAAATAAAATATATGCCATTAAATCTCAACAATAATTATAATGCTTCTTATAAAAATCCATAAATTCTTAATTTCCAAACATAGCTCATCCAAAAGAGATCCTTTTACTTACAATGATTTTCAAAAAAATTTCACTTATTTGTGAATCCTATATATTCACAAGTATTCACAACCAAGGCATTAAAATCATACAAATTTTATTTGTGGATCAAAATCAATTTTCTCATAAATATGCTAATATAATCATATTTTTTCTCCCTATTATATATATATATATATATATATCAAAATATGATAATGGGAAGTCTTTCAAATTTTATTCTTTTTCTTAAACAATATAAATTTAGATAAAAACCCTACAATTTTAAATATTTAAATTCAAGTATTTACCCTTCACATCCTAAAAATTTGAAAATAAGTCTTTTTTTTCATATACACACTAAAAATTCATTTTTAAATATGAATAATATTTCAAATTCTTAGGATTTTCATAGAAATTTTATGCATATAAAAGGTGTTCTCACAATTTTTTCTCTAAGTATAAAATCAATAATAGTGAAATCACAAGTTAATAACATAATATCACATACTAAAAATTCACACAAATATGCAAATATTCCTCATAAATTTGTAGTAAAAATAAAAGAGTTAATTATTCATATAACATTTTTTTGTAAATTTTTTCCTTAGTATTGATATCATAATTGCAAACACAATATTCAATATACTATTAGGGAAATATAGACATTACATTTGTTTAATTCAAGAAAATTTTTTCTTTACACTTAAGATAAACTAGGCAATACAGAGAAACAAAATAATGCATTATCACAATCACTCATATTTTAATTGATGCATCCCTAACAAAAAATCCCTTTTTTATAATTTTTGTATGATCCAAAAAATATTATGACATCAAAACACAATTGAACATAGTTGAAATCCAAACAATATGTACACATAATCACATAATTTTGTGTAAAAAAATGCCATATGAAAAAATCACTTTGGTTTCAATTGAGTTAGACAATATGATATTAAAAACATCTCTCTATTTGGTTTATAGTCTATGACTAATTTACTAAAATTAGCCTTAGTTCTAAACAACATCCTAAATCCAATTAAAAGATTCACCAAGAAATGATTTAGAAGTTAGAACATGCATATAGTACTCTAGATGCATTTCATATGATCCTAAAAGGATCTTTAATTCATAACCATAGATCCATGCATAATTAAAACTCACATTCATATATCAAACTCATAATGCACACACATTTATAAATCTCTATTGGTTATCGAGCATATCACCTATGCTATCACAACACACTAATACACAATAGATAGAATTACATTTGCATATGAAATTGCAGAAGTCATATATAACAAAGTAAAATCACAAAATATTGCACCTTACATATAATATGTGAATTATATTATCATTCTAAAAATCATGCATAACATCAATAACAACAAACTAACTTTTGAGAATGATGGTGATGCAAATAAGGGTGTTAAGTGAAATATTGAACCATTACACCTACAATGCATATGTATAAGTAATGTTAAATAGAAATAGATAAATCACTAAAGGATGAAGAATTAATATTTCATAACTTTGAAAATTTTAAGCAAATAAGAAATTGAGCAAAAGTACTAAAAGAGTTACCTAAAAGAGGTAGTAGACTTAAATGACTAAATCACAATATTATATCAAATTGAAATTATTTTCTAATCATTGATGGCATGACACCATAGAAGTGTCAAACAACAAAATTGGCAACAAAATGTTACATTCATTTTGGGAAGAGTTTATTATCAAAACTTCATTAAGAGGCATATATCACCTTAAAATTTAATTTTAAGAATAAAATTTCGCACATGGATGACATTTTAGAAATTAAACACTTGATTTAATATCATTAATTTTATGTTTAGCCTAAATTTTAATTGACATTAGTTCAAAAGAATTTCGATGATTGAAAAAGAGATGACACATAAAAGAAATTACATTTTATTTTTGCAAGTAATTTAATATAAAGTATAACCAAATGGCTATCAACTGCATGTAATGACTAAATTAAAATAATAAAGACGTAGTTCATGCGAATTTGAATCTTATTCCTATAAAACTTATCATTAGGTTCATACTTGCCATGATGACTATAACATTAATTAGGAGCTTAGAGTGGCAACAGCGATGCACTGACACAATAAAAGTAAAGATGGAGATTCTATAGTGACTTTGTTTCTTGACATTGATAGCATGTGATTGTATTTGGCAATTCCTTTATTTCTTTTGTGTAACCTTTAAAGATCATGATGAAGATCATGGATTAAGAGCAAAAGAAATAAAGGTATGGGTGGAGGGAGATGCTTTAAATAATGAGTGTTGATTCTAAGCTCAAACTATGCACTCTAAAAACTATTGACCATGGATTAGAGATTGGACAACTTTCATGCATCTTTCTTTTCCTATCATAAGAAAGTAACAAAAATTAGATATCATATAACATATATGAAATGTTAGCATTCAATTATTAAAATAAAAAAAATTAATTCACAAAATGAGAGGGGATAGAAAAATTAGTGGGAGGTAAAGACTTAAGGATAGAATGTACTTTACTTTTGCCGAATTTGACTTTTTATCCTAGGTGGATCTTGTTAGTTTCTTTGTCCTATAGTTTGTGGCTTGCTTCTAATTGGGATGGTGGGTGGGTTTCAACTTGTTTGCCACTCTTAAGCATAATGACATTAACTATTTCTTTTCCCCTTGGGTTTATGATTAACTGTGATGAAAGCTTGCCATTGGAACTTTGTGCCTATGATATGCTTACTGAAGTAGCAAGTTGTCCTATATGAGTTCCTAAGTTCTTAATATTACCTATTTTTCTTGCTAAAATTTATTAAGATTATTAGTGATATCCTGCTAAAATTATGTATCGTTAGTATCCATGGTCTTGATAAGCTCTTGAAATGATGTTTCTAAATTAGGTGCTTAAATTGTTGCTGGTCTTTAAGGAGAAGGAGGTTAAAATCTTCTTAGGCTAGACTGATTGCAATACTTGAAGTTTGAATAATTCTTCCAACCAAGATTATATAAGCTAAAGTAAGGATTATATTTTTGTTGGTATAGGGTAGGAAACTAACCTATGGCATTTATTGGTTTGCAAGGTTCATCATCTTGAAAAGTAGGGCACATATTTATAGAATGTTTAGAGGTAAAGCAGATGCTACAAATTTACATCATCTGAGCTTGATTACAACTAAATTTTGGACAATAAATGTTAAATTAGCTAGTTGCTTTTCGACATTAGATGTAGCAACTTCATTTGCTAGTTTAGAAGTATGTTCTTCTTTTAAAACCAAACTGTTAGGAGTTCATTACCATACTTGCAATTAGATTCATTATGGCTTGTAGCATTTTATTTATAAGAGCTCCTTCATTTATTGCTTTAACCATACTTCTACCCATTAGTAATAAGCCTTTATACAAATACTAAATAAGCAGTTGGTCTAGTATTTAATGGTGTAGGAAACTTACATACAACCTTTTGAAACCTTTCCTAGTATTCATAAAGTGTATCTCCATTATAAAGTTGAATCCTACAAATATGTTTTATGATATTAGTAGCATGAGATGCAAGAAAGTATCACTTTAGGAAGAATCTCTTCTTATCATTCCATGTAGTGATAGATCTAGAGGGTAATAGTAGAGCCAATCCTTTAGGAAAACTTTTAACTTAATATACCTTTCTACTACATTTTGTGGCTTCATTGTTGAACACACTGCATGGAACTCCTTTAGATGCTTATTTGGATCTTCCCCTACTAAACTTTAAAATTTTGAAACCATATGTGTTAAACTAGATTTAAGTTCAAAATCAACATTTAAATTAGGATAAGCAATGCATAATGGCTAGTAATTTTAATTAGGTGTTGCAAGTTCTTTCAAAGTTCGGTTATTAATAGCCATATTTTAAGAATCTAATCTATGTTTTTTTCTTAATTCATACAAGGTTCTCTTAATTTTAAGATTACAATTTAATATGATATCATGGAAAGACCTAGTCATAAATTAAAAAGAACTAAAGTTTAAAAAAATGGAAAATGAAAAATAATCAAAATTTATTAAAAATACTAAAAAATAAAAAATTCAAAAAAAATAGCAAACAATTTTTTTAGTTGAAAAACTCTGGCGCACCTATAATTGTAATGTCTTAATAAGAACGTTGAAAAAACTTGGGCCACTAAGATTTGTCCTAAAATTCCATTGCAGCTTTCACTAATCTACATATAACTAGAAAACCTAAAAAAAATAAAAATAAAAATTAAGCAGAAAAGGATTCAAAATAAGTAAAATTATCAATAAATTGACTAAGTTATTCCCCAGTAATAAAACCAAAAATTTGATTCACATTGTTGATACCAAAAGTAATTATTGAACTTGCTTAAATATATAGTAAAAGGCAAGTCTAGGCTGTATGTGAGGAAATATAAGTTAATTAGTGAAAATAAAATGTAAAACAAAAGGATTTGTAACATAATTTTAGATAAAATAATTGAAAAGTAGAATTAGATTGAAACTACTAGAAGATGGAAATCAAGCCTTGAATTCATACTCTAATTTTTAGATTTTTTATTAATATTCAACCAATTTACTTATAATTCAATTACTTAATTTATTAATACCCTAAAGCCACCAGTAAAGATGCAAGTTCCTGATCTGAGCTAACCAATATAAGTGACTAATCCATCTTCTGTAACTAATTCAATTTAGAACAAATGCTTAAATCTAATTAATAGTCTTAAGCATTTATAACTAGGTAAAAGCTTAATCGAATAATTATACAAGCAATAATTGCTAAATTTATTCTCCATTTTTCTTAAGCAACTAATAATTCACCTACGTGTCAAGTCACTAAATCCTATTTGCTACTGATTTAACCAATTACAACTAACTTACAAGTAAGAATTAATTACAATTAATCATTTAGCTATTAATAACGACAAGTAATCAACTAGTTAATTGTATTTAGTAAATTATCCAAATAGTCATCTATGGCAAGAGTAGTAAAATAAGAGATAATTAAATCATAAAACATTGAAGAAAAGATCCTTAAAATTAAATTAAAATTATAGTGCTAAAAAATCAGGCACAAGTATGGTTTATACAAAAGACTTGGAAAAAAGATAATTGTTATCTAATTTGAATGTATTGCCTTTGAACGCACAAAACCTACTTATATATGATTTCCTAAGGTAGAAAACCTATTAGGCCTAGTTAATATGTGACCTAAGATTACAATTAATGTGACCTTACTTAATTTGGCAGCCATAGCCTAATTTAAACCCAAATAACTAACAATGTTGACAATAGTAAATTTTTGTAAGTTAACTTCTAGCCAATATTTGACTATAAAAATGGTATAGTTTCACTAATGCTTAAACATAAAAATGATTAGGGTGGGTCTAAGTTGACTTTGGGCACTAGTTTAATCTTAGTTAGACTCTGGGAGATTTAGATATGGCTAAAAAACCATGACTAGGTTAGACAAAACAAAAACATTACTTCATTTTTATAATCATATTTGACCTTCCAAATATTTAAACTAGGTTTTGACTAAAATATTAAAGTTTTAAAAATTTTTCTTAACTTTCTAATGCCATTAAGATCACCTAATCTAGATATCTAGAACTCAATTTATAGCTAAAAATATGAAATAGTATTAAAATTTAACATTAATTGAACAATCTATTAACATCATAAAACTATAACCTAATCATAAAATAAGATTAATTCCATTAAATTAAGCGCTTATAACATTTTCAGAAGCATAAAATAAAATAACATTTTAACTTTACCTTGTTTTTTTTACTATATAGGTTAGAGAGTGCCTAATGTGGAAAGGAAAATAGGATGGAAAGTTCCTAATATGAAAACTAGGTCAGTTAAGTGCTCTATGCCATGCTTATATGATTTTAAGGCTTGAATGCCTATGTGATGATATGACAATTTAGGAAGATATATGATCTAGGACCTTGTGGAGATGATGAGATTTTTAACTTGACACCTTATATTTTAAGTCACATGGAATGACGTAGGATAAAGGGAGAGGAGATAAGGTTGGGGTAATGTGGTTATAGTTAGTTTGGAGAAATAAGGAGGAACCTTTTTGTGCCACCTTGCTATATAACTATTAATTAAATGATTATATTATGCTTATAATTTATCCATGTGATTGAATCATATTATACACTATACAAAATTGGTAATGTGAAATATTTTTTAGTAAGAAAAGTTTTTAACATATGTCTTGTATATTAATGATTTTATCGATTAAAATTGATTAGAAAACTTATATGATGGCTATCTTACTAAGTAATTTATTACTTACTCTACTTGTAGATATATTTTTTTAGATACCTTAGCCTTGGATGGCACTTAATGAGATCTCTAAGCATATGATGGAACCTGGAGGAAACTGCACCTAGTTGGTATAAGTTTGAGTTTTGTAATGGCTTCGGATCCCACAATAACTATAGTAATCGCAACAATTACACCACCAGTAGTAATTCATAAAGAATTTCCACATCTTTCCCTAGCCTTGAGATTTTTGATTTTAATTATATATACAATTAAAAGTTAGTCTAGATTAATAACTACCATATTTATCTATTTTCAAAACCTTATATTGTATAATTATAGTTTGGCTATCTTTTTTTGTATAATTATTTTAAAACTTTATCAATTGGGTTATTGCATAATTCAAGCAACTTTTGATATAATTAATTTAAGTATGTAATGCATATCTTATACATATATGATCTTTTATATTATTCTGATTACTTTATGTATTTTACAAAAAAAAAATGACTCTGGGATGTATAGTGAGTTGGCTACAAAGTTTCTAGTTTTCATTTATTTCAAAGGTAAGCAAATAACTTTTCTAAATACTTATCAAGTATTAGATCTTAAAATAAAAGCTGATTATGATTTGGTTTAAAAAAAAATTTGTTTTCAGGTTTTTTAAAAAAGTATGCTATCTCTAAAGTATTTTATAAAAAAGATCTTTTGATTTTCTAAGTTTTACTAACCTAGTCCTATTCTATTATATTGATTTTATAGTTTGAACAGTTATGTCAGGGTTAAAACTTAAATACTTTAAAATATAAAAAATATTCTTCATCTATATCAATTTTAAAAATAAACTAGAAAGACACATTTTCTTGAGAAATTTTTCAAGAAAACAATATTCAAACAAGTTTGTAAATCTATTTTTACAGAACAATCTTTTGTTCATTTGTTTGAAATAGTTTTACAAAAAGCTATCTGTTTAACATCCCTTTGAAAGAAGTAGTAACTGCTTTCTTATTTAGAAGATTGAACCTCTTTAATTATACATAATTGAATTTTGACTTCATAAACAAAAATTATAATGAAAATTTCAACTTCATGTTTTTACATTATGCTTATTTTCTAAAAAGAATCAAATTTAAAAAGTTAATTTAGTTTTAAAAGATTTGTAATGATATTCAATTGATATCTTTATGTTGATTATGATGGTCTAAAATTAGGTTATGATAGATAATAAGCTTAAAGGGACTTAGCAAAGATAAAATTTTAATGTTAGTTATTTGGCATTAGCTCAAGCAAAGGATGCCTTTATTATATATGCATATGAATGTGTAAATATAATCTAAAAAGAATAAAGCAAGTGCTAGTGAGACAAATCATGGAAGAACATCACATATAAGAAAGAAACAAAAAAGTATAAATTTTCCATCAAAAGTTCAAAATCTCGCAAGGTAATATATGCAATAAAAAATTCAATTTACCACCTCAAAGTCCATCAGTATATTAATAAATTTCTTGTTTTCTACTCATGAAAAAGAAATATCAATCATCCAAAAATAACTAAAATGACTAAAAAAATATATAAAAAGCACACAATCTTTTTTCATTTTTTATTTTTTTTAAAATAAAAACCTAAAAAGAAATTTTCAAATGGATAATATAAAAGAAGTCCTAAGTCTCTTTTATTACATTGTCTTCAATGTAGGGCATATTATTAACAAAAAAGATAAGGGACAATTAAAGTAAAAGAGAAAGGGAAAGAAAATGTAAAATTGAAAGCTTAGGTTGCTTCCTAAGAATTGCCTTTCTTTAACATCTTTGATTAGACTTGGTTACTTTACTTTAACTAGGACATAAGTCAAGAGTAGCTTCCTCATTTACTTTGAAAACTCCAAACTTCTTGCAGTCCATTGAGGGAATTTTTGGAAAATTGAAACCATTCTGTGCAAAATCTCTAAGCGCTATCCTTAAATCACTTTTTCTTATCAGTTTAAAATTATCTTATATCATAAATTCAATAGGATAAAAAAATGAATATAATGATTAGCAAGAAAGCATTGTTTGTTTTAAAAAAAATTCAATTTTGCTATATGAACAAAAAAAATAACAATTTTAGATTAAAAATAAAAAATAACAGAATCGTAGGTAACAAAATAAAAAATATCATGTTATAAGGGATCAAGAGTGTCAAGAAAGGACATATAATTATTAATAGAATGTTGCATTGCTTTAAAGATGTCAAATTTAGTTGTTACATCCTTAAATTCTACTGTTAATTACAATCCATGCAGTTTTGAGAAAATGCCTAGGAAGAATGATTTAGAAAGGAACCTTGGATGTATCATTCTTTATCGTTTGGATATAGAAATAGAAATCTACTAGAAAAATCAATCGATCAACATGCATTAAAACATTCTTAACAATAGCAAAGATGTAAGTGTTAGACCTATTTGCTAATCACATAACTACCCTTATTTGTTTCAAAGGTTTTAATTTCAAAATAGTATAAATAGAAAGAGGCACACTTTTAAATCTAACATAGCATGCTCAATTTTGGTTTGCCTTATAACACATGGAATGATGAATGTGCTTGGATCTTTGCTTATATTTGAATGATAGCATATGTATTTTTCCCTATATTACATTTTCATCACCTTTCGATTTCTTCTTATTAATGTACAAATTTCTTAGGAAGTTAGCATGCTTTGGAATTTATTTGATCAAATTTAATAAAAGTATGTTAACTTTTATTTTTCTAAGAGTATCAAGAATATGTTTTTCATTGTCAACTTTCTTATGTTTATTAATTCTACTTGGAAAAGCAAGGGGGATACAAAAATCAATGGGAAGTAAGGACTTAGAGGTAGAATGTACTTCACTTTTCCCAATTTTGGCTTTTTATTTAGTAGCTCTTGTTGGTTTCTTTGTCCTTTGGTTTATAGCTTGCTTCTAGTTGGGATGGTGGGTAGGTTTCAACTTTCTTGCCATTCATAAATTTAATTGCATTAACTATTTCTTTTCCTTTTGGATTTATGATTGGTTGTGATAGAAGCTTACAATTAGAACATTGAGCTTTTAATATGCTTATTAAAGTAGCAAATTGTCCCATTTGAGTTTCTAAGTTTTTGACATTGATTCTTGTTTCTTGTTGGAATTTACTATGATTATTAGTGATATCTTGTTAGAATTGTATATTGCTAGCAACTATTGTCTTGATAAGCTTTTTAAGTGTTGTTTTTGAACTCAATGTGTGAATTGTTGCTAGTCTTTGAGGAGCAGAAGGTTGAAATTTGCTTACTATGCTTGAAGTTTTATGTTCCCTTTAACTAGGATTATATGAACTAGAGTAAGGATCATATTTATATTGGTATTTGCTAGGAAATCGACTTATGAAATTTGCTAATTTACAAGGTTCATCATCTTGAAGAATAGGGCATATATTTATGAAATGACTAGAGGTAGAGTAGATGATATAAATTTGCATCATTTGAGCTTGATTTATAGCTAGCTTTTGGATAGTAAATGTCAACTCAACTAGTTGTTTCTTAATATTAGATGTAGCAACTTTATTTACTAGTTTAGAAGTAGATTTTTTTCTAAAGGCAAACAATTAAGATTTATTGTCATATTTTCAATTAGATTCATTGTAGCTTTTAGCATCTTATCTACAAGAGCTCCTCTGCTTGTTGCATTAACCATGGTTTTATCCATTGGCAATAACCGTTTATAGAAATATTGAATAAAAATTTTGTTTGATATTTGATCATTTGGGCAGCTTACACAAAGCCTTTTAAACTTCTCCCAGTATTCATGAAATGTCTCTCTATTATACTATTGTATCCCATAAATCTATTTTATGATATTGGCAATATAGGATGCAGGAAAGTATCACTCCAGAAAGAGTCTCTTCATATTATTCCATGTAGTGATAGAAGTAAAGGGTAAATAATGGAGCCAATCCTTTGTTACTCATTCCAAAAAGAATGGGAAAACTTTTAATTTAATTTGTTCTTCTACTACATTTCATGGCTTCATTGTTAAACACATTATGTGGAACTCTTTAAAATGCTTATTTTGATTTTCTTCTGCATGACCATGAAGTTTTAGAAGCGAATGTATTAAATTGGATTTAAGTTCAAAATTAACATCTAACTAAGGATAAGTATAGCATAATTTTAATTAGATGTTCTAAATTCATTAAATATTTGATTATTAATAGCCATGTTTTCAAAATCTAATCTTTGTTTTTTTTTTCTTAATTCATGCAAGATTCTCTTAATTTTAGGATTATAAATTAATATGATATCATGGAAGACTTACTTATGCATTAAAAAGAAGTAAAAGTAAACAAAAATTGAAAACTATAAAAAATACTAGAAAAATAGCAAACATTAAACCTTGGGGCAACTACCATAGTAGGTGTCTTGATTAAAAGCCAAAAAACCACGGACCATTAAGTTTTGTCCCAAAATTCCATTGAAGCTTTCAATAATCAACACAACCAGAAAGCCTAATAAAAATAAAAACTAAGTAGAAAAGAATTAAAAATTATTAAAATTATTAATAAATTAACGAAGCTCTTCCTTGACAATGGCACCAAAATTTTGATTTGAGTCACTCATTTGAAGACTAATTACTAAACTTGCTTAAATATGTAGCAAAGGATGAGTCTAGGTTGTACGTAAGGGAATACAAGTCAATTGGTGAAAATAGAATGTAAAATAAAGGGATTCTTAACAAAATTTTAGACGAAATAATTAAAAAGGAGAAATAGATTGGAATTACTAGAAGATGGAAATCAAATCCAAAGAAATTTACACTCTAATTTTCAAATTTCCCATTAGTACTTTACAAATCTACTTATAATTTAATTACTTAACCTATGAATACCTCAAAGCCACTAATAAATATACAAGTTCCTAATGTGGACTAACCAGAACAAGTGACCAATCCATGCAATATAACTAATTCAATTTAGAAAAACCATCTAAATCTTATTAATATTAGTTTCAAGCATTCAGAACTAGGTAAAGGCCAGAATCTAACAATTCTACAAGTAATAATTGCTTAATTCTTTCTTTATTTTCCATAGGCAACTAATGCTTCATCCAAGCATCAAATCACCAAATCATAATTGCTTCTAATTTTAATTAATTACAACTAACCTAGAAGCAAGAATTAATTACGATTAGTTGTTTAGCTAAAAAAAAATTAATAATTAGCTATTCGATATTATTTACTAAATTATACAAGTAGTTATTCACAATAAGAGTAGAAAAATAAAGATAATTGAATCACAAATAAATTGAAAAGAAAATCTTTAAGATAAAATCATAATTAGAGTGTTAAACCCTTGAAATTTTTTTTAAAAAATCAATTACTAATAATAGTTTACGTAAGAGACTTAAAGAAGAGATAGTTGTTGTCTAATCTGAATTGTATTGCTTTTGAAGGCATAAAACCTTATTATACATGATTTCCTAAGGTAAAAAACCTTTTAGGCCAAGTTAATATGCCACTTGGGGTTATAATGAATGGAGCTTCACTTAATTTGGAAGCCTATAGCCTAATTTATAACTCATTACTAACAATGCTTGTAATTGTAAATTTTCTTAAATAAACATTTTGCTAATGTTTAACTATAAAATGGCATAGTTTCATAATCTCCAATCATAAGAGTTTTTAAGGTGGATCTAAGCTAATTCTAGGCATTAGTTTGACCTCAATTGGACTCTTGGAGCTTTAAATATTGCTTAAAACTGTGATAGGGTCAGAAAAGAGAAAAACATTAATTCATCTTTACAATCAAATTTGACCCTCCAAATATATGAATTGGGTTTCAACCAAAATACTAAAGTTTTAAAACTTTCTCTTAGTTTTCCAACTCTATTAAGATAACCAATTTTAACCTTTAAAACTAAAATTGTAGAAAAAAATCTAAAATAATATCAAATTTTAGCATTAACTAAATAATCCATTAACATTATACAACCATAATCTAATCATAAAATATGACTAATTCCATTAAATTAAACATATATAACAATAAAAAAGGAAGAAAATTGGAGGAAATATTATAAATAATATTTTGCATATTAAACTCTCCACACTTAACTTTTGCATATCTTTAGGCGAACACAACTTTATTCAAAACTAAAAAAATAATATTTTAACTTTCTAATGATTTTAAAATCACAAAATTCAAAAGCAAGAAAATAATCAAAGCCTTTAATAATCATAACTTGTCATGAACAACTATCTTGACAAATAAAATTAATTAACGTAATAATTTCATCAAATTGGTAGATCAAATTGGTAAACCCTTAAAAAATTTACTTTTTAATTGTTAAGTGTTTAAGATAAATGTTTTACTTAAGTTTATTCCATGGAAATGACTTACCATATGCTTACTTATTATCTAATCTTCATTACTCAAATTATATGCACATGAAAATTATAGGGACTTTATGAAAAGTTGTAATGGGTTAAGGATAAAAGGATAGAAAATTGAAGATATGAAAGGTAAAAAATTGAAGAAATTAATAAAGTGCTTTAAACATAAATATAGGAATATCATATAAGCAAATAAGACCCGACATAACATCCCAAATATAAATCCAACTATGCATTAACCTCTATATTTATCTATTTCTCTCTCTTTAATTCTTTTTGACTTATTCTTTTTTTTTCATCATTCTTTTTTCCTTTTTTTAATGGTAATTTTATATTTTTTTTCAACTAGACCTTGAAATTGAAGTTGATAATGTTTTTGATAACACATACAAATCCTACACTTATTTAAGAACCTATCTCACAAAGATTTTAAATGTTTTATAATTCCCTAAGATTAGGTAAAGACACTTATTCTTCATTTGAAAAAATATTATTAGGATACATACCAAAGAAATATAGTTAGGCTTAAGGGGGATGAATAAAGATAAAATTTCAAGGTTAGCTATTTGGTACTTACTTAAGCAAAGAATCGCTTTATTATATTTGTGCATGTATTCTCAAATGCAATCTTAAAAAAAATCAAAACCAGTTAAAAAAAATAAATTATAGAAGAATACCGCACATAAAAAGGAAAGAGAAAAGCATAAATTTTCTATAAAAGGCTCAAAATTTCACAGGGCAAGACATGTTACCAAGAATTAAATCTGGTGATTTAAAGTCCATCATTACACTAATCAATCTTAAAAGGTAAGAGAATTAATCCGATCATGTTATGAAACCATTACACTTAATTACTCCCTACTCAGGAGAAATGAAAAATCTTAATAATTGAAAACTCTAATGTTCCACCTAAGTGTCAAATCACTATTTTCTTTTGGTAGCTAATGATTGATCTAAGTAATTAATTGCTAAATTCACTCTCCATTTTCTTTAAGTAACTAATAATTCATCTAAGTGTTAAATCACTAAGCCCAATTATTACTAATTTTGATTAATTACTACTAACCTACATGCGAGAACTAGTTGTAATTAATCATTTGGCTATAGATTGCAATAGATATTTAACTAATTGATTGTATTTAGTAAATTGTCCAAGCAATCATTCACATTAACAGTTGAAAAATAAGAGATAATTGAATCATAAATAAATTAAAGAAAAGATCCTGAAATTAAATTGGAGTTGGAGTGCTAAACCTATTGAACTTACAAAAGAAACCAGCTATTCATGGTAGTTTACATAAGAGACTTGGAGAAGTGATAGTTGTTGTCTAATCTAAATTATATTGCCTTTGGATGTACAAAGCCTTGTTATATATGATTTTCTAAAGTAGAAAACCTACTAAAACAAGTTAATGTGCCATTTTAGGTTACAATAAATGGAGCTTTACTTAATTTAGAAGGCCATAACCTAATTTACAACCTAAATCATTAATAGTATTTATAGTAGTGAATTTTCTAACTTAACTTTTAGCTAATTTTTTACCATTAAAATGGTATAATTTCATAAATCCCTAAACATGAATATTGTTAGGTTGGATCAAGCTAACTCTGGGCACTAGTTTGGTGTTAATTGAACTTCTAAAACTCTACATATGGCCTGAAAATTGTTATTGAGATAGACTTGATAAAACACTACTCCATTTTTTTGATAAATTTAACCTTAGAAATATTTGAACTAGGTTCTAGCTAAAAAATTAAAGTTTCAAAGCTTTCTCTTAGTTTTTCAATACCATAAAAAATCATCTATTTTGGACCTCTAGATTTCAATTTATAGCTAAAAAAATAAAAAAAAATGTCAAAATTTAGCATTAATTGAATAATCCATTAACATTGTAAAACCATAATCGAATCATAAAGTAAGACCAATTCCATTAAATTAAGCACATATAATACTTTAAATAGCTAAAAATGGAAGGATGTAATATAGGTAATATTTTACACATTAACACTTAAGCATTGCTACATAAATATTGATATACGTCAGGTGTTTAGAGGATTATACATTATTTTTTAGCTGATATCTAATCAATTATTATTATATATCTATTTTAACATCAACTTATAACCATCATAAACTTGAACAATATTATTAGTTATTATTCAAAAAAACTCATATTATTTCTTTTGCTATTATTATGGGAAATAACATTACATTTTTTAAAAATACTTATGTGTAATTTTCATAACATCATTTTCATTTCTTTAAATGACTGATATGGTATGTTCTTCTTCCCAATCTTAAGCTTATTCCCTTAGTCCTCACTCTCTTGTTCACCCTATTTTCTTTATAATCCTCCTTATCGAATACCTTAATAAAAAATAGAAATCAATATCTCTTATGACATTATAAAATCCCAATTTGCATAATTTTAAAGAATATATTGAATAACATAAGTTTGAAAAAGGTGAAAGATTATACAAAACACCATAATCAGAGATAAGTGATTTGCTAAATATGTCATGACACCATTTCTCAATATGTGGGGTTTACACTCCTTAAACCTACAAATGTAATGAGTATTCATTAAAAATTAATGTAAGATATTACATATTTCATGTAAATAAATAGTTAATAATACTTTTGAATAACAAAGAAATTGAATGAAATTAAGTTTCTTACTTAAATAAACCTATATAAACTACATCAAAATGATAGGCAATAAAATGTGATTGATTATGAAGAAAAAATTAAATTGCAAGAATAATCATAAAAACTAAAACAAATTTTTACATTATCTCCTACATCATTAAGAATCAACATCAAAATAATTGAATGTTGATTATTAAAAAAAATCAATTTCCTTTTTTTAGGTAACTTTTTCTATAGTAAATCCTTTTTCTAGATTCCAAAACGTAGTTTATATATATACATATATATATATCTCACATATTTGTACAAGTTCATCTAAAAGAAGAATTTATTTATGTTTATTGCATAAATATATATCAAAATAAAAAAAATGTATGATTCAATTTATAGTTTTGCAAGTGGTGTCAAGTAATAATTTTAATAATGTAAGAATCAATTTTGTAAGAATATTGATATTATTTTATAAGTTGATCAATTTCTTTTAAATTTAACTTGTTTTAAGTGAAATTGGTAACATTAAAATTTTTTTGTGCATTACCATGCTTTTCTTATATAATGAAATAGATACAAATAGCAAAGTATTGAATGTACATGTATAAAGAAATGAGAATAGAGATAGACAATTATGAAAATATATTTTCTAATTTCTTTTATTTCTATATTAATACATCAACTGCTATGATTTATAATGAAGAACAAAGATGACTTTTAAGATAAAAGATTTAGATTATCATATTTAGTAGTACTAGGGCTATTAACAAGGTTTTGAAATCTTTTAAAGTTCCTTTTTAAAGTTCCTTCTAAGGACTTATACCTCCAATTCAAAAATAAATGAAGGATTCCACAAAGCAATTGGAAGGATTTTTTGTCACAATCAGATTCCAATCATGTGTGGCACAAGTCTCGATATTTGGTTTCCACAAGCCTTAAAACTTTTCACTTTTTCTTTCTAATGGGAGTTTCCAAATTTTAAAGGGAACTTGAAATTCACTTTAAATTTTACATAAAAATAGATAGAGTCTCTCTTATTATTGAACACTTCTTGAGGATCGAACGCTTTAAAATACAAGACTTATATATTTCTCAGATATGATAGTAATAAATAACATACACAATACTACACAATTTCAACATATATACACAAGTAAATAATTTGACATATCAAATTCTAAAACCAAATTCCATTCTTTAATTTTAATCCTTGTCCAACTATCAAAATCCTTTAGTAAGGTGGTTTTGGATCCTTATAAATGCAATAAACACAAATATACTTATTCCTACCTGAAAACATTGAAATAAAATGGAGTGAGTTATAAAAACTCAATAAGCATATATCTACCATTATCTTATAGAAGACTAATTATATATACATATAATAATTATAGGCTTTTCATGTACAAAATTAGAAAATTAGCAAACTCATTTCTTAGATTTCCAAAACCCATAAAACTATGCTTGAAATGGGAGTTCACCTGCATATGACTTAAATTCTATACTTTATATTAAAAGTCATAATAATCTTGACTATTCACTAGTATCCAATATTATTATCATATCACACACCACCCGCTTTGGGTATTCATTATACATAAAAAGCATTTAGGACTCAAACACAAATAAATTATCAGAATCACATTAAGTTTTTGCAATCATGTGAAATAGTAATATCCAATCACAAGCAAAGTCCTAGTATCTCATAATCATTTATAGTAAGTATATATGCATCCATATTTAAATTTTTGTGTTATTTTCATATTCTTCACAAGCTTTTTGTCAGGAATTTCCCATCTAGCTTTCAAATCATAGCTCCATTACTATTCATAATTTTCAATGTCATTACTTCAGTGCAGTTCACGATTTCCAATACCTCATAACTTTTAATTCACTTTGCTAGAGTTCAACTCTATTTATATTATAAGATTCAATACAAATCCACATAAATAACTATTTGTCAATATGGGGCATACAGAGTAAATAACATTATATATATATATATATATGGTAGCATCCTCATATCCTCTTGCATGGGCATAACATCCTTTCATATTTTGATATAAATCACACTATGCTTTCTAGCATGCCTATCATGATATAAGTTAATCACAATATGGATTCTATAATAGTCAATTAGTCAGTAGTTAATAATGTTTCTATTATGTTTCTACTATGCATTCTAATCGATTAACATTCACTCACATAGTTATTTGCACTTATACCATGAAATTGAGTTTACCATGAATATATGTACATGAATATGAAATCTATGATATTAATAAAGAGAATATAATTCAACAATAATTAAAATATCTTTTATTAAAATAATAATCTTTAGTGAGGTATATACTCACCTAAAATCGTTCATCAACTTTAGAAAATTCTAAAGCATCTACCTTTATCCTTTCATCTTTTATTCCTATTTCACAAATTATAAAGAGAAATTTATTTATAAGTATATAAGCATTCCTTATTTTCTTTTCCAATTATCTTAATTCTAATTCTAGACCATGATATACTAATAGTGTAAAGAATTAATTTTCTTATATTTTCCAAGGTTAACTCATAAAAATTAAAATACATTATTATTATATAACAATCCTAAATCTAACTTGTATAGGTAAGCAATTATAATTTAAAGCTTTCGAGAGAATCCAATCCCATCAATATAAAATTATACACCTATCTCTTTATGTTTTAACTATCCATAAAGAACTAAAAAATCATTTTTATTTGGAACTTTCATCTTGATGATATAATGATATTCTGAATATACTAATTTGATACTTTTGATCATAAAATCTTTATTTGATGAATATTATACCAAACACCCAAATAATATTATTAAATAAAGTTTTTCTTGAATCATATTAGAATATTTCAAAATATGAGAATATAATACTTCACAATTACTTTATTCAGAGTATTCTAATAATCTATATCATAAAATATTATTCTACAAGGCCATTATCTTATATGTGAATCTACTCATAATATAGGTTTTCCAAACCATATAATACCTTACAATAATTCTACTTGAATCATTTAAACTCTTTATGGAATAGAATCATATTTTCTAATTTGTTATTATTTATCTCAGTTATGCAAAAATGAGTTTCCTAGATCGGTTCCAAATCATCTAAAATTTTAAGGTGTAATATGTTAAAAATATCATAAATATATTATTCTAACATCCTGTAATATAAAAATTCCATTTTTCAAGTTCATTCTCATATTCCTCAAATATTCAAAAATGGATTGGATTCAACTTCAAATCAATATAAATATTAAAATATTGTGATATAAACATGCTTACCACTCCTTAAATTAACTCATCAGTGGTGAAATTGCATCGAAATGCTAGCAGAAGCAAAGTATTGAAACCCTTGTCATTGCTATTGAGCCTAATCCTGTCTTGTAGTTCCTCTATTCTAACTTCTTACAGCTACCAAGGATGGATGATGAGCACCAGAGACGTTGCTGGAAGCTTGCTAGAACACCACTTGTAGGAAGCTTCCAATTTGAGCTACTATGTAGAAACTCAGCATATGATTACTACCTGTCTAGCTTAAGTCCACCAATAGCAGCAATTTCAAGGTGTAAGTAAAGGAAGACTAATGGCAACACATAGCAAGCCAGAGAGAAAAATAGTAAGGTGGTGCTTGGTGTAAAGAAGGAAGTTAGTGAAAAATGTAAGAAAGATAGAGAGTTAGAAAATTGACAGAGAAAGAGAGTGTGATGGGAATAAAAAAAAAGAGTTAGAGCAAATAAAAAAATGGGGCATTGACTTAAAAGAAGAAAAAGGGAGGAAAGAGAAAATGCAAAAAGTGATCTATGAGTTTTTATTCCATGCTTCTCGGTACACTATACATCCATCATCCTTTAAATCTTATCTGTTGATCTTATTTAGTTCAATCTTGGCCATCCATTTTGTATAAAAATAATCTAGCCATTGATTTATTAAAAATTCATTTTCATAATGCTAATTTTGTTTTAGAATTTCAATTCAATTATTTTCAAGCTTTCCTAATATATATTTATTATTTTAGAAGCCCCAAAATAATTATTTTCATAATTTTTAAAAATAATTTATCAAATATAAATAAATTATTTCATCAATTCATACACTCATAATCACTAAAATATTTTCAAGTTGTAGAGAATTCCTTATCAAAATTATTTTAAATTAATCTTAAATTAATAATGGCCATATATAAATAAATTTCAAATATTATCATAGGTAGCATTTTTAATGTTCCAGAACCTTTAATATAGAAAGTAATTTAAAATTAAATATTACTTAATTAAATAAATAATTATGTACAAGCATTAAAATTTATAAAACTTTAAATTTTAAGTTAAGATATTACATTTTTGTCTAAAGTCCTTCAAAATACTCTGTAGAATGCTTATGTTCATAGTTAAGGCATGGATACAAGTCCTTAGAAGTAATATAATTGATTGAAGAATATTTTCGATAGCATCTAAATATGATATTCTACACCTTTGAAATCATAAGCCCTTTTTTTTTATGAATGGTGTAGATCCATGGCTTTTAAATCTTTTTACAATGATGGCTCCGGAGGTGAAGGGTGTAAATTATTGTATTCAAAATTACTAAAGCTATTAAAAAGGAAATATAATTTATCAAGAATCCTTCTAGGGACTTATGCCTGTACTTCAATAGTGAGCATAAGAATTCTACAAAGCATTTTGAAAGATTTTTGTCAAAGCTTTTCTAAATACTTTATAGAATGCTTACCTTTATGGTTGAAATATGGGTGCAAGTTTTATAAAGGTTTTTATATGGATTTAGGAATCCTCTCAATAGCTTGGTAAGGTCGAATTCCATTATCTACACCCTTTAAATTATAAGCCCATTTTTTAATGGAAAGTGAGATATCCTGATATATCATCAATTTGTTTCAAATAGGTAGGGTGAGCAAAATTTATAAGCATTATGCATAACCTTAAATGTCAATTTTTAATTAAAAATAACATTTAAGTTTATTCATTTATTGTGACACTAGTGATTGTCATACCTTAAGATATTGGTTAAGTACATAATTAATGTGTACTTTTAATATGAACTATCATAATAGTTGAAATGGACTTAGACCATAGTCATTTTAAAAAATTGATGTGTTAAGTTTTTATGATTTCATTGTAACCTCATAAATGCCATTCATTAGATGTCTTTATGTTTCTATGCTTTGCTCATAAATTAATATTTGCCTTTATTTTTTATGCTAATTAATTTTAGAACTAATGTTTTTAAGATTGCCATTTTTTCAACAAAGATATTTGGAATATTTTTAAATGTGTGTTTTGTAAACAAATAACATTATAAGTATTTAAAACCAATGTCTTATTATTTCAAAGTTTTTCATATCAATTTCACATATATCTACATTGAAATCCCACATATGAAAAGAAGATGATTTTTAACTATTTTAAATAGAAAAATAATTTTGTTTTGATATCTTTTATTTGGTAATCTTTGTAATTCAAATGATGATTATACAAATTTAATGTAAAATTTAATTTTCATTGAACAATTTATTATGAATGTATAAACAAATAAGCAATGTAAAACAATTATGAAAAAGTTATACTATAATTTTATTTCTTTCCAAATCATTACATATATATGTATGTATTCCATAATACAACCTATACAAAAATTAAATTAAATCATCAATATACCAAAAATTCATATTTACATCAATAAATAAAAACTATAGCAAAACCCTAATTTATATCAAAATCATTATCATATGTTAATGTGAATTTCAGTTTGTTGATGCAAATTTCAATTTCTTGCTTAATTTTCTCCATTTATAATCATGAGATTATATAACTGGAAGAACTAAAAGTTTGTCTTATTCTTCCATCTACACCCTGGAAATGAAAGTGAAGGATTCTTATAGAGATTTTACTAGAACATTGGAGAGTGAGATGATACAAAATAGATGATAAAGAATAGATGGGGTATTTCAATAAAATTCACAGTAAAAGTTTTTCTTATAAGTGTCTTATATAAATGTGAGAGTCAGAGCAACAATTTAATGGTAGAACTAGAAAAAAATAAGTGTCAATTTTTAACCAAAATTAATGTCCTATATATTAGCTATTTCTAATGAAGTTAGTAATTGCCATACTTTTTTATGTCTATTAATTTAAAAATCAATGTTTAGACTTTTTACATTTTTAGCAATATGCATGAAATGCCCTTTAAACAACAATTATGTACAAAATACACGTCTTAAACTTATGTGGTTTCTCATGATCATAAATGGCATATGTTTAGACATCAATGAATTAAAAATTTGACATGTTAAAGCTTGTCCTAAATTTGAAAAAATGCTACAATGTTAATATAGACATCAATTATAAGTAAAGTTAATGTGTTAAAGATTGCCAAAAATTTAAAAGATGCTATCATATTAACATAAATGTTAGCTATATTTAAAAATCATTATCATGGGTTTTTCATATAATTTTAAAAATGCAATTGTGGAAAAATAGTTGTTGATTTTAGCTTTAACCAATGTCCGTCTATCCATGTTTATTAGTAATTCTACAATAATGATGTTTCTAATATTATGTTGATTGTTGATCAACAAAAAGAATTTGTTAAAGGTGTCTCCCAGTATTTTAAAGCTATATTTTTTCTTCATGCTACCATGTCTAATGCTATGTTCCATTAAATTATGAATACTTTTATTGCTAAATTGGCTTGGAAAATTTTGCGAAATGAATTTAAAGGGTCAAACAAGGTCAAATAGATTAAACTCTAAACTTTACAAAAGAATTTAATAATTGGAAGATGTCATCAATTGAATCTATAAAAGACCATTCTTCCAAAATTTCTAAGGATGTAGAACAAATGAAGATTAATGGTGATAATATTTATTTTTTATCAATATGTTATAAAAGGATTCTTTTTTCTTTGTTTGTAAAGGAAAAAAATGGAAAAAGCTAGAGATGAAGATTTTTTTTGGAAGAGCATTTTCATCTAAACATCAATAAAAGCCATTAAGCTCCAAAGAGGTAAAAAATCATATTATGAAAGGTGGTGGTGATTAAAGATGTTAAAAAAGGCAAATTTCCTCCATGTAATATTTGTAAAAGGACCAAGCCTCTTGAAAAGGAATGTTAGTACAAAAACAAGCCTAAGTTGCAATACATGTATTACAAAAAATTTGACCATCTTGAAAAATTTTGAAAGCAAAAGGAAGGCTAAAGCTCTTATCATTAAAAGCCTAATCAATACACTAATATCTTTTAAGGTATAAAAAAATTGATCATATTTTCATGGCTTCCTATTTTTTTTTCTCATGATGGTAAGGAATCTTGACTCATTGATAGTAAATATGTCAATCACATGACTAATAACTTAGATCTTTTCAAGGAGCTAAATACTTTGGTAAACATTTCTATCAAGATGGGGCTATGAAGATATTGTTCCTTATGCTGGCAAAAGCATAGTTGTGGTTCTTACAAAGAAAAGTACCAAATTAATTTATGATATTTTTTATGTGCCTAAACTTGACTAGAGTTTACATAGTGTGTCTTAAATGGTGAACAAAGGTTATACTTTTATTTTTGGCAATAATCAATATTCTATTTATGATCCCTTTAACAAGGAAATTGTATTTGTTGCTATAGAAGATAAATGTTTCTCTTTAAAATAGCCTAATATACATGTGATGTTTTGAAAGCCAAGGTTGTTGAAACCTTATGTGATATCCATCAAAAGTCCTCTTAATTAGAAAGATTAGTATGATTAGAAGAGGAAATGGTTTTAGAAATAGTCACTAATTACTTTTTTAACCTAATGTTAGAAAAAAGAAATTTATCAGAGCCTATTAGCAAAGTAGTGAAATGAATTGAAAAAAAAGAAGAAGAAGAAAGCCTAAAAACTAAGGCCCAATTCCATAAGAGTAATTCTTCATTGACTCAAAGGCACTTTAGTCCTAAAATTACTTGTCAAAGTTAAAATGCTTTCCACATGCATCACTATGCACCCAAAATTAGAATGGCCAAATAAATAGAGCTGTACACTTTGTTATTAGAGCAAAGATGTAAATTTTCTTAAAATGTAAATAATACTAAGACTAATAGTAGTAGTAGTAGTAGTAGTAGTAGTAATAATAATAATAATAATAATAATAATAATAATAATAATAATAATAATAATAATAATAATAATAATAATAATAATAATAATAAATAGGTTTTTAAAAGGAAACAAAAGTGAAAATTTGAGATTTTCTAATACAAATTTAAATATATGATTTAGATGACCTAGCATAAGGTTTTGCATGATTTCAACAAAATTCCTTATTTCAAAAGTAGTTTTTAAGTTGGGGGATTTTTCTAGTTCTATTAGAATCAAATTTTATAATTTTAAAAATTTTTTATTTTTGAAAAAGCATGTATAATTTCATATGTGTTTAAGATAAATTTATAGTTTTAAATTTTTTTTACTATTGTAAATAATTTTCTCCAATTAGTTTCATTGACAGATAGTTTTTTTTTAACATAGAGTTTACAACTAAATACCTATATTAAATTAAGCATAACTAGAGGTGGACCTCTTGTGCTAGATTTAGACATGTTGTCTTTTTAGGTTTTTAGAAACTAGGCTAAATTTGTTAAATGTAAGTGCAAAACTGTTTGTATCATAAACATTTTATCTCTCTTTCTTGATAAATTGTATCACATGGGCAAAGTTTCCTCCAAAAGGAACAAAGAAAGGCTAAAGTCCTTAACCATTTCTAGTACAAATAAGATTTGGAAAATGTCATCCACCATTTAACAAGAAAACTAAGAACATTCATGCCATTTACCTTTTTTTTACCCTTCACTAACTTTTTATAAAACCAATTAGCAAATAAAGACCAAAGTAATACTTCACTTTAAGTTATTCTTTCTCCTTACACACTAACAATATGAAGAAAGAGGGAATAGGTTATGTTATTAGGCTTAATGAAACCTTCTTCCACCATACATCCTAGTTTTAAAATTTTCTTAAATTTTAGAACTTTCTACCCTAACTGAAGATAAAATTTTTGTATTTACTTTATTTTATTTTATCTTTCTAATCTTAAAAAACTAAATCCAAAAGGAAGATAATTGTTTATATCTTCTTGCTTAGGAATTATGATTTCTTCAAAAAAAGTTATTTCACAAAATTTTATAGGTTTCTTGTCACTATTAAAGCACTCCTAAAGTGAGTTGTTACTTACCCTTCTTCTTTTGAATTTTAATTAGAAAAAAATTATGATTAGGAATATATGGTTATATGATTGTGATTTAATTAAAAATTATAAAATAAATAATAAAGCAACTAGTATAGCTAGAACCATTAAACATGCTAGAATTGAATATATGCCATTAAAATATTTATTCTAGTTTGGTGAATGTAATTTTAATAATTGTTTTAACAATTTAGAATGCATAGTATTTATGAGAAAATAAGCATGGGTGATCCTTATAAATTTTAAGGTAAAAACTAAAATATGAGTAATTATTTAGGAAAAATGAAAATCTTAATATTGTGACTAGTATATATGCACACATGAATTTTTAGCATATTTTAAATATGTGTGTGTGTGTCTGTGCATGTGGGTGGGTGGTAAGATGGAATATCATGTGAAAAAGAAAACTTAAGGAAATTGGACTTTACATGTAATTGTGTGGCAAAGCTTTTTGCCACCCATAATTTGATATCTCTATCTACACACACACACACACACACACACACACACACACACACACCATTGGTGCTAGGTGGAAATTTATGAAATGACCTTTCGGTTGGACTTTTTTTCTTATGGATCCTAATGAAAAAATAGAGGCTATTCATGCTATTATTTGATGCTTTTAGCATATTTAGGTGGAAGTTCATTTTAGTATATTGAGATATTCTGAAAATTAAAATATAAATAAATAAATAACTAAATAGAAATAATAAAAATAAAAGTATATATATATTCACCTATATATATACATATAAAATATATTTAACTATTGCCAGTAAAAATTTAGCTTGTTTTGGATATGAAATAATTGTATTTTTGACCAAATCAAAATCTTGTGAAACTTTTGATGGTTACATTATTCAAAAATCTTGATGAGTATATATAAATATGTGATGAAAGGAAATTATCTTGGTGCTCATCATTTTTTCCATTAAGGAAAAATAATATGGTAAGTAGTGGAAAGGACAAGAGTGAAAGAGAGAGGAAAAAGGTTGAAGGGTATTATAAGAAAGTAACTAGCATGCCATTTGCTATTTGAAGAAAATAGGATATATGTACATATATATTGATTGAAATCATCATGGTAAGAGTTATGAATTATATTTTTTCCATGATTCTGTAAATATTTATTTCTATATACATTTTATTAGCAAAAACCCATTAGAATATAGGCTTAGCAATTACTTACTAAGTTTCATACTCACTATTTTTATTGTTAAATTTTGTAGATAAGCCCTTGGATAGACTTGCCAAATAATTTGCTCCCCTTGGTTATAGATTTCTTCATTAGATATTATTTTACCTTTATAAGGTAATTTTGATTAGAAGTAAGAATAATAATAGTGATGCAAAATTTTAACTTACCAATTACTACATTTATGAGGTTAACACGATTAGGCGGTTACCCAACATGCTAAACCTAAAAGCTTTTCAAGATGGCAATCTAGATTAGCAAAAAGGGAACCTACTTGCACTTCCACCTCACAACCAATAACCTTTTATGCAGCAAATTATTATTATTAATAACTATGGCAAGTAACCTTAAGGATATTATATCACCCAAAATTCTTTTCAAAATTATTTATATGGGGCTATAAGGCTTAAATATACTTACTACTTGTTTTGAAGTAGTAGTACTTTCTATAAAAGTACTTGTACTTAGTTATAAGTGTATAAACACATTTGAATGCTTCTGTAATCCATGTAATATATATATATTTCCTTTCAAATGAAATTTCATTAAATGTAAAATAACACCTTACTATTAGAAAAGCTTGATAACAATTAAGACAAAATTAAGTATCACTATTTCCTTTTAAAGAACTCCCTTAATTTGTTGTTAAGAAAATAAATATCTAAGACTTGTTATTCCTTTGTAATTATACCAAATAACTTTAAAAAAATCAAATTTTCAATAAAATCATTGTCCAAATTCCCAAGTTTTACTTATTTGGTACAATAAGATTTATTTTCAATAAATAAGAGAAATCATCATCTTTTTTCCTCTTGAGTCATGAGTTTGTTATAAATTTCTCTTTTATTTATTTTACTAAAATTGTTTATTTTATTTTTTTTGCACAATTGATGATATTTTCTTTTGGATGAATCAAGCTCAATGTTTTTCTTAAAGGAAGGAGCAAAAAATTCATGGTACTAGTTCTCATTTAGGTGAAAAAATACTATTACAATCTTTTTTTAAAATTTTTTGATATTATTATATTCATACTCTTTAGGAAAAAGATATTGCACATAGAGATGCTTCTTTTTTTAAATTGATTCTTTTTTAGAAATAAAGATAAATCATCTAGTGTTAACATGTTTTCATTAACCACAATGTCTTATAGAAAGCATTTTTAGAATAAAGTAGTTGCTTATATCATTTTCAATCATGCTTTAAAATTTTAGTGATTTATTTTCTCATTTTCACTTTGATCACTTACAAGTTATTGAAGTTTTTAAAAAAATTCTATAAAAAATAATCCAATGTTGTATGTTTTATAAAAACATCAGAAGTTTTAGTGAAAGACTTAGGAAATTTTTGTGAAGATATCTGTAAGATGTTTTCATGCTAGTTATAATTAATTTGAAATTTGGGTTGTAAAAGGGTTGGTATCAGAGCATGATATAGAATTATTAAGAGAAGTGGGAATTATAATTTTTTTAATTATAATTTGTGCATTATGAAAAGGTGGCAATTAATAAAAGGGAGGAGTATTAAATAGGTAGGTCCAGATGAAGTGGGTATGAAATTAAAATCAAGATTTTATTTCTTAAATTTATTATTTAGTATGAACATCTTTTGGAGAAGGACGTGTGCTAGTGCACATCCAAAAGATTTCAAGAATTTTGAATATGCTAACTTGCTTATAGGTAATGAATAGGGATAATAAGTAACCAAAATAACTAGTATCAGTTCTAACCTTATAGTAAGTAGTAGAAAGGCTAATGTTAGCAACCTAAAACCAAAAATAGCCTTCGAACAGGGATAAACATTAGTAATAGTCGCCTCCCCTAATAATATTAAGAGATAGGTTGCAAATAGTGCATGATTTTTTGAAACTTAAACTTTTAAGGTATGATGGCACTGATCCTTCTACAAATTCTCACCAATTCCTAGCCTAAATTGAGAGGATAGGTTGGATGTTAGGATATGTTGATGCCATAATGGTAGAACTAGTCAGTTGTAAGTTGGATGACATAGCTTATTACTGGTTCAGCTGGCACATCTTATTACTTGTTGACCCGGCACATTAAGTAATGAGATAAAACTCTAGAACCCTTAACTTGAGAACAATTTTGAATTGATCTAGTGAATTATTTTCTGCCATTCAATGTTCAAGAAATGAAGGCATAAGAATTTACGTAATTAACTTAAGGATAATAATGGTACTATAGTAAGATGGTCAATTCACTTGACTTACTCGTTATGCTAGATATTTGGTACTTGTTAAGAAGTAAAGGGTAGAAAGATTTATAAGTGGACTCAAAGACCATTTCCTTAACTAAGTTAACATGTCTAATGATTTTACCTAACTACAAGTCTTAAACCAAGTGATTTGCATAGAACTATGTTCTAAGGAAAGGAGAGAAAGAGAAATGACATTTAAAAGGAAGCAAATGAGGTTTATCAATGGAAAGAAGGCAATAAAGACCACTTTAGGTCAAATTGCCATACATAAAAGGATAAATAATTTGGGCAGAAAAAGGATGTTCTAAATATAGTCCACTTTTATAGGAGCAAGCACCTTTAACAAACCTGCATGTACTACAAGATCACCAAGTAGAGCTTAATCTATGCTATATCAAACTAACATCATGCACTTTGATAACTAGTGCATAACTAAACATCATGGATTAACAGACTTTAACTAGGAGCATAATTTAATTATGGAAAAATAGGACATCTATATAAAGACTACATCATGGGATAGTATAGGAATAACATAATAGCACTAAATGCACATACCTCCTAGAGTACTATTTTCATAAGATCACTAACAATGCTAGGTCTTGGAGCCAAAAGAGGTAATAAAGGGCAAAAAGTAGCTGGGTTTTAAGAAAAGGTATGCGCTTTGACTCATAAGGATGCTTAAGCTTTAAATGTAATGGTGACATGTACAATGTTGGTAAAAGATTTGCTAGCAAAGGTTTTATTTAACCTTGGTGCCATATATTCATTTTTTCTATAGGGAATATGAGTCCTACAGCATAAGGAGTAAGATTTTATGGAATTAAGATAGATGAATACCTCACTAAAAAAGACACAATAGTTTTGGATATTGTAGACTATGACATGATACTAAGAATGAATTAGTTATTCAAGTGTTATATTTATATTGACTATTATCATAAAATACTTACCTACTAACCAGAAGAGGAAGCAACATTGATATTTCAAAAAGAAAAGATAACAATAGTAACTAGTTTCATTTCATGTTAAAGATTCCAAAGTTACTATAAAAAGGTTGTGCAATATGGATTACTGCTATAAACTGAAGTAAAAAAAGAAAGTAAAAAAGTTATGTAGATGTTTTCCTTGAAGAATTACCTAGATTATTATCAAAATTAGAGATTAAATTCAAATTCGATGCTTGGCACCAAATCAATATCTATCCTGCCATATTGTATGGTATTTTTTGAGTTAAATGAACTAAAGGATCAACTATAGAATTTAGTGGATAAAGATTTTATACAACTTGGTACTTTGCCATGGGGAGTGTCGATATTATTCATGATAAAAAAAATCAATTAATGTGACTATGCCTTAATTATTGGCAACTAAACAGTATCACAATCAAGAATTGATATTGACTGCCAATGATAAATAATTTGTTTAATTAGCTACAAGAAGCATAGTATTTTTAAAAGATCAATTTATGGTTGAGATATCTTCACCTAGAGATTTGTAAGGAGGATATATTTTATATGGTAATTTGTACTCGTTATAGGCACTATAAGTTCCTAGTAATGTCATTTGCACTGATAAATGCATTGGCAACATTCATAGATCTAATGAATTGAGTTTTCAAGCCATTTTTGGACAAATTCATGATTTCATTCATTAATAATATTTTAATATGCTCAAAAAGTGAAGAAGGACATATGTAACACCTCTAGATTACTTTATAAACATTGCGTAAACACTAATGTCTTCATTGATAATATTTTTAGGGCACATGATATCTCAAAATGTAATTCAAGTAGATCCTTAGAAAGTGAAAGCTTTAGTTGAATGGACTAGTCTATCAACAGTTATGAAAATTTAAAGTTTCTTTGAACTAGCAAGGCATTATTGATGTTTTATGAAAGACTTCTTGATGATTGCATCACCTTTGACCAAGTTGTCATGAAAAAGGGAAAATTCACATGGAGTGGTGAATGTGAAAAAAGTGCTTTAATGAAAGCCTGATGTTAGCATTACTATTTAGAGTTGAATATTACATAGTATATTATGATTTGTCAAGAGATAGGTTTGGATGTGTATTAATGTAACAAGGAAGAATCATGGCTTATGCTTATTGACAATTAAAAAGATATGAAGTAAACTACCCAACTCATGACTTTAAGATAGTAACAATAGTATTCACATTAAAAAAATAAAGGTAGTATTTATATGGAGCAACTTATGAGATCTTTATAAATCACAAGAGCTTAAAATACATTTTTAATTAAAAAGAGTTAAGCTTGCAACAGAGATAATGGATAGAATTAATCAAAGATTATGATTATCCCATTAATTATCACCTAGGTAAGGCTAATATAGTAGTAGATGCACTAAGTTAAAAGATCTTAAGGAAAAGGCTAACACATAAAGAACAAAAGCAAGAAAGGAGGTAATTACGCCCTATATATGAGTATATTCTCCTCTTATATAGCAGATTAAGGAGGAACAATTAAAAGATCCCAAATATGGGCACATGAAGTAGAAGACCATGGAAGAAAGGGAGATCCATTTTAAAATGAACAAGAAAGGAGTAATTAGAAAAAAGAAATGATTATAGGTTCCAAAATAATGCATAAGGAAATAGCGAAATGAGCTTAAAAATCATTCTAAACTATGCATCTTGGTTCGATAAAAATGTATCATGATTTAAAAAGTATTTATTAATTGAAAAGAATGAAGAAAGAAGTGACCAAGTATGTGATTAAGTGTTTGACTTGCCAATGGGCTAAGGCAAAACATTAACAACTAACTAAACTACATCAAGATATATACATATGTATATATATCTTGGAATGGAAGTGAGAAATTATTACCATGGATTTCATTAATAGGTTGTTAAGATCTAGTACAGGACATGATTATATATGGTTAATAATGGACCGGCTTACAAAGATAGTATATTATTTACTAGTGAAAATAATGAACTTAATGTCATATTATGCTCAACTTTTCTTGGATAGAATAGTACCTTTACATGATGTATTAACCACATTAGTTTCAGATCATAAAATACACTTTGCATCTCATTTTTAGTAGTCGTTCAAGAGATGATGGGTAGATAACTATATTTTAGCATGACATTTTACCTATAGATAGATGGACAATTTGAAAAGACCATTTAGACATTGGAAGATATGCTTAGAGGAGGTATAATAGAATTTGAAGAAAGCTAGGACAAGTATCTACCTTTTAATAGAATCTACATATAATAACTATTAAGCTTGTGTACAAATAGCTCCATTTGAAGTACTATACGGGAGTAAATGGAAATCACTAATTGGATGGTTCAAACCTATTAAAGCAAAGATTATTGGCTCTAAATTGGTAGAGGATGCCATTAATAAAGTAAAGTACATTTAAAAAAAAATTAAATGCAACTTAGAGTAGACAAAAGTCTTTTGATACATGCTAATAAGGATTGGAATTTTAGAAAGGAGAATATGTGTTTTTAAAAGTGTCACTAATGAAAGGAGTGATGCATTTTGGACAAAAAGGAAAGTTAGCATCATGATATGTTGGACCATTTTTAATAACAAAGACAATTGGAAAAGTGGTGCATTAATTACTAAAAATTTAAGTGCAATACATCCTATTTTTCATATATCTATGCTATGAAAATATGTCAATGATAAGTCCCATATATTGAGAGAAAAGTTAGTTCAATTGGATCGAAAGCTAATGTATGAAGAATGACTCATGAAAATAATAGATTGATAACTTAGATAATAAAAATCCAATCAAGTACCCCTAGTAATAGTGATTTGGGAAACATATGGAAAGTAGAAAGTAACTTAGGAATTGGAAATATCAATGTGCGGAAAGTATCTTAAGTTATTTGGTAAAGTTGACCCTGATTCCATGACGTTAAACATAGGCTATTAACAATTTTGTGTAATTCTATCTATTAAAATGAAAGTTCAAGAATGAATTTTATTATGAGGGAGAATTTGTGACATCAATCAAAAGTTCACGTAATTAGAAATATTAGTAAAATTTAAATAGGAAAATTGTTTTAGAAATGATCATTAATAATTTTTTTAACCTAATATTAGGAAAAAAAATAGTGAAGTACATTAGTAAAGTAGTGAAACAAATTGAATGAATAGAAAAAAGGGAAGAAAGACCAAGATATAAGGCCCAATTCCATAAGAGTAATACTTCATTGACCTAAGGGAACTTTGGTCCCAAAATTAGTTGTCAAAGTCAAAAACCTCTCCACATGGATGCACCATGCATATATAATTAGAATGGCCAAATAAGTAGAGCTATGTACTTTGTGATGAGGGCAGAGATGGAAAAGAATAAAAACATAATTTTTTAAAAAAGTAAATAATATTAATATTAAAATAAATAAGTTTTAAGAAGGAAAGCTCAAAATTGAAAATTTAAGATTAAAACTTTATTTTTCTAACATAATATTAAATATGGGGTTTAGAAGACTAGTATAAGGTTTTGCACAATTTTAACATAATTATCGATTTTGAAAGTTGTTTTAAAGTTAAGGGATTTTTCTTATTCTATTAGAGTTAAATTTTAAAATCTTAAACATATATTGTCTTAAAAAAGCTTGTATAATTTCATACATGTTTTAAATGAATTTCTAATTTTAAAATTTTGTCACTATTGTAAATTTTTTTAACAAATTAGTTTCCTTGATAGATAATTTTTTAATTAAAGTGTTCATAACCAAAATACCTTTGTTGAATCAAACATAACTAGAAGTAGACCCTTTATATCGGTTTTGGACTTGCTTTCTTTCCTAGTTTGCAGAAACTAGGCCAAATTTGTCAAAAGTAGGTGCAAAACTAATTTGTACTATAAACACTACATCTTTTTTTCTTGATATAATGTACCATGTGGGCAATGGTTCCTCCAAAAGGGATAAAGAATGGTTTTCCACTAGCCAATAAGAAAACTAAAAACATTTATGCCACTTACCTTTTTTGCAACCTTTCACTTAAACTCTTTATAAAGCCAATTGACAAATAAATACCAAAATAATACTTCACTTCAAGTTCTTTTTTCCCCTCACATGCTAGTATTTCCAAGAAAGAGCGAATAAGCTATGTTGTTAGACTCAACCAAACCTTCCAATGTACATCCAAATCGTAGAAAATTCTCAAATTTTAAAATGCTCTTCACTAGCTGCTTAGGGCAAAATTTCCATATTTACTTTATTTTATTTCATCTTTTTAATTTAAAAAATATAAATCAAGAAGGAAGATTAGTGTTTTAATATTTTTTTCTTAAAAATAATATTTTCACTAAGAAAAGGTTATTTCATAAAATTTTATAGGTTTTTTTCTAATATTTGAGCACTCTTCAAGTAAGTTGTTACCTGCACTTCTTCTTTTGGATTTTTATTAGAAAACATTATGGTTATGAATATGCGGTTATATGATTGTGATTTAATTAAAACTTATAAGTAATAATAAAAATAATCAATATAGTTAGAACTCTTAAACATGCTAGAATTGCATATATTTTATTAACATTTATTCTAATTTGGTGCATGTAATTTTAATAATTATTTTAATACTTTCAAATGTTAGTATTTATGTAATAATAAGCATGGGTGATCCTTACAAATTTTAGTGTAAAAATTAAAATTTGAGCAATTATTTAAGAAAAATGAAAATCTTAATATCATGACTAGTATATATACATACATGTATTTCTAGTACATTTTAATATATATATATAAAGAGAGAGAGAGAGAGAGAGAGTATGTATATATGATAGGATGGAATATCATGTGAAAAAAAAAAGTCAAGGAAATTGGACATTGCATGTACTAGTGTGATAAAGCTTTTTGCCACCAATAATCTCATATCTGTGCATGCATGCATACATATATACATATATAAATGAGATACTCCAAGAAATTTACAAAATGGCCATTTGATTGGATCATTTCTTTTCATATGAATCCTAATAAAGAAAATAGAGGCTATTCATGCTATTATTCAATGTTTTTAACATTTTTGGGTGGATATTTGTTTTAATATATTGAGATATTCTAAAAATAAAAAATATAAATAAATATATAAATAGAAATAATAAAAAATAAAAGTATATATATTTTCTCATATATATATACACATATAAATGATGTTCAACTAGTATTGGTAAAAATTTGGCTTGTTTTGAGTATAAAATAAAAAGGGCATGGTTGTAATTGCATTTTTGACCATACCAAAATCTTATAAAACCTTGAATGGTTACATAATGTAAACATCTTGATGAGTACATGCTGATATATGATGAGAAGAAGTTGGCTTAATAGGTATCATTTTTCTTGTTAAGGAAAAAGAAAGAAAAAGAGTTATGGTAAGTAGTGGAAGGGCTAAGGGTGGAGGTAACCTATATACTAGTTGCTAGTTGAAAAAAAGAAATAACATATATATATTGCAATTATCATGGTAAGGTTTTTTAATTATATTTCATCCATGATCATGTAAATATTTATTTCTTCATACATTTTACTAGTAAAAACCCACTAGAATATAATTTAGTAATTACTTACTGACTTTCATTCTCACTATTTTTATTGGTTAAATTTTGTAGACAAGCCTTTGAATGGATGCACCTAATAATCTACCATTTTTAGTAATAGATTTCTTCATTAGATATTATTTTAAGCTTATAGGGTATTATTGACTGGAAGTAAGTGTAATAATGGTAATGGAGAATTTTGGCCCATAAATTACTATGTCTATGATGCTAACATTGTTGGAATGGCTATGTAACTTGTTCAATCCAAAAGCCCTTTAGGATAACAGTCAACCTATATGCACCACCTCTTTACAACTAACAACTCTCTATCTAGTAAAGTGGTACTATTATTAACTATGGCATGTAATCTTAAGAGTGATATGCCACCTAAAATCCTTTTCAAAACCATTTGTATAGAGTCATAAGGCCCAAACATACTTACCATTTGTTCTATTATGGTAGTATTTTCTGTAATAGTGCTTATAGCTAGTTATGTGTGCATATACACATTTGAATGCTTCTGTAGTCCATGTAATATATATATTATCAAAGGAAATTTTAAAATGCTTAATAACAATTAAAACAAAAATTAAGTACTATTGTTTCCTTTTATAGAACCTTTTTAATTTGTTATTAAGAAATTAAATATTTAGGACTCGTTGTTCTCATGTGGTTATACCAGACAACTTTTAAAAACCAATTTTTCAATAAAGTCATCATCCAAATTATTGAATTTTACTAACCTAATCTTATTCTATTGTGTTTATTATGTAGTAAGAATCATTTTTAATAAATCAAAGAAATTATCTTCTTTCTTCCTCTTAAGTCATGGGTTTGTTAAAAATTTATCTTTCATCTATTTTACTAAAATTATTTTTTATTAATTTTAATAATTGGTAATATTTTTTTTGTTGAATCAAGCTCATTATTTTTCTTAAAGGAAACAGTAGAAATTTTACGGTATTAGATTTCATTCATATTTAAGAAAAAGTTCTATTGCAAGTTCTCTTTTTTTTTTAAAAAAAAAATCTTCTAATATTATTATTTTCAAACCTTTTAAGGAAAAGATATCACACATAGAAATGTTTCCTTTGTCAAACTAATTTTTTTTAGAAATTAAAATAAGTTGTTTAATGTTAACATGTTTTCGTTGACCATAATCTCTTATAGAAAGCATTTTTAGAAAAATATTGTTGCTTATATGGTTTTCAATCATGGTACAAATTTTTTGTAATTTATTTTCTAGTTTTTAGTATGATCACTTATAGGATATTAAAGTATTTTAATAAAAAAATTTGTTATAAAATCATCCAATGTTATATGTTTTATAAAAAATAACTTGAGTTTTACAAAAAGAAATAGGAAAGGCTTGTGAGGATATTTGTAAAATGTCTTCATGTCAATCACAATTGCCTAGAAATTTTAGTTGGGACACCTTGTTATGGCATAAAAAGATCTAGCCATTTTCATTTGAATGCTTTAAAGCTTATGCAGGATAAAGAAATGGTGTTAAACTTGTGTTCAATTCATATTTGGGATAATGTATGTGATTCTTTTTAACTTAGAAAGTTGCGTAGGCAATCTTTTGCTATTTGCAAAGCATGAAGGGCTAAAGAAAAACTAGAGTTAGTGCATACTGATTTATATGGTCCCATTAGGACATTAATACTTAACCAAAATAAATATCTTCTCTTCTTTATTAATGATTTCATAAGGATGATAAAGGTGTATTTCTTGCACGAAAAATTTAATGTATTTGCTATTTTTAAAAAGTTCAAATTTATGGTAGAAACTCAATATAGCTATAAAATTAAAAATTTTAGATTAAGTACAAGTGAAGAATATGCGTCTACTAAATTTGAGTAATTCTGCGAAGATGAAAAAGTGTATTATCAGTTAACTATTGCTTACACTCTTAAACAAAATAAGGTCTTTGAATTAAATTGTAACATGATGTTTAAGAAGAAAATGCTTAAGAAATTCTAGGTTGAGGTTGTTAATACAATTGTTTATTTATTGAATAGGTTGGTAATACAATCTGATAAAAGAAACACTACTTTTAAGGCATGAAATAGCCATAAACCTTTTATTAAGCACCTAATAGTGTTTGATTTTTTATGTTATGTTCATGTATGTACTAAGAAGAGGCATAAGCTTAAAGAAAAGACCAAAAGAGGCATCTTTCTTGGCTATAGTAACCATTTCAACTTGAAAATTGAAATGTTTATCATTAGTCATGATGTGATGTAAGATGAAGGCATTTTATGGAATTAGAAGGAGTCAAATGTGGAGCAAAAGCCATCTTCCATTTCTTAACTTCAAATTTCTCAACTAATTCAATTGATGATTATTTAAGCTCAAATCCAAATTCTAATTCTGATATATTATTCCATATTCAAGCTCATTTAACTTAAGTATTTCTTCTCTGAGCGATTCTTCCTATTCTTCCTTAGAATCTTCAATCATAAATATTAAGTTACTTTTTGAAGTTTATGAAATATGTAGCTTTGCTATTATGAAGCTAAAAAATTTTCATGAAGTTTCAAAATATAATGAATAGATATCTGCTAAGAAGAGATAAAAATGATTGAAAAGAATGACATAGAGGATTTAGTTGAAAGGCTTCCTCATAAACAAGTTATTAGAATGAAGTAGATCTACAAGACTAAGCTCAATCATGATGGTTTAATTAAAAAGCTTTAAGCTAAATAAATGGCTAAGGGCTATGCATAAGAAGTTAATGTGAACTACATTGATACATTTGCTTTTATAGTTAGGCATGATACCATAAGAACTCTCATTGCTTAGGATGCTTAAAAGTAGTTGCCTATTTTTTTAACTTGATCTTAAATTTATCTTCTTGAATGGCATTCTTGAGGAGGAGGTGTATGTTGACTAGTTTGAGGGGTTTATAAAAAAAAGGCAAAGAAGATCATATCTGTAGGTTGAAAAAGGCCTTGTATGGCCTAACATATACTCAGAGGCTATGGTACAATATAATTTATTCTTATTTTACTAAAGATGGATTCAAAAGATGCATGAGTGAGCCTACACATTATGCTAAAGTTTATGATAATTTTGATGTCATAATTTTTTCTTTGTATGTTAATAATTTATTAGTGACTTGTAACAATGCAAAAACCCATTGATGATTTCAAGAAACAAATGAGGAAAATGATTAAGATGACTAATTTTACCTTGATGAATTACTTTTCAAGGTGGAAGATCACCCATCAATGGATGATTTCTTCATTCCTCAAAAGAAATATGCTAAAGAAATTTTAAATGGATTATTGTGAGTTAGTTACCATTCCTTTCCCAATGAATGTGAAGTTATCTAAAAATTATGGGTATGAAAAAGTTAATGAAGGGAGATATAGATTTTTGATTGGTAGTATATTGTATTTCACTACAATAAGCTAGATTTAATGTATGCTACAAGTATGCTATCTAGATTTTTGCATAGCTTAAGTTAGGCTTACTTTGGAGTTGTAATAAAAGTGCTCAAATACATTACAGGTATTGTTGATTATGGCATATGGTTTAGGCTTATTTTGGAATTGCAATAAGAGTGCTTAAATACAATACAAGCATTGTTAATTACATAGCCTAACTTAATGAATTTCATGATTTACTCAATTATATTGATAACGATTGGGCTCATTCTACTAATGATATAAAGAGTAGATTCAGATGTATTTTCTTTATTGTCTCTGGGGTGTTCTTATAGAATTTAGAGAAGTAAAATGTTATTACTTAATCTATTACTAAAGCAGAATTTATTTCAACCTTTATTGGCATCAATCAAGCCATTTAGCTCAAAAAAATTTTAAATGATTTAGGGAAACAATAAAATAAACCAATTGTAATTTATTATGACAACAACTCAACAATCTCTATGTTGAAAAATCCTATTAATCATGGTAGGACCAAACATATGAAGATCAAGCATTGTTTTGTTCATGATGCTAAAAAGAAGGATATTAGTCTTGTTTATTGCAGCACAGATAATTAACTTGTTGATTTGTTCACCAAAGCACTTTCAAAACCTAGATTTGAATTTTTAAAAGCTATGCTTGGTGTCTCCGGTAAAAGCATTAAGGAGAAGAATGTGAAAGTGTGATACTTTTATATATCTTTATATGTACTTTTATATTTTTTTGATATTCTTATTTCTTTTTCTAATATGGGTATTTAGTAGCCTATTGTTTTTTTTCCTCCTAATATGGGTGTTTAGTTATAGCCTTTTAGGTGTTTATGCATATATGACCATTAATTTTATATGTGATGTAGTGGATGCTTTATGCCATATGTTTATGAGTGTTTAAATTTATGAATTAGGTATTTTTATGTTACTTCAGATGTATAGTATAAAGCCTCTTTCGTTATTTTCTTATTAATTTTTATGCATGTAAAATAGAGTGTAGCAAACTACTTTATGTTGGGAAAAATATCAATGAATGAAAATAACAATAAAATAAATATATGATTTTGTGTAAAAAACCCTTTAAACTTAAAAGGAAAAATTATGAGACAAGTAACAAAATTTTCACTATTAAAGTGTAGAAATTGCAAACTCTAACCTTATTACAAACTCAAATTTCAATTACACCTAATTTTCTTTCAAACAATCCCTACACTACGTTTCTCTCATTTATCAAATCCTAGGCTGACATAAATATTTATAACCCAATAATATTTGCTTGGAAGGGAATCCCGATCCAAATTTAACATAAAACCTAAATTTAGTTGGAAGAAAACTCTTAATAGAAAAAATAATTAGAAATTGATAGTAATCCTAATTTGAATTGAAGAATAATTTAAAATCAAAATTAATCATAAATTAGCAATTATTAGAATTTGTGTTAACTCCAAATACTTTACTTTTCATCATTTGGTCCTTATGTTTGATAATGTTTCTATTTACCTTTTTGTCAAAGCACTTTTCATGTATTGGATTTTCATGTGATGTAAAGCTAATATTGGTTCAGGTTTTGCTTTTGTTATTACTTTATTATTTTGTGAGTTTCTTTTTTATGATTTATTTCTTCCCTACTATGTTCTACTTATTATCTTTGTTGTGATGGTTATTATTGAATATTTCTTTCACTATATGAGCATTCTATGTTTTATTATTTTGTGATTTAAACCAACAAGAAAATTCCTTAAATAGCATAGAAACAAACCAAACTAAGTTTAAAATACACATCCTAGACTCAATCTTGTCCAAAAATGAAAATTTAGAGCCAAGACAACCAAAATAACACTAATTGGTGTTTAATCCCCTTAAAATTTAATAAAAGGCAAACTATTTAAAAATATAACAAAATAAGGTTGAAGATATGCTCAACATCTTTCCTTCATTAAAACAGCCACTATTGACTATTGACTATTGACATTATTAGAAAAGCTACCTCTCTTAGTAGTTCACTAAGTCATGTCACTAATAAACCAAAAAGGAACTTTGTGCTTAGTGCACTAAAAAATGCTAAAACTGGGCTACATTAAAAAACTATATTAGAAAGAATCTATTTGTGGCTTGTCACTAGTCTTTGCCTTTGCCAAAAAGTAACATGCATGATCACTAAACATTTACTAGACTTAGGTTTACAATTGAAACCTGACTTCAACATGAAAAATTATTTTTCTCCATCCTTGTTTTAATCAAAATCAAATAACTGATAGTATATTAAAAAAATCTAAATTTGTATTAATTATAGAAACAATTCAACCTCTCTTAAGGATATTAAAAGTGTGATAACCTAATAAACTTTAAGAATAACATGTTAAGAAAATAATTAGAGTTTAATAGGATGGAAAAAGCTAAGAGAGGCTAGAAAGTTAGTGAATAAACTCTAATAGAATGAAATTAGATGGCTAAATACAATAAACTTAACCTTAATATTTTATTTAAACATAAAGAATCTAGTACCTTTAACTATAATGTAAAACTTTAGGTTAATATTTAAATTTTTTTTAAAACTTTAATGCTTGTAGATATTTATTTTATTTACTTAGTTAATATTTAGTTTTAAATTTTTTTCCTTTTTAAAAGTTCCAAAATATTAAAATGATATTGATAATATTTAAAATATATTTATTTTTTTATTATTATATGAAAATTTTTCTAAGGAATTTCCTATATATTGAAAATAATTTTAGTGATCATGGGTGCAAGGGTTATGAAATAATTTGTTTATATTTAATAAATTATCTTTGGAAGTTGTAGAAATTTGAAATAATTATTTTATGAATTTTAAATTTATTATTTTATTATATATATTAGTGAAAGATTGAAAATAATTAAGTTAAGAATTTAAATAAAATCAGTTTATGAAAATGAATTTCTATAATAAAAAAATTATTATAATTGATTTAGGGTTAAAAATGGAAGGTAAAGATTTCTTAAAGGGAACAAGCTTACATTGTGCGAGAAGTATAGAATAAGAACCCTTAGGTCATGTTTTTGCACTTATTTTGTCCCCTTATTTTTATTTTCGGCTCTCCTTCTTTCGGATTGGGATTCTCTAAAGTATAAAATGCACTTTAGAGAATAAAGTGCTCAATCACACTATTGATTTATTTATTTATTATTATTTATAAAATCATGAGCTAAAATCGATGGTGAGATTGGGCACTTTATTCTTTAAAGTATAAAATGCACTTTAGAAGATCTCAATCCCCTTCTTTCATCATTCTTTCCATTAAGTTTCTTTTCTTATATATATATATATATATTTATTTTTCTTTATTAGTGGTCCTTCTCTCTCCTTCTTTTTCTCATCCTTCTTTTACTATTACCACTTCTCTCTCTCCCTTTAGGATGCTGCCATTGCTATTGCTTCAAGTGGAGCTGCCGGTGGATGCTATTACAATAGCTTCTCTTTCTTGACTTTTAACTGGACAACTTTGCGCAGAAGGGCCAATGGCACAACATGTGTGTCATAACCTAATTTCAATTGTGATTAACATGGGTCTCGATATTCAGTTTGTATAAGCCTTAACATTTTTCACTTTTTTTTATCTAATGGGAGTTTCTAAATTTTAGGGGAACTCAAATTTTCATTCTAAATTTTTATAGAAAAATGGACAGAGTCTGCCTTGTTTTAGAAACTTCTTGAAGGCCACATGCTTTAAGTATCTAAAACCTATTTTCTTTCCAGATATGACAATAGTAACATACACACCATACCATATACTATCAAACTTATACACATACAAATAATTTAGATCTCCATCCATAATGCTAATTCTACTCCCAATTATCAAATTCTTTAGTTAAGTGGTCTTGGATATTCACAGATGTAATAAGCTCGAATATACTTATTTCAACCTAAAAACATTAAAAATAAAATGGAGTGAGTTATGAGTATACAATGAGCATTTATCTATGACTATCTTATAGGATATTAATGTAACATTTATAAGTTAATCATGTATTTAATTAAAAACTAATAGCAAACCCATTTCCTAGATTTATGAAATACATGAAGTCAAGCCTTGAATTGCATTTTCACTTGCACACAACTTGGATTCCAGATTTCACATCATGAGCTAAAGTAATCTTAAATATTCTCTAATGCCTAATATCATTATTGCTTTAAATATTACCTATTCCAGGTAAATATCACAATCATAAATAGCCACTAAAGCTTAAATACAAATAAATCATCTCAATCACATTAATTGTAATGTTTAATCACAAATACTTTCTAATATCACATATCCAATTGCAGTAAATATATGTGTAACCTTTTCTTTACTTTTAAGTTGATACTATATTTTTCTCAATTATTCACTAAGAATTTTTCATTCGGCTCTCATATCGATTTTATATTTTCCATAGTTTTTTGCTAGGAATTTTCTATCCAGTTTTTACAACATAGTTCCGTCGCCATTGACAGTTTCCAAGGTCATTGCTTTAACATAATTCATAACTTCTAATGCTATCCATGGCAAAATTCATAGATAATATATAAATGAAAGCTCACTTTCATATCATGATTATTTATAAAACTTTAATGCCAAGTAATTAAATTTACTACTAGATAATGCTAAGCACACAATAATATATGATCGTAACATGCAAATATCATTGAACTCATTCACAATTCATTAATAATTAGAAACATCACCATTGTGCTTCTGTTGTGCACTCTGATCAATTTATAGTCACTTAAAAGCCAATTACACTTGTATAATGAAACTATGCTTACATATGAATATATGTATATGAATATGAAATATATGCTATTAATGAAAAGGAATATAATTCATAATAATTGAACTATCTTTTATTAAAAATACTAATCTGTGGTAAGATATATACTTATATGATAACATTGATATATCTTTTCATATTTTCCTCTTAATATCATCATTTACAAAGATAATTATAATTATATAAACATAACTTATACTTTTTTATTAGGAACTATCTACAATTGGCTTCGGACATTAAAATATTAAATTATAAGATATAAATATACTCTAAATATAATAATATAGTATTTTAAAGCCTTAAAATATTATTCTATTGGTACTTTACTTAGTATCCAAATAATATGATAAAATAAGGCTTTTTGAACCAAGTTTACATATTTGAAAATATGGAATTATAATACTTTGCAATTACTTCGATTGTAATATTCTAGCAATCTATATTATAAAAGTTATATTTTTTACAACCTTCACTTAATATTTCAAATTATGCAAGAATAAAGCTTTCTAAATCACTTCAAATTATAAAAAATCATAAGAAATACTATTTCAAAGTTACTATCAACATGGGAACTCATTATTCTATAGCATAAAATTACAATTTTCCAAACCACCATCATAATTCCAAAGTTTTCCAAAAATAGGCTTACTTGTATCAATCTAAATCATCATAAAAAATGAGAGTTTTTTTTAGTTAACTTCAAATGCTTACTACCTAATAAAGTTGATAATATAAATAGATTCAAACCATGTTATTTTATTATACTCTAACATAAAAATCATATTTTTTCCAAGTATATCATTATTTTTCTCAAAATATATAAAGATAGTCTTCTTAGATTAAGCATGAAACTAGTATAAATATTAAGACGTTATGATATAGACTTGCTCACCATCAAGTTGCTAACAGCTCACCACCACCTAAAGATGGATCCATTTGCCAGTAATAAGAAAGGGCTTCCAATGCTTTGTAGTGTTGCAGATTGGAACTTCCATTGTAGGTTAGGCTTGCCATAAATGAGAAGGAGATCAACTAGTGGGTGGTGGCTGGAATCGTGTAGTACTGATGGCTTTATGTAGCTTCTCAACTCATTATTGCTTATGGCTTCTTCCTTTTACTAGTTGGCATTGTGTTACTGAATAGCAACTTATGAATAGCAGAGTAGCAACGACATCATGAGCCACTATTTAGCAAGGAGAAAAGTTCCTATGGTAACATTTAGATAGAAGAAAGTGATAGAATGGGATGCCAAAAAAAGAAAAAGAAAAAAGAAAGAGAACAAGGAGAGAGAGAGATTAAAGTGGTGGAAAGAGTGTAAAGAGAGTGTGTGCCAAATATGGAAATAAAAGGAAGGAGAAAGGTGATGGAGAAAAAAAAAAGAAAAAATGCAAAATGGTGAGTTGTAAGTTTTACTATAGTGCTTCTCACTCAAAATAAGCTCATCCTTCTTTAAAATTTTAGCTATTTATTTTAAATTAAAATAATCTAGCTATTGATTTATTAAAAGCTTATTTTCATAAAGTTAATTTTTGTTCAGAATCTTAATTATTTTCAAGCTTTTCCCCATGTGTATATATATTTATTATTTTAGAAGTCCTAAAATAATTATGTCAAATTTTCATAATTCTCAAAAATAATTTATTAAAGACAATAATTTATTCCATAATTCTTTACACCTGTGATCTTAAAATTATTCCAACTAATGAAAAAATATTTATAGAAATTATCTAAATAAGTCTTAAATTAATAATGGTCATTTAAAATAAATTTGTTTCAAATTTTTACAATTGTAAAAAATAATGTACCAAATACACATAAATTATTTTATAAATCCATGCACTTTTACTCGTTACAAAATTATTTCTCAACTTATGAGAAATTTCCTATAAAAATTATTCTAATATAATCTTATCTTGATAATGACAATATATAAATAATTTTTGAATATTATCATAGATATTTTTTTCAATATTCCATAACCTTTAATTTACAAAATGAACTTAAAATCAAATATTAATTGCATGATTAAATAATTATTTTAACTTGGCACTTTACAACGTATAACTTGGTGCCTATCCTCTTAACATTCAGTTATTGATTATCACCATTGGATCTATAGTTAGTTCCCTCCCTTGTCCTTGTCTAGCCATCATCGTTAGTGGCATGAAGAGCTTTAGAAATAAAACATGGCAAGGAAGGTTTCCTATACCTTGAAGCAACTCAGGATCTCTTCCTTTCCAACAAGCTCTCTCATTTTTTAATGCTAGTGAGTTGCTGTCAACCTCTATAGATGATGTCAAGCATATTTATATCATAAAATTTTAATATTTATGCTAATTAAATGCTTAATTCAAGAAACCCCATTTCTGTATGTTTTGAGAAAATGATGATGTTTTTGAAAAATGGGATTTTATGTTAACATATGTTAAAATAACATGATTAGAATCTTTTTATATCATCTACTTACTAGTATTGGGTGTTTAAGGCTAACCTAGAAAAACCCATTTTTATATGTAATAGAAATGTATGATATTGACTCAAAAGAGTAAGAGTTTTACGGTGTAGACTGCTAAAATACTATGATTATGTTTATATTTTAAAAGATTTTAGGTTGATTGAAGAAAACCTATCTTATGCTTATTATGGATTCTCAGTAATGCTTTTCAAAAATTTTATTTTTATGCTAAAGAATGACAATATAATATAAGTGAAGCTTCTCTAAAGTGTTATATTTTAATGTTATAGAAAATTTAAATTAGATTTAGAAAACCCTATTTGTCACCTTAATTTATATACTTGGTATGGCATTGATGAAATTAGAATTATATGCTTAAGATTATTGGATTAGTATTCTTAAAGTATATTTATATCATCAGAATCTAATATTTTAATTATTTTATATTTCAGATTAGAAAAGTTGTCATATATGAGTTTCTTTTATTTGTTCTCAATAATAACTTTGAAAATAAAGGACATTATAACATGAGATGCATTGTAGCATTAAGTGAGCTTTCTAGAGTTAAAACTTTAATAATTTCTTATTTGTGAGTTTGGTTTCAAATCACCCTATAATAATAAATTTTCAGTTCCTATGATTAACTCAAGAAGGAGCTAATAGGATTATAATATAGAAAACTAAAATAGTGGGATTAGATTTTAGAATAATGATTTGGGAAGAAAAGGAATAAATTTAAGTACTTATAAACTATTCTTGTGAATTGTGATATTAGGAATAAAAGGTGAAAAGATGAGAATATATGCTCTAGAACTTCCAATAATAGATGGATGATTTTCGGTGAGCATATATTTCATTTTTAATTAATATCTTAATAAAGTGTTGAATTAAATGTTACAATTTACATTCTTATTAATGGTATAAAATATATATACATACTTCCTATGTGGGTTCTTTTAAGGTACTATCACATAGTATATGTTATAATCAAATTATCCTTGTATCCAGACATAAATATTGTAAAGATGATATCTATGGTAAGGAAGTGGTTATTTGTTTGACTAAATGTGGAATTACTATGTCGAAAAGGCATGGTAATACCATTATAGTCTATTGAACAATTATAAGAAGATTACAATGGTGAATGATATAGTCTATATTGATTAAGTTACAATCTTATATGCATGTTGGAAGGTGTAATGTAGACTACTTTATAATATGGTTAAATATTGTGGCTATGCAAGAGGGCATATTAGTATTGTTAAATATATATATAGTTATGTACTTTAATGTTACCTAGGATGATAGAATAACCGTTTGTATTAAAAATTATGACAAACTTGTCAAATGTAGAGCTGAGCTTTAGCAAATTTATTACATTATGAATTATATCATGAGTGGTATTAAAATTAAAGATACAACAAGGGCAATAATGTGAAAGTCAGATAGAGATTCCTAACAGATAACTTATGGAAGATTTAAAACTAACCTAGGAGTTAAAAGATGGGTGCTTGCTTTTATTGTATATTATTTATTACTGTGTTGAGTTATGGAAATCTGCTTATCCTTAAATGCCTTCACTTGATGTAACTTGATTGTTAGTGGGCTTGTCAGTCATCTAAATGCTAGATAACTACTCAAATTGGGTTAAATGTGATGTAATATTGGAAAATTATTTATGAATATGATGATTGCCTAAATTGGGCAGTGCATATTATGATAATGATATTATGTACTAGTGAGTAGTTGAGACTATCATAGCTTGTGATGTGAAATATGGAATCCAAATTATGTGCAGATGAACACCCAATCCAAGTCTTAGTTATGTATATTTCAAAAATTTAGGAAATTTATTCATATATTTCTAATTTAATACTTGTTTAGCTTGTGACTATTATGTGTGAATATATATAAAACTAATCTCTTGCGAAATAGTGGTAGATATATGCTCACTAAGTTTTTGTAATTCATTCTATTTTATTTCCCATGTTTTCACATTCAAATTATCATATTTGAGCTATGTTGCATCTATAGGGATTCAAGACTGCTTGGTTAGAAGATATGACAATTGGGGTTCTTTTTAGGTTACAATTAGAATTTGAGATAGAAATGTTGTTAATTTAACATTAGATGTATTGAATTGTTTATTTGTATATAAGTTTGAATTTGTATAGTATTGGTATATGTTTGTTGCTATTGTATTTGTGATAAATATAAGTTTTGTATTTTAGGACTTATGGTTCTCAAGAAGTGTCTAGAAACATAGGAAACTTTATCCATTTTTTTTCATAAAATTTAAAGTATAATTTGAGTCTTCACAAAAATAAGAAGACTTCCATTGGATAGATAAAAGTAATTAGTATTGAGGCTTATGGAAATCAAGTATCATGATTCATACCGATCTTGATTGGGTTTGGGTTGTGACATATAGGTGCACGATAAGCAATCCTATAATATAATAATTATTGAATATTACTTTTTAACAGTATGAACTATTTTGTGTAATTGTGCTTGAATGCAAAATGTGTTTAAAAAAAATCTCAAATAATAACACATCATTTGAACCTTAAGAACTATGTTGGCATGTTGGTAGAAATAAATTGTGAAAAATTTAATAATAAAATTGAATTCAATGAATCTATAGGCAACTAAAATATATTAGACATTTAGATTTCAATTGTTTTGATAGAAAATATTTTTCAATAAATATAATTATAAAATATTAAAATGAGAAAAATTATTTTATTTTTTGAATGTTAAATATGAAGAGTCTCTATTACTATGACTTCAAGTGTCTTTTTTAACCATAGATACAAGTGGCATGCCACCCCTTTATCACTATATATACAAATGGTATTTTTCTATGAAAAATTATTTCCAATGAAATAAATGGAGCTTTAAGGCTAAATGTTCCACTATTGTGAAAAATGGCTATCTTTAGTAATATGTTATCAATCATTTCGTTTGATATATAACCTCATAACTTTTGCTAAGGTTTGTACTAAATAAATTTACCAAAAAAATATATAAATTCACATACATGTATAATCAAGAGATAAAATTCTAGGTAGTTCATTTTCATTTTTTCATACTTTTGTATGCGATGAATTCATCAACTTGCCATAAGTTATTATAAAAATTATTTATAGGCAAGCTTTCTTATTATTCCTTAAAATATCTAAAAATGATAGTGAGGGCTTTCAATATTCATTACTTTATCATGCAAATATACTATATTGGCTAATGTGAAGATGTTGTCTAACATGGATAATTCTTTTCTTATTGGTGATAGTTGTATCTTTTAGTTAGGCCATGTTCTATTATATATATCTTTTCTTCTCTTAGGAACATTTCACTAACACTACTATATAATAATTAATTAACATAAAATATTTAGAGGATTACATGTTAAAAATTGATTGACATTTAATTTAGTATCATTCTATATTTGTTTTTAAAGTGGGTTTTCAAATTGTCATAAAATATAACAATAATGTCATTTTTTTAAAAAACAACCAATGTCAATTATTTTTCTATCATTGTAGGAAATAATATTAAATATAATCTGTTTTCAAATAGTCAGCATTTAATTTCAATAATACCAAATCAATTTATTTTCATAACTGACGTGGTATAAACTACCCATTCCACCTGCATAAACAATAACTTCTAACCTTATCCCTTAATTTATCACTCCTTCATCCCTTTTATTTCCCTCAAGGTGAAATTTACAAATAGTGTCATACTTTACTCTTTTTATTTTCAACTTGCATTGTATTTTAAACTTCAATTGTCAATTTGTGCCATAAGGCTAAGTTTCCATATTGGTTGATACAAAAATTAATGTCCAAGTTTATATCAGATATCAGTTAAGTAAAAGACATTGTCATCTTTACTATAATGATGTTATCCTATTTAGTAAGTTTAGTGTCGTTGTCATTTAGAAAACAAGAATGACATCATAATAGATAATTATTTTTATTAAAAAATAAATTTCTTTTACTAGGCGATGTTTTACATAACCTTTCCATTATATTGTAAAAACCTTTGCAAAATTATTTCAAAATGGCAAGATACAACAAACATGTATATTAGAATAAAATAGATTCATTTATACATATCATATATATTAAACTAGAATGCTAAACACAATTGAAATCAATAGCGTTAAAATTCATTTTTTGCATTACAACATTTTCCTTATATGATTAAACAAACATAAATAGCAATAGATTGAATGTAAATAAAATAAATGAGGAAGGAGGCATTTATTATAGAGGACATTACACAAATGAAAAGGAAAAGCAAGTCACATTTGCTTAGAATTCCTTTAATGTAAATTTTAGTTGACGATCAAATAGTTAACAACATTGGTTTACTAAGAATATCTAATGTGGTTTTTCATGTTTTAATGTAGAACAACTAGTGCCTAAATATAAGAAATATTGTTTAAAACATCAATTATTATAATAAATGGACATCATAACATAAAGATGTCGATTTTAAGAAAAAAACTTACGTGATTTTTTTTCTACTAAACATCAAAATATTTGGAATTTCAAATGAAAGATATTAAATAGAAAATAGTTTTTTGAAATTAAATAGACATAAAGTTAATTTTATCTTATTTTACAAAAACTAATTATTGTCAAATAAAACTTTACATACTTACACATAGAACAAATTATTATATTGAAATTTTTTAAACTTTAAGTTGAAGGTGATAACAAAAAAAGATCAAACAGAAAGAGTAATTTTTAAATATTTTTAAAGAGAAAAAGTTTTATTTTTTAACTTATTTATACATTGAAATCATTATCTATTCAAAACAACTAATTTTAGACATAAAAAATAGAAAGCTATACAAATGTTGAAAGCAAATGTAAATTATAACAAGTTGAAAGTAAATAATGAAATACATGAGACAATGAAAAGTTATGAAATTATAATTTTTATTTATTTCCATATATATCTTTATATCATCATATTGACAAAATACAATGAATAATTGACTTTTCATTACATACATTTTATTACGTCATTAACTAATATACTAAAATACTAATATAATAAACAATCAATTCTTTATATTTGAGGGCTTTTAAATTGGAAGGTTAATTATGTGCCTTATATGTAACTTGATAGTGCTAAGAAGAAAGCTTTCCTCTACCCCCGTAGGAAAACTAGAGTGGAAGGAGTCTCCTATTTCAATAATAATAAATATGAAAATCTTGAACATCTTCCTTGCTAACAATTTTCTTTTGTTGAATGTTGAACTATTAGTTTAAGCAATATATTTGCCTTCATTACTAATGTTAAAATTTGGAACAAATTCAAGGATAACCTTTTCTTCCATTTAAGAAGCCTATTTGGAGATGTTGCAAATTTTATCAAAGGACTTGCCTTTCCTTTAGTTTCATATATTTATCATTTATTCAAGGATCACACACTATAAAATCTAGTATATCAAAGGAAAAGCAAATCCTTTGGTAAGATTTATAGCATCTCCAAATAGACTTCATGAGATGGAATAGGGGCTTTCTTTGAATCAGATCCAAATTGTAAATTTAGATAATGAAGGCTAAGGTATAATGGAGATGTTTTAAATAGAGAATGGAGTAAAATTTATAGACAATATGGGATATTATATGATAGTTATTAACATATAAACAACATCTTAAAAATGAATTTTTATGTTGAGTTTGTTGATATACCTTTTAGATATTAGTAATTCTAACAATTGATATTGAAAGTATTCTTGGTCTTTTAAAATCTCACGAATGTCGTAGTGCAGTTTAAATAAGCTGATTGTTGACATTATAACTTCATTCATGAATGCCATAGTACAATTTAAATAAGTTGGATGTTAACATTATAACTTCATTCATAAATGACATAATACGGTTCAAATGAGCTAACTATTGACTTTATAAATTCATAAGTGCAAATATTAATTAATTTTAGATAATTTTTAAACATAGGTTCTTGTACACAACCTATGTCTAATACTTTTCCAATAACATTGTAAACATGGAAATTAGTTGGCCATTGATATACCTTTAGATGTCGATTACTATATATAGTTGAAGTTTAATTTTAAAACTTTTAAATTTATGGAAGCAACTGATCCACCACTCTAATGCCTTCACTTAATGCCTTTTGCTATTTGAAAGCAAGAGACACTATAATTTTGGATAAAGTTCTTCCAATAAATTCATAGCATTTCTAATGAATGAATAAGTTATACTTAAATTCAACCTAAACATAAAATAAAAAGTGTATGTGAAATTTATAAGCACTAAGAGTAACAATTATATGCCAATTTTTAATTTAATGGATGATGTCTAAAAGTAATGATGTTAACTCAAAGCAAAACAAATGTATAAGGCTAGAATAATATTTATAAAAACACTAACGTTACATCAATTTGAATGTCAGTTGATGTAAATACTAATGTCTTAAGATTTGCAATATATTCAATCATCCAAGTAAATATTGGTCATAATGTTAGTCATCATTGTAAGTTTTACATGAATTTAAAGAATGATACCATGTATATATTTAGGCATTGTTTGTATTTAATAATTGTTGTATTTGGTGTCTTGTTAATTTCAAAAATGCTATTGTATCAATAAAATGTAAGTTTTCTCTTTAACGATGTCTATTAATTGATGTAGAATGACCATTCTATTGTAGTGTAAAGAGAACTTTGTGATGAAGTTTATTTCTAGATGAGATGGAGTTTGCTATATTTGGAGAGTTCTTGCTACTAATCAGTTAGTTTATAGGGAGAATTTTTTGTTTCTTCTTCTTTTGTTTGGTTTCCTTATTATTGTTAAAAGTGGTAATAGCTTGCTACACATAAGAGTTACCTATAAGAACCTTCCTTTATTTGGTAATTTAAATAATTTTTAATATTTTTATACTTTGAATTCATGTTATAGAATTTGGAATTTGGCAAATTGGTTTATCTATAGTAGTTTAGGCTAATTGAAAATTAAAATTGTATTATTTTTAGTTCTTTTTTAATGGTTAATTAAAGCTGTGCTTATTATAGGTATTCACTGATGAGTTAAGATTCCATTTCCCAAGCAAGGAAAGATAGAAAGGAAAAGCTATTTCGAAGAATGGTTTCCACCTTTTTAAATTTGATGGATGTAATTAGTAGAAGTAAATTAGACACTACAACAAATTAACACTTGTGCTACGAATTATACCATAAAAATTTAGAAATCATCACAATTTTATCTCTTACCACTGGAACAAAAAAATTCAAATAAATGTACAAAAAATTAAAAAATTTATGCCATAAAAAAATTTTACTCATAATAAAATATCACTTATGTCCACGAATTAAGCTACGAGAATATAATTTCTATAGCAAAGTATTAATTGTGTTATGAAAAACTTTACTAGTAGCAAAATATCACTTGTGACACAAAACTAAGTTACAAGAGTATATTTTTTATGGTAAAGTATCACTTATACTACAAAAAAATTTTACTTATGATAAAATATTACTTGTGCCACAAACTAAGTTATAAGAATATATTTCTTATAGCAATGTATCATTTGTGCCATAAATTAAGTTACAAGTATGTATTTTTATGATAAAGTATCACTTATTCTATCATATAAATTAGAAAAATTTATCTGTTGCAAAGTATTACCTATGCTATGAATTAATTCTATGAATAAAATCTTAGTTAGATATATCATTTTTTTATAACTATACATGTAAAAAGATTATTTATAATAAGTGTAACATGATGCAATATGATAGATTATAAAAAATATGAATATTTATATATGATGGGTGTTTAGCAAAGAGTTAATTCATCACTTAAGTTAAAAACCTTTAACTAATTGACTAAGTTAAACAATTATTTCAAAAATTTAGTAAATAACTTATTTGATTAATTAATTAGCCCAAATCAATCAAAATAAAAAAAGTTATAGATCATAATATTTTCAATTAGCCTATTCATAAAATGTATGTAAAAAAATAAAATTACCTATAATCGTATAGTTATGCACTTTTATTATTTTTTATAAAATAATAGAGATAGGAGTTAAATCTTAAATATTAAAATATATAAGAAAAAGCTCAATTATTAAGCTCATAAATATTTTTGTTTATTTGTGTATCAAATTTAATATCTATTAGAATGTAATTATTTTTTATAAATAATAAATAATCATTTAACTTTTCAACAATTAAAATTATAAAATAAAATTAACATATATAAAAAAATAAAAATATAATATATTAAATATTGTATTATATAATTGTTCAATGAATTTAAATTTTTTATGTACTAAAATTAAAAATTAATAGGATTAATATGTACATATATATAATACATATAAAAACAATAATTTTTTCAATTTGTTACTCGATCCAATTTTTAAAATATTGCTTAAACAAAAATAGATTATTCAAAGTATAAAATATTATAAAAGATTTATTTTTTATCACACCACATTATTCTTAAAAATTGTGTTAACGAAGAAGACATATATATTATGAAAAATACTAAAACCATTATATTCTATATAAATAGTATAATGTATGAGATAAGTTATAATAAGTTTTTTTTGTAGAAATATGTAATAATAAGTTTCACATTCATCATTGTAATAAATGAAACTTTTATTAAAAAATAAAAATAATAATTATATAAAATTATGTATAATTTAAAAATAATTAAATTATTATGTTAAAAAAATTTAAGTAAATTGTATTTAAGGGAGTGATATATGTAAAGTAGCTAAAATTTTTATTTTCATCCTTTATTAATTTTATTTTTCACATATATTTTGTATTAATTTTTTCTTCTAAATAATAATTCAATTAATTTAATCTATTTATTTATAATTTTATTGATATCTTAATAATTTGATAAATAGAAGGATAAAAATTAAATATAAATGATATATGAAAGATGAAATTAATAATAAAAATTTGTGAAAGTTCAAATGATTTAACTTATATTTGTGAATGATAAAAATATATATTATAAATAAAAAATTAAAATTAAATAATTCAAAATAATTTAAATTTAAATTTATAATTAAAATTTAAATATACATAATAGTTCAAATTTATGATTCGTATGAATATTTATTTCATATAATTCAACCTTTATTGAAAGAATTTTAGAAAATAGTAAAAAAATTGCTTGAAAGATGTAAAAAATTTTACTTTTTATTTTGTAATAACTCAATTAATAATAATTAATGAAAAAAATTAATAAAAGGATAAAATTGATATAAGATATTTATAAAGGATAAATTTGATACAAGTAAAATTATTAATGAAATAAATAGAATTTAATGTATAAAAAGTAATTTTTAAAATAAAATATTAAACTATTTTGGTATTAGTGTTTTTTTTATATGTATTTATGTAATATTTTATTATATAATTAGTGTCGCATGAGTGTAATTTTATTTTTAAAGTCAACAAGTTAATTAGAACTTTATAGAAAATATATTATATTATAATATTAAAGAACTAAACTAGCACTTGATATTCCTTAGGTTAGAGATTGAGGTTCAATTCCCTATAAATACAATTAGTAATTTCTAGATAGATAGAGTTTCAACAATTTACCTTGACTTGATATGGGTCAAAAACATTAATATGTTTCACCAAATGTACAAATAAAATGATATAATAACACTTAATTGAATTGACTAGATAATTAATTCCATTTGTATATATAGAAAATATTTTAGCTAGTTGCATTAGTTTTTATAATTATTTTATTTTATTTTTTGCTACAATTTTATTTGTAGTAGTATGAGTTATTAGTCACGGACGTACCTTTCTTGCCATATTTGTACTTGTGTTTAGAATAATTTATTAACCATAAGTGAACCCATAGTAAAAAAAATCATTTATGCCACAAGACCTTTTTTCTCATGACAATTTCCTTACCATACTTACTTGTGCAATAAGACCATTCAACTAGTATTTTTATGACTAAATAGCACAGCTATAAAAATTTTAATCTTATGCTATGATTTTAACCATAGCACAAGTGTTGATTTGTTATAGTGAGGTTATGTTAGTTATGCTAAAGATATTTAAATGGTTTTAAATAATTGGAATTGGTAATGTTACATCTCTTTTAGGAATACTATCTTAAAACCATTCATTGTTACTAACTTTTGAAATTCAAAATGGTTGATTCATGTTCTTTAGTCAGCATAAGAGTTGTAGAGTTGAATCTTAACTTTAAAATGCATTAAAGAACTCCTAAATTAGACATTTGTAGTTCTAGTTATGGTCAAATTAGTGGACAAAGGTGAGATTCAGCTAGAACCATTGTTTCAACTTCTAAGTGGATTTTGAGGTCTTTATAGGTTGAACTCGGCTTTTCTTGAAATATAAAAGTTGTAGGATTCTTTCTTAACTTTTGATCTATATAAAGAATGAACCAATCCAATATCTAGAGCTCCAAATATGACTTAAAACCTGAACAGGGTTGAAATCTAGCATTATCCAAAAAATCTAATTTCTTCTTAGAGTCACAACTCATCCACAAAATGTAACCCAATTTATTAAATTAAGCTTAGATAATATTAAAAAATGCACCATATAAGCGATAATTCAAATGTAAATATGTTACTTATCAAATTCCCTCACACTTAGCTTTTAGACATTCTCAGACAAACACAAAATTAAAAATTAATATTAATCTTCCTATGAAATCAAGGGTGTAAAATCATAAGAAAGGCAACAATTAAAGTATAAAGATATCATAACATTCATGAATCAATAAATTTTGACATCTAAAACTAAAAAGAAATTGTAATTTCATCTGAGAAGGAATGAACCAAGATAATAAAATTATTACAACTCATTCTCTCTCAAGTGTTTGAAGGTAAATGTTTCACTCAAATTCAACCTATTGAAGATTACACTTGTTGGTGTGTGTCCTAGACCAATCATATAGATGATTGAAGTTATACACAATGTATTATATTTTATTTTAGATAATTTAATTATTATATTTTATTTTTTATAATTTTATTATTATTATGCGTAATTTATAACTTAATATAATAATTATCCTTGGAATAGTTTCGCTATTCCTAAAATGCTCCTAGTCAAGTATTATTACGAAAAGAATAATGATAATACATCGAGACTAGCATGTATAGTGACTGATGATTACGAATCATGGATATGTGATATCAAGTCAATACATGAGTACATTACTAGTGAACAATGTATTGGACTGACCCACTATGAGAATATTGCATGGATAGACGTGTCATAAGTTATTCTCATATGATCATAAATACACATAAACCTTTGACCTGAAGTCACTACGGTTCCTTACATGAGGAATTACTCACTTTAATGTTATTCTATGTCACTTTTAATCAGGATGACAAGTAGGACATTGATTGAGTGTGTTATAAATCGTGCAGAGGGAAGTGAGTGATGTCGATAGGATTTTATTATTCTTGTATAAAAAGAAAATATCCTTAGGCCCTTTGATTGAGTGAGACTTAGAAATGCATGGCCATGCTCAATTGAATTAATATGTGATATTAATCATTTATTTTAAGTTTACTCAGTATCAAGAAATATAAATTGAACATTGACGAGGATGACACATTCAATGCCTCCAGTTCAATTTGGATATTATTACAAAAGGGTTATGATGCAAAATGTTGATCATGTATTAGGTGGATGTCGAATCACAGATATTTTTACTACTTGAATGGCAGTGATGTATTACTAGATACTGCTTATTGTCTATGACTCAGTAATAAGTCATTGTTAACGTAGTAAGAACCTACAAGGTCACACAAAAGGAGTAGGAATAAGATAATAATTAATTAAATTTTAATTATATTAATATCCAATTAATTGGACTTATTTTCGTGCATATATATATATATTATTAAGAATAATAAATTCATGTAATATATATATATATATATATATATTATGTGATATTATTTGATATTAAAGTAATATTAAATAATTACGTTATCAGATATTAGATAAATATATTATGAGATAATATTATTTTGATATTTGATAACTATATGCAATTATCTAATATTAAGATATTTATATTATGAGATAATATTATCTAATGTTAGATAATTAATAGATAAGTCATATCTCTCCTCATTATCTCTAGGATAAGGATAAAATGAGTTGTCAAGTGTGATTAGGATTTTGGAAGCATTATCCTAGTAGGACTAGGATTATGGCTTGCCTAAGTTCTATAAAAGGGGGCTTAAGGGCAGCATATTAGAGACACGCTCATAGACTTCCTAAAATCCTAAATCACTCTAAAAATATCAAAATCCTAGTTCCTAGAGAGAGAAACGCATCCTAGCAAATTCGTGGAGGGCAAGAGGTTATTGTTCACTCCGTGTAGATACCGTAGAGACGCTGTACCTTCCGACCATCGTTTGATTCATCTGCTCTTAAGTTTTGAGCAGTAGAAACACGAGTGCTCAATAGGTAAAACCCTAATAATTGATTTATACTTTTTGTATGGATCCTAGGCAGAATTGGGATCAAAGTTTTGAAATTCCGCTGCATGTAATAATCCGAATTCCTAATAGCACTACCATAGGCTTGCATAAATTCTTGATCTCCATTACTTGATTCATATACACATTTTAAATCAAAAGATCTTATTAAAGATTGTGATGAGGCTAAGGTAAAGGAAAGATAAAATAAAGATATGAAAGGTTAAAGCAAAGAAAGAAATTAATAGAGCAATTAAAATATAGGTAATCTTTAAATAATTTTATCTCAGTACAATAACCCAAAATTTAAATTTAAGTATACATCAATTTCTCTCTTTTTTAATTTTTTTAATTTTTTCTTTTTCTTTTTCTTTTTCTTTTTTTTCTTTTTTTTTGAAAGAAAGCCTTTGTAACTTTGAAGTTAATAATGCATATACCCCCATACTTTGTTAAGAACCCATCTTACAAAGATTCAAATGCTTTACTAACCCCTAAGATTAAGTAAAGACACTTGATACTGATATTTTAATGGGCTAAAAATAAAGAAATGGTTAATTAGGCTCAAAGGGCCTTATTAATAATAAAACTGCAAGGTTGGCTATTTGGTTCTAGTTAAAAAAATGTCTTTATCATATTTGAGTATGTATGTGAAATGTAATCTCAACTAAATTTTACGCAAGTTCTAGAGTGAGAACTTAATAGGTGATTATCACACATAAGAAATATAATGATGATTAATTAAGTAGGCTTAAAAGCTCATAGTTAAGGGTTTCCAACTTAGTCCATTCAACTCAAAATTCATTGTCAAATCTATCGATTCTAAGAAGCAAGAAAGCTAATTAATCATGCTATGAAATCTTTAAAATTATTGAAAAGTACCTAAATAAGTTCGAAAACCTATTTTTTATTTTTATTTTTTTAGAAAAAGATAAATTAAAACAATTTTTTTTAAAGGATGTATATCAAGAGTTAAAAATAACTCGTTACTTAGCCATACTTTTCGTACATAATAACCTTATGATTTTATTAACAAAATCTCCTAATAAAAGTTTTTTTTTCTCCCCTAACTAAATGTGGACATTGTCCCTGATATCTTTAGTAGATTAGAATAGATTAGTATTAGTTTTTGATTTTGTGTTTGTTTAATGATGTGCTATAGCTAAGTGTGAAGGAAATTAATAAGTAAAATATTTATATATTTATTTTCTCTTATATGATGCATTTTTGGGTGTTATGTAAGCTTAGTTTAATAAATTTAGTTGCATTTTGTGGATGGATTGTGATTTTGAGAAGAAATTAGATTTTTTAAATAATGTTAGATTTCAACCCTATTTCAGGTTTTGAGTCATATTTAGAGTTCTAGATATCGGATTGGTTCATTTTTTATATAGATTAAAAGCTAAGGAAGAATCTTATAACTTTCATGTTTCAAGGAAAGCTCAGTTCAGCCTTTAAAGACCTCAAATTTTGCTTAGAAGTTGGAATAGTAGTTTTAGCTGAATTTGATCTTTACCCACTAATTTGACCAAAGCTGGAGCAACAAATGTTAAATTTAGCAGTTTTTTAATGTGTATTAAAGCTAAAATACTGCTCTATAACTCTTATATTGACTAAAGAATGTGAATTAACCATTTTGATTGTTAAAAGTTAGCAATAATCTAGAAGAATGGTTGTTGCGAGAATTAAGGTTGGTAGCTAATGGTCAAAAGTTTGTTAATAATTGCAAATGTACCTTATCATTAACAAGTAATAAAGTGATGAGTAGATTATTGTTCCCATGAGGATTGTTTCACTAAGTACAAAAATTGATAATCTTAATGTTATTTGACAAATTGATTAGTCAAGAATTAAAGTAACTAAATAAAAATTTATGTAAAATATTTAATATGAATATGAATGCAATTAGAGTAAAAATAAATATAAATAAAGCCTTAGGGATCAAATTTCACTTAACAATTTTAGATTGAATCATTTATCTATTCTAATCTAATTTTAGTTTTCATAAGTGATAGTCGAGTTTTCTTAGATTAATTACCAGCCTCTTCAAAGGTCAACTAATTCTATCATTAACTACTAATTCACTATATTTCTGTGTGAATTAAATCAATTGATCATGCATTAATATTTATGGAACTCACAATGACTATAGAAACCATACGAATATATTCCTATTCCATATGTAATTTATGATTTTAATTATAGAATCCACACACAAGCACTTCCTTTTAGTCTTAACATGCATATCGAAATCATTCAAAAGGTAGCCAATTAATTGAAAGCATTAAGAACAATAATTAAAACTCATTCATGGAGAAGGAAACTAAAATTAATTTCAATAGACTAAAATTCAATTTGTTATTGTTAAGGTACATCATTATCCTACGAAATTGAGGATTTAGTTCATAATAAAATTAGAAATAAAATGAAAACATTATAACACTCATGATCGAAATATAAAGATATAATTAGAAATGCATGAAAATAGAAATTCTAGCTATTCGTGTAGGAGGTAAAACCATTTATATATGAGGACTACCTAACCTTCCATTTAGGAGGAATATAAGAAGAATTAAGAATGTATGAACTAAACTTTAAATGATCTTTAAAATTTTCTACCCTCTAAGATGATGTCTCCATGTTTCTTCTACTCCTTGCTATTTATAAATGAATGGATGCAAGGATTTCAACTTGTCAAACTATAAATTTTGACCATTAGCTATCAATCTTAACCATTAGGTACCAACCTTAATTCTCGTAGCAAGCATTCTTCTAGATTGTTGCTAACTTTTAATAATTAAAATAGTTGATTCAAATTCTTTAGTCAACATGAGAGTTATAGAGCTAAATCTTAGCTTTAAAACACATTAAAGAACTCTTAAATTAGACATCTGTAGTTCCAATTATGGTTAAATTAGTGGGCAAAGCTCAAATTCAACTAGAACCACTATTTCAAATTTTAAGCAGAATTTGAGGTCCTTATGGGTTAAACTGGGCTTTTTTTAAAATATGAAAGTTGTAGGATTCTTTCTTACTCAAAATTTGAAACAAGGTTGAAATCTAGTATTATTTGAAAATTTTAATTTTTTCTCAAAATCACAACCCATCCACAAAATGCAACTAAATTTATTAAATTAAGTTTAGATAACATTAAAAAATGCATCATATAAGAAAAATAAATATGTAAATATTTTACTTATCACTCCTAATATTTAACATTGTATAAATTGAATTGTTGCACTTCTAAGATTTAAAATATTAACTATTCATTTTACTAATAATATTCTCCTTAGAAATTTAAAGTTTTATATTGTGAGAGGAGTGATTAATTAGCTAATGACTATGGTGGAAAATTTGAAATTGAAATTCTTTAAGGACTAAATATATTCTAATAGGAAAAATGTGAATGATATATTAAGAAAAAGAATTGATTAATTATATGTGTTTTGGATAAAACCTTGGTGCAAATAAAAATAAATTATTTAAATTAAGCTTGGAAAATAAAATTTAAAGGTATTAGTTAGGGAGTAATACTTTGAATAAAAAAAATTTAAGGTTATAAGTGATTTGAAGTAAGTATATGAGTATGGAAGAAATTTCAATTAAAATGATGAAATTGCTCCAGCCTCCTTAAAAGCCCAAATCAGCCTCTAATCCTCTTTTAACTTCATTTCTCTTAACTTCAGCCTTTCTTCTCCCTTAACTATTCTTTTTTTTCTTCTTTCTCAAAATTCTTGTTCAATTAAGCTAGAAAAGAGCTAATCTTCTTTAAAATTTTCATTTAAACAAGGTAAGATTTTTATAGTAGCTAGAATCTTTATAGTTTTATTAAAAATTGAAAGGATTTAAGTATTAAACACAAAAGGGGGAATAAACTGTAACTTGAAATCCTTGGAAATTTTATATAATTAGGAGCTACTAGATGTCAACTCTAGCCTCTTAAATCTTACTTTCATATTAAGTGAGTAAGTATCCTAACCTTATTTAAAAGATTAAAATAATTTTGTTTAATTTAAGTTTAGGAATTTTATTTGATTGTATGTTAAAAAGCAATGATTTATATGTTAGGTTTGATTTTAATGTGAGAAATGGCATAGATGTTGCATCCTTGATGTTTAATTGTGATTTTGCATGGATTAATGGCATGATATATGCATTTGGATGATGAATTCATTGGATAAATAGTAAAAAAAATAAGTGAAATATATTAGAAATTAGGTTATAGTCAAATATGCCCTCAAATGCGCATTTTGGGTAAGCATAGTTGATTAAATAGTTGACTATGAGCCAAAAAAGTGTTCTATAGATACTAGTGATTAATTATAAGCATTAGAGTTGTTCAATGGAAACTTAGATATGCTCTTCAAGCTCCTATAATCAAGTATATAATCAATTATACCCAATGTAACCCATGATATCATGTTATACAAGGAGCCATGGTGTATTCTAATACTCTTAAATGCTAATTTACATTAATAAGTGATAAATACAGATGAAATACATGATGCATAGTCATGGAAGAAGGCATAGTAATGTTTTGGAAACATGATATTATGCTATGTATATGTAAGTATTTAAATGATAATGAATTTGTAATGTGATTATGTTTGAAATATGATATGTTTGGCATATAATCTATGAATAATATTATATTGAATAGGTTTGATATGTGATATGAAAAAGGGAATATGATGGGGATGATAGGAAATGTAAAATTCAATTTCAGTAATTGGTGGTGGGGAATAATGATAATTTGAAAAGATAAGGAAAGGTTTATATAGGTAATAAGTGGTAAGATATAAACGTAGTTTAAAAAGATAATGATAGGCTAGTAATGGTAAGGCAGGCCCTCGAGCTATCAGGAAATCCTTTTGCTTTCTCTATTTTGTTATCTTGTGTAAGTTTGAATAATGGCACCAGTGATTGTAGATGATTTTATATGAAAGTGATGTGATGATGGAAACTACTTGTGATCATACGCATGATTATTGATGTTCACTTATTGACTTTCATAGAAACTTGTTTTCCTTTTCTTTAGGGATTTTTCTTTATAGGTACCTAGCTATGGTTAAATGGATCAAGAGTGAACTCGTATGAGTGTCACGACCTATTCCTATAGTCATTGTAATTGGTGTAAAGACATTTAACTGATAGTGATATATCAATTAAACACCTTTACAAGCCTTTACTGTCACATTTAACTCACATGTACATAAATATACATATATAACTAATACTTTTATTAAACACAAAAGAGATAATACTACATCTTATATACTTTTTTAAAGTATGCGCAAGACTATATACATAGATAGATATCAAAACAAGCATGAACGAAAATATTATACATATTAGTATATTGACTGGCTAAATACTTATACTGATATATAACATACTATTTAGAAGTAAATAGTGTGTATGGTAAGTCTTCATGTGAATGTTAGACTGTCAACCTCGACCCAGGTTCTTTATCTGTAAAAATAAGAAAAAATAATACAAACAAGAATGAGTATTTATAATAATCATTGAATGAGTGTTAATGGCGGTTATTTCAAAATTCAAAAGGGTAACTTGTATTTTTTTTCCACAATCCTAACGTATTATGAATTTCTTAGATTTAAATTAGTTATTAAATGTGTCATTATTTTTAAGTATCTAATTAGAATGAAATTTAATTACATAGTTAAGAAATGATTAGTCTGAATGTCAATAAATAGCTAATAAGGTACGAGTTTCCCTTTATATCATCAATTCAACCTTATTCCTCACCATCCTAGGCCGAAGTCACCATCCTTATCCCTTCAACCCTTATCACAGCTCTTCTTCTTTTAGAAGGATGTAATACTTCCCCACATATCATATCTGAGAGGGATTTAGAAACATTATAGTGTTTCAGAATCCAATAGCTATTATAAGCATATTCATAATCTAATAATCAATGGTAAAATCAAACGTATCCATTAGCCATTTACGTAATATCTATTCTAATCATACTAAACAATAATGCATACACATTCAAAACAATGATTTTAAGTTTATACATGAACAATATACATTCTAATAATGCATCTATATACTAAGAATTTAGAAAGAATAACTTAGCTTATGTTTCAATTAGAGTTTATTAATCCTATACTATATCTTTTTTATACACTAAGCCCTCAACTTATGTTTAATTAATTCTAATTAAATTGTTAGAGTTTTCTATACTTAACTAAAGCTCTAATGGTGCAATTTCAATTAACTATCATTCAATTTGAGCTTAGAATCTATTACATTATAATCTTGTTCACTCGCTGGCCCAGAATAGGGCCATTAGAGTGTAATAAAAAGTTTTGCCCTATTTGGCTAAATAAATCTAACTCTAAATTTTTTTATTAAATTCTATGTTACTCTTAACATCTTAAATAACAAAGTTCATGTTGTAAGTTTTCTCAGAATTTCTACTGAATTTGCCCAGAAATTCGCCCAAGTTCACCCTCTTAAGTTGGTTCCAGATTTAGCAACACTAGAGCCCTGAAATGTTAAGAATTTACTCAATAGGAAAAAGAGCTCCAATTACCATGAAATTTTTATATGTTTTAACCAACATATGAAAGGGTTTCCATGAATTTTTTGTAGAATTGCTAGAGGGCATCTAGTTCCTCAAAAAAATTAAAACCTGAGACCAAATGCCCAGACATTCTGTTTCTAGAAATTTGGACTTCTTCCCAAAAAAGACCCCATTCCGAAATTCTAATTTTTCAAAAAAAAATCTTAATAAATTATATGTTGATCCTAACATCATAAGAGACTATAAAATGTTTAGTTTTGAATTTTTAAACAACCCTATAAAGCCCAGAAAATTTGTACACTCAAAGTCACTGTTTTAGGTTTTCTAGAAATTTTCCAGCAAGCATTATTCTTCATGATTTGGATTCACCACTCATTCCAAACATCAAAATTAGTATTCTCATGCTAATATCATGCTAATAACATTTAAAATACATGTCCAAAGGTTTAGAACTGCTCCATGCCTTTAATTGCATGGTCTCACATCAAACTAACAAATTAACCAATCTAGAGTTCAAAATCTTACAATTCTTGAATCAAAATTCTAAGAAAATGGTAAGGAATTGTCAGTCACCTCCAAACTTAGTTATTTCAAAGCTTCAAAACCTCTCTCACAAGGGTGTTTTTCAAACTTGAGGAAAAGGAAGAAATACCTTCAAGCTTTGGTTGATTTCTCTTGGAAAAACTTAAGAAAGCTAGTAGAAAACTTGAAAGCTTGGCTTGACTTGTTGAATTTTGTGTGTGTTTTTGGCTTGGAAGCTTGAAAGGTTGCTCTAATGGTGGTTGGAAATTTCAAAATGCAGAGAGGAAGAATGAGGGTTATGGATTCTCTTGAAATTTCTAGAACTAAGTAGCAAATATATACAAGTGGGCTCTTTTTCGAATTTACAAAATATCTAGATCTTTTTTTCAAGATATTTTTGCAATAATTTCTCTAGAGATTTCAGTATATGGGCATGCAAATATGGGCCTAATTCAGACCAATTTTTGGTCTAATTTTAAGAAAAATATTGGGCCAAAACTATAATTCTACAATATTTTCTAACAAAATTTTCAGTTTAGTCCTTGGCCCCAATTTAAGTTTATTTGTAATATATTTGGGCCCTAATAAATGTATTTAGTTGAATTAAAAAAATTAATTTAGGGAACCAAATTGATTTATGACATTTTTTGCTCATTTTTACCAAATTTCAGCTTTCTAGGACTTTAAAATCAAATCGGATTCCACTAAATTTTTTCCAATCTTTTGAATATGTTTTTAATCATGGTTTAACTCAAATTTCATTCCTAATTATGGATAAAATATTTTGAAAAAAATTTGGGCCAATTAGAGCCTAGTGTACCCATTTTTGGCTTACCTGATTAACATATGGATAAAATTTAAGGTATTTTTTTTATCTAAATTTCTTTTTAGGAAATTTTTATCACTTTTGTGACCTATTAGGAGGTTTTATTCTTAATTAGACTTAATGTGCCACTTAGGGGCATTACAATGAGAACTTTGACATAATGTACATCTTAAGAATAGTTAGAGTAGTTGAGCATAAAGAAATGCAAGTTATTAATTCATAATGAGTTTTAAAAAATAGCATTTATTTTCTTAAGAACATAATTGCATGTAATAAATGAATTTAGATGTATTTAGGAAATCCTAATAGGTTGTCATGTGAAGTAGCTCCCTAAATTGGTCATGTGCTTTAGGACAGGTCATGACAAGAACAATTTTTTTTGTTATCTATAAAGACAAGTAAATAAGATTATCCTATGAAATATATTTTCCATTAAAACAATTGGACCCTTAAACTTTATTTTTTTAAAAAGATATTTTTTTTGTATAAAAATCTTATCTTCTTGTATATAAATGAATGAGTATTATATATTTTTATACTTTATGATTAAAAAAAAAAGATCCTTATAATCATGATAAAGGAAGAAAATAACTTTCTTTTTGAAAAAAAAGAAGTTATTTTTCACTAAACTTATTAATTTAACATTGAACGTATCAATCATTTTTCACCATTTTGATAGTTTATAATTACATTACTATAGAAGATATTTTTTATCAAAATAAATGGAGTCTTAGTCTTTGAAAATTTTCTTTCTTTTAAAGATTGCTTATCCTCTTTTAATTAATCTTCTTTCTCTTAATAATATGTTATTTTTTTGTTTAGAAAAGTCGAGCAAATATAAGAATTAGTTCTTTATTTATAAAAGGTAGTGACTATAATATGCTTTAAATTCATAAAAGCACTATTAGTCTCTTGTTTTTTTCCTTTTATTCTAATTATTCGTCTCTCCATTCATTTATAACATTAAAATAAATGAAAAATATTGAAGGGATTGGTAAATCTTATCTTAATAATGTTACATACATGCTTACTTTTTAGTTAGGTTCTTTCTTTTCATTATTATTTTAGTAATATGTATTTTTGCATTGCTAGTGAAGGGATGAATAATTATAACAAAAGGAAAAAAAATAAAAAAGAAGAGATTAATAATGCTAGTTGCAGAATTTGAAGAATATAATAGTTATTATTTTTATAAATAAAGGATGAAATGTTATATCTACTTGAAAAGAATTCTATTCTATTTAGTATGTTATAATTATGTAATCCCTTATTCATCAATCGGGAGATTAAAATCTCACTTTTCTAATTTGTATTCACAAGTGAACTCTTACATTTACAAAATTGATTGATCCGAAATATCAACATTGGAATTCTGCTTTCATATAATTTATTTTGATAAACAGCTATAATTCCTTATAATTTGTGTCAGTACGAAAGATTTATTAATAAAGCTTGTGAGTTGTGACTAGTTTTGAAATATGAAAGATTGCATCTTTACATATGACAAGGGAATTCTAGGCATTACACAGCCCCTGGCACCTCAACCTGCTTTTGCTGCTCTTTTATGGATATGAAGGTTTCATAGGTATAAAACATACGAGGAACCACACTGGAGAAAGGCTTCTCTTCCCTTTCATCCTAAGCTCTGTCAATTTGAGAACAACCTTAAATTTTTGAAGGCAAGGTGCCATCTGGTAATACTGTGTATTAGAGATTTTGCAAATTTTTTACACTCATTTTTTGGTTTACTTTTTGGAGGTATGACATTTTGTGTATTTAAGTGACCCTACTTGGCTTCTTCCTTTAGAGTAATCATTCCATATAAAGTCGAAAGCTCAGCCCGACCAAGGAGTTGAAGTTAAACAATCGAAATTCCTTCCTATGTACTGTTGTATAGAAATCCATTCTTTCTGTCAAACTGTTTTCCCTCAGGTTCCTATAGTGGGTTGTGTAAGTTACAATGATAACATAATAGATCATTTGCATGTTTATGAGTGTCTTGTGCATAGATTGATAGATCATTTAGCAAGCAAATAATGGTTGTTCTTGATAATCAACAAAACAACCTAATTTCTGTATGTGTACCTGAAGAGTTCTTTGCAGGTGTTCACACAACCAACGATTGGATACTTAGTTCACTCTTCTCTGGTGTGGATGACTCCCTTTCAGACTTACAAATTGAACAACTTGCCTTGCCACAGTCATGCATGGAATTGTTGGTGCTGATCTAGCTGCTACTTGCAATGAGGCAGCCTTGGTTTGTCTTAACGTTACGTTAATTTTAAGAAGATTTGTGATCCTTCCTATGATAATGGAGCATCCAACCCATTTGAAGTTGTTCAGATAAGATAACAGAACAACCTGCTTTTCCGGAAAATGTGACAAACTTCAGATCTCATTCAAATCATGCATCATGATCCGTCTCAGATGCGTCGGTTGCCTCCAACCTTGTACCACCTTCTTGCTTGATGGAAACGACAACTGAAATGTGGTAATTATTACTAGTCGTGGTGAAGGGCATACGTCGAATGTGCCTTTTAAAGATTTTGAGAAGGCAAGGATGAAAATAAAACCCACTGCCATGAGAGAATTATGAGTAAGGACAAAACTTAGTAAAGCTTCTTAAGATAGTTGCCATAAGGTTCTTTGATCATATGATAACATGTCTGTAATTGTTCTATTTAATTACTATTAGTAATTACAATTTGATAATTATGATAATTATCAATGTACTAATTGTTTTATTTAAATAGGGCAATTAACAGCTATACTGTGGTATGATTGGAAAATTTTATGGCAAACACTCAAGGAGCTTTACCTAAATTTTGTCCTATGATTAATGCCATGGCTCAGGAGTGGCATTTCTAGTGCCAGCTGCAAATAAAATGTAGACGGTGTCGGCCAAGATATATCCCGTTGAATTGAATCTAATAAGGTGTGTCCTGATCTGTCTTGTTATGTTTACAAGGGCCTTCGTCTCTGATAAACTCTTTCATTAACCCATCAATAGAATTACAATTCCAATAGTGTAGAATGCCTGGCTGTCGGTTCACATGTAATGCTTTTTAGACAGAATACATGGAACCTTGATCTATAGGCTGATAAATTGGCAACATTTGTATTGTTAATCTGAAAACTATTGAATTTGAGGAACCTCACACCTCGCGTGCAGAATGCATTCCAATTTGGAATGTGCTCTGCCTCCCTCCCAATTTTTTTTTTTTAATTTTTTGTAGTTACTATTAGGTAGTCCTTGAGGTTCCAAAAGTTATTTGGGAAGATGTTGGTGGCCAGAAGGAGGTTAAAGGTCAATTAATGGAAGCAGTTGATTGGCCTCTGATGCATTATGATGCGTTCAAGCGTACTGGGACTCACCTTCCAACAGGGTGTTGATGTGTGGGCCTTCTGGCTGCAGCAAAACCCTCATGGCACGTGCAGTTACTTCTGAAGCAGAGCTTAATTTTCTGGCAGACAAGGGTCCAGAACTCCTCAGCAAGTGGGCTGGTGAATCTGAGAAAGGCTGTCAGATCCTTTCCATCAAAAGCAAGGGCCAATGCCCCATCAATTGTATTTTTTTGATGAAATAGATGATCTCGCTGTCACTCGAGGGAGGGAAGGTGATGGGTGTTTCAGTCTCAGATAGAGTCATGAGTCAACTTCTTGTCGAATGGTTAGTATAAATTTCAGGCCGTGTATGTGAATGGTTGCTTACATCTCTCGCTGTGTGTGTCTAGTGGCTCATTCAAACTTTTCGTACGTGGCAGGTTTAAATATCTGTTTACTTATTTAAGCCGAGAAAACTTGAGCTTAGCCATGATTTCTTTTAACTAAGGCTTTATTTACTTGCGGTCTACATGAAAGAGTTAATGTCATGGTCATTGCTGCAACAAATAGGTCAGGCAAGAATGCTCCACCTCTTTTAAGACCAGGTATTTTCTGTTTTTCTCTCTCACAAACAAAAGGTCAGAACAGAGCACCAGGAGGGTTTGGGTTGTCTCACTAACAATGTAAGTTTCAACTGAATGACAGGATGCTTTGATCATCTTCTATTTGTGGGACCTCCTAATGAAATAGATCAAGAAGAGATATTTTACATCCATTTGCGCAAAATTCCATGTGATTCTGATGTTACCATAGAAGAATTGATCCGTCATACGAATGGTTGTACCGGAGCTGATATATCACTCATCTGGGGAGAGGCGGCCGTTGCTGCCATTGAGGCTTGTCACTCAACATGCTTCTTGTTATATGCATTTTTTGATGTATTTGAGTTTGCTGCAGGTTTAATAAAATCATTCTGGGCAATTTTGAGCTTTTGGAAACAATTTGTCTTTAGTATGGTATGGTCAAGGGTTCGACTCCAACTGCTTCAATTCTTTCAATTAAATTTCAGCACAAGATAAGATTTGCTGCTTCAAGCCCCAGGGACTAAAATTTCAGTAGAATGTGGACTGCTTCAAATCCGAAAGGCTATTGCATGAGGAAGCAATTGGCGCATGATAGAGTTAATTTTTTTTCTGATGTTATCAGGAGAGACCTAATGCTTTGGCAATAACAATGAAGGATTTAAAGACGGCAACTAAACAGATCCAGCCATCAGAGATTTAGTCTTACCAACAGCTGTCAGCAAAATATCAAAGGGCTGTTCACTCTTGTATTATAAAAGATGAATTCAGTCGCATGCAGTGCTAGAGGTGATCTGCTAGGTTTTCTATTTCGTAACCATTTGTGAGTCTAGTTTGCTACGTCTCTATCTTACTCCCTTTCCGTTATTTTTTAAAGTGTGCAACTTGTTACAGTGACTTCCATTTCTTCTTCTAAGGCTCATGTTTTACTTCATCACAAACCTGAAAATTAAAAATGTGTAATTTATATTTCAAAATTACTTAATAACATAAATATTTCAAATGACTTTCAATACCTGATTAGGTATAATATTGTTTAGACACAAATCTTCTTAACCATAAGATTATGAGAACTTTCATCCATATAAATATTTCAAACGACTTCTAATATCTAATTAGGTATAATAGTATTTGGATATGAATCTTCTTAACCACAACGTTATAAGAACTTCCATCTATATTGAACTCTTATTCACACCCCTTAATACTATATTTACATATATAAATAGGTACATTTCATAGTTTTATTCTGTCTAATTATCTATCCATACTCTTTACTAATTTAGATATCATAACACATTTGATAATGTCTCCAGCATCCAGTGTAATTGACATCCTCTCTATTTCACAGGTTATTCAGTCATCCGATCGGACTTGAATCATTGAAAAATTGTCACATACAACAAGGCCTAGGCCTATCATCATTATATTATAAATTATGTTAATGGCTAAGGAAATATTCCATAGTTGTGTGTCATTTATTTAGGGTAGGAAAGTAAATCTAATGACTAATTATCCTTCCTTCACTGTGATGAAGCACGAATTTCGTCAAAACTTCCGCTTGTTTCCTCTGTTGGCTTCCATTGTCCATATTTCAGTGAAAAACTGCTCCATGGGGGTGGCCCCGAGCAATACACCATCGTCTGTCGTATGTGGGTGACTGTGGCCGTGTGCCTTGATGCGGCAAAAAGACTGCACAGCAAGCTGGCAAATGTGAAGTCTCTGCAGAGAACATGAGTCCACACTCCATTCCTTTCGATAAAAACTGGATCAAGGAAACAAACCTAATCGATTATTTTGTGCTGGAATACCCCAGGGCTGAATCACAGCGAGCCCTTATTTCAGCAACAGAAGATGCTTTAAGGTTAAATTATGCTGGCCTCACTTGCAAGTTCCGTTTCAATTTTTGAATCAAAGTTCTGAAGATGGAGTAGTTAGCACCGAGAAAGTCAGCCATATCTGTAAGTCCTTACAACTTTTCATAGATTTGTCCTTAACGTTACACTAGTTTGTACTACACTAATGAGCATTGATTTAGATTTTTTGGGAATATAAATTATTTTAGCCAGGATCTTGTACACAGATCTTTTTCCTCCTTTTTTTGGTTTTCTCTTCAATGTAAACGTTGCAATCCTCGAGTGTATTGTATTTTGAAAGCACTCCACTTACATTGTCAAGAATGTTACATGTAGAACCTAGTTATTGACTGAAAGTTGATTATATAAATACATGTCAAATAATTTTGAGCACTTTTACTGTAGGATTTCCTTAATTTTAGGAGAAAATGAAAATTATTACCTCATCAACTTTGAAATATTTGCATTCAACACTCACAATTATTAATTTTTGTAATTAACCTCCAGCTTTATGCAATAATTTGCACCCACATAATATATTTTCTCATCGATCTAGGAGGTATCTACATGCCATATTATTTCAAAGTGGATTTAAAATTCAAGAATTACAATTTTGTGCTTTTCTATGATAAGTATGTTAAAAATGATTAAAATATCCCAAAATTAGTGAAAAATAATAAAAGATAAGTATACGAGTCAATTTACACTCAAATTTGAGTTAGAAATATCTTCACACTATGTTTGATTTTTATTTTTCACAAAATTTCTTGTCAATTCTAACACAATTGTTCTTTCAAATTGCTTATAAGACAAATGTTGATGTTAAATGCAATTATTCTAAAATTGAAGGGAATTTATTGCAAAAATTAGTAGTTATGAGTATTAAATACAATCACCTTAGATTTAAGGGGAATAGTTTTTATTTTTTTAAAAAAAAATTATAACATATGCATTACGATAATATATTCCTTATAGGTAACTCTTTTATGAGAAAGAGCTGATCATACTTTAAAAAGGCCACAATTATTTCAATAATAGCTTAAAAGGCCATAATTGATAATTAGATAGTACTTACTAGATTTTTGAAATTACTTTGGTATTGCCACAAAATTATTTCCATGAGAGCTAAAGACCCGCTAACTAGGCAGTAGTTACTGGATTTTGGAAATTGCTGAAGAACTCTCAAGGCTTATTAATACCATAATAGCAGGAAAAAGAGTAAACTTCCTTTTTCCAATGTGAAATTCACTTTTCTAATTATTATCCTTATGAAATACTTGCTTCATTCATTTTTTAAGTATCATTTTAGAAAAATATTTTTGTTTTTATTTATCAGTTATTTTAGGAAATCAAGATTGCATTTATTGTTTTCTAATATTATCCCTATTATCTAAATAAATGTTCAATAACTTTACCTATCAATTAACTTTTAATAAATGATATATTATTAAATTACAACTTATCTCTCTTAAAATTAAAATTATTTATTATCTTCCTTAATTTTTATGTATAAACAATACTTAAAAAGAAATGAAGAAAATATTTTTTTATCAATTTTGTCCCTATAAAATATTAATTTATTTGATCCTTTTACTAGTATCTGTATAAAGATTAATTTATTTAATTTTATCACTCTTGAATGAAAAGCAAAAAAATTAATGTTTCACATAGATAAAATGTTAGAGTTATTTTGTAAATTAGTATAATCAATAATAATTTATGTACTTAAATTAATGAATGCATAAATTACTGTAGAGTATTTTGTTGGGCCTAAATTGGTGATCATATTATAATTGAACCCTATTAAGGTACTTAAATTTGTGTGAATATTTTATTTTGTGAGCGTTTGTTCTTGAGTATTCTATGGTGGGCAATTTAGCTTGGCCCAATCTATTAGGGAAAGCTCCTAAGTCTCATCTTATACGTGTATACATACATACATGATAGTTAGACAACTCCCTCTTAACCCTGTATATTTTTTTTTATCTTTTAATGTTTAGGGGAAATAAAATAGATCTGAACATGAAAACAAATAGATCTAAAATATAACGATATTTTATGGCAAGAGATTATATTAGATCCATTGTCAAAGGTATCAAATTAACATTTGGTATTATTTTTTATTATTATTTCCTATTTATTGTTTTGCACAAACCTATATGCTATGTAATGTGATGGATGTGACCCTTTAATTGGTATAAGAGCCAATTTTATCATATTACATGACTATGATCTATGTAAAATTTGTTAAAAAATCTAGATGTTATTTTTTTCTTTCAAAATACAAAAACTTATGAGAATTTTTGTCAAATTAATTTCCATCTTCTAGCAATAAATTGATCAAAACTTTTGTTTAAGTAATTTCCTATGAGTTTTCTTGTATAATTTGTGCAATTTATTTGGTTGATTTGTGTATGAATTTTTTATTTTTGGAATAAAACCTAAAAATTACGAGTTTCATTATTTTCTTAAAGGAATTTGCAAAATTGAATCAAATTCATGATTTATTTCATTAAGTTGATTTAATATTTCATATCAAAATGATAAATCTAAGGTAATCCATGAAATGATTTGATTATTTTTGGATTGTATATCAATCTGAAATAAGAAGTTTGAAGAAAATATTAATATTTTGTTTTGACAAAATTTCCTAATCATTAAATTAGTTTTCCTTCATTTTTCTTTAAATCCTTGGGGCATAAACTAGCCTTAGATTTATATCATATTGAAAAATACTTAAAAATTAAAAAAATAAAAATAGGGTGATATTCAACTGAATATAAAACCTAAATTGTAGATTTAATTTAATGGAGAAGATAACTAATAGTCATCTACATGGGTACTAAAGATTGGTAGTAATTAAATGCCTTGAATGGGTGAGTGATATTAATTTAGTAAATCAGACTATATGGATAATTATTATGACTATTTTTCATAGTTAGCATTCTAATGTATGCATTCATTTTAATGATTGAATGCTCTTTATTATTATTTATTGCAAAATATGAGTGGTTATATAATTTAGCCATTATTATAATAATTTTATTACTATTTTTAAAAATCAAAATTAATTTTGAATGTTTGAGTTGTCAACATTCAAAGGTTATTATATGACATTAATAAGTGATAGTATGTAATATATGCCTTGTGTTTTTACATGCCAAGTTTCCAATGTTAAATATTTGACATTAATTCCTTTAATTTGGGTAGTAAATTAGAAGTAAGGCTAGACATTGATCAAGTACAATTGGTTAAGTAGGAAAATTTTACTGATTGATACAAAATGATGGCCTTTGAAATTAGATTGTTTCTAATCTATTGGGTATGCTAATTTGACATAAACCATATAATTTGGCTGCAAATAGTTATTTTGGAAATTGGATGGGTAAGTAACGTGCAACCTAACCCTATGACTTAACCTTTAATAGATATTCACATTATCCCAAATCATACCTCATTACTTAGACATTGAATAACCAAGAAGAGATATATTAATAAGATTTTTTTTGTTAAGGTAGTAAAATACTTATAATTTATGAGAAAAAATATTGAGAAAAGTAAAGAGAATAGAAAATTTATAAGGTAGAGGTGAAAAAAAAACTCAAAAATATTGAAACTCTTAGTGCCTTATTTAGCTAGCCTAAATAGATCAAAAGATTGTATAGCTCCATAAGATGCTTCTTACAACCAAAGCAAGCTACTTATTCAAATTCATTAGCACTATTTTGTATCTTTTTCTTAAACATGTAGATCAAAATTTTGAATTCAATGCACCATAGACTTTGCATGTTCAAATGTAAATAGGTGATCTCTTTACATCACTATTCATTTGATTTCGAAGACCAGAAATCAAATTTCTCAAAGTTGCAAGTGATATGAAGTAAACAATCAGTGTGGATGATAAAGAACAATGGTGGAAACTATACTACGATTTATTGCTTAAGGAGGAAAAGAGAAGAAAATGCTTGTTACATTTTAAAAGGACTTGGCCTAAGTTGAATGGTGTCATTTTGCAATTTAAGCGATTAGTTACAGATACAATCAGACAAGGCCTTGCATATCCAATGAGTAAACCACTAGATTCTCCTAATTTATTTACATGCTTTGGTCCAAATTCTAAGCAAACTTGTTGTCAATTGGTTTTCTTTAGTTGGAGTTAGTAAGTCACTATCAGGTAGAGAAAAAATGTGCATCCTTAATTAAAAGTATAAAAAAAAGGCTATTATATCCATGAGTTTTGGATAATGATTATGTCATTTAAAGTAATATTTTATTTCATAATTTATTTAAGGAATTTCACATTTAATATTAATTTCATGTTATGTTTGGCCTATAAATTTTACTATAATATTCTTACATAATGTATTGTTTTGTATAATTTTTCTCTTAGAATTGGGTATTATTTGCATATTAGATTAATTTTAAGTGACGATAAGTGCAATATACGAAATCATTTAAGAATTATATTTTTGTACCAATATTTTGCCTATTGTTCAAATAATTATGCCTAATAATCATTTAGAAATTTTTATGAATTAAATGTATCCCAAATACTTTAAATTTAGTTATTATAGTTTTAAATTTTTTTATGAAAGCACAATTTTGTTATAATCTTCTTTAAAGATAGTAAAGTTCTTAGTATTTGTGGAATTTGCTCAATTACTTATGAAAACATGTTTGAATCATATAAAGTATTGTAGGAATCAAATCATAGGACCAATTGTAGGAAAAGTTTGTATATGATAGTTATTATTTCTAAAAAATAACTTGAGGGGTTAATATGTACTATTAAGTATTAAACATGTTGCTTAATACAAAAAAGTATTAAACTTATTTTTTATTTAAATTTAATTAAATGAAATTAATTTAAAATATTTTTAGCATAATTAATGCTTATTGATTTATATTTGAGTTCTGTGTCAGTTAAACATTTTGTAAACTTGACAATTGTTTTAGTGGATATTTGTAATGGTCTAATATTGGTTGGTCATTCTCATAACAATCTATGTTCTTATACCTAAGGCCGTACTTAGCAACCAATTTCTTCTTTTTATAAAAACCTTATAGCATTTGGCTCTTCTTAAATGTGCATTCTCTTATGAACTAGCAAATTTCCTTGTAGCATTGCTCTAGGAGATTGTAATCTAATTTTGTATTCAATAGTCTAATTACAAAGAATAACACACTATGGTTGCTTTAACTTTCATATAAAGGTTATTAGCTCTTAGCCAACATATTATAAAACCCTTGAGCATTGGAGTTAGGGGATCTTTCTACATTCATATTAAATTCTTTTCCAAAATTCATATGTGCAACATCCATTACCATTGTCTCATATATATTACATAGTTCTTCAAACCTAATACTTGTCTTTTCCTACTCTAGATTTCTAGGTTTAACTTGGAATTAAGGCATTTGTTCTCCATGAGATATTCACTACCAATGATTAGATTTAAATCTTTCCCTGTAAATATGCTCAATCACAATATTAGGCACAAAAAATCTTTCTACATTCACAATTAGCATATAAGCACCTAACCTTTTGAGTTTTTTTTTTTTTTAAAAAAAAAACTCATATGTACAAGCATATGTAATGAACTTGTTCACTCCATTAATGAATTTAGCTATCAATCCTAATTGGTTAGGGCCTATCCTATTGCACATCCACTACTTATGTTCCTATATATCTATATTTATTCTACATTACGTATATATGTCATCTAACAATTCATCAACTACTTCACAAATAAAACTATATTGCAATATGAGTGAAATACATTTTTAAAATACTAAAATGTTAACTATTAAAATTATAGTTCTGTAAGTAAACATTGCCTATACATATAGATATCTAAAAGTGGATTAATTATCAAATTAACAAAATGAATGCAATCATGAAAATAAAAATGCAATATATACATTATAAAACATTAAGCAATCTTAAATCATTATTGTACAAAATTGAACAAAATAAAAATCCTAATTACATGAAAATTTAAATTTTCCTTCATTAAACCCTCATTAACTTTATATATTCAACCCATACTTAAAGATTTATAAGATTCCATTACTTATATAGTTTGTGCTCTAATTAGAGAGAAATTTTAAAAATTTCTCACAAAACTATTAAATAAACCACAAGCAATAAAATTCAACTTTTATAGAAAAACAATTGATTAAAAGAGAGATGGTGCAACAATAAAACTCTCAGAGGTAGTAGAAGGCAATGGAGAGGCTTAAGGATGGCAACAATGGCATGGCATCAAACTTCTCCATCCTTTATTTATGTTTACTTGAAATGGGTTTTGGTTAAGCATGGGACGTTGCTATCACATTGTTAATATGTATGTGAAGAATACAGAGGAAATTAACAATGGACTTTTCTATCACAACTTTGAACTAAGTAAAGTGATGCACTTCAATTACTGATGAATTTTTTTTTTGTTCTATCATTAAATCCATCACAATTTTTGACCAAAATTTAAATTTTCCACCTAAATAATTTCAAATTTTTGTACACTTACTAGTCATTAAATTAAAAAGAATATTTTTTATTCTATCACTAATTTTGTAAGTAAATGTTTCATTCCATTTAGCAACATAATTAGTGATGACTACTCAATGTTTTGTCTCTAATTCTTTTGTTAAAAATCATATTCTATAAAATTTTTGAGATTGGAAAATTAATTGATTTTGTGATTTTTGCTCCATTGTTAATTCTATCTTTAAAAATCCATTGCTAATTTGCAAAATTCTTACAGTGTGACCTAATTGCTTTAATCATAAATCATTTAATATTTGTTTCACATGGGTATCGGATAGACATTAATGAAAAAAATAGTAATTTTTGAAATAGATACTCAATGAAGTGATAATTGAATATATCATATTTAGAGATTTTAAGAGTCACTCTTTTTTACTATAAAATAATGAGATTTTGGGAGAACAAAATACAAATAACTTGTTCGATCTCTTCTTTTCTAAACAATTTTGAAAATGTTTAAAAATAGTGAAAAGTAGAAGGTCCAAAATTAGAGGAAATGTTTGGAGGGCTTTGCATTTGTGAAGTCTAATGAGATTGAACAAAAGGACACTATTACCAAGTTGAGAGATAGTGGGATAGAAGTTCATTTTTCTTTGATCTACACAAGATACATCCAAATCTTAATTTACTAATATAAATATGTGTAAATAATCTAAAGAAGTTTATAAAATTTTTATTTCATGATACACTATCTTGTTATGCATTAATGCACAAAAGGAAGAAATCAACACATATCAAAGGTTGCCTAACAATGGCAAAATTACATATATTCTAGCATGGATGTGTGCCTTTTTTTATTTTCTTAAAATATTGTGAATAATTATTTGTTTCATTCAAATACTTCTACTAGTTTTCAAATATTATCTACATTAAAAATATTGAAACACATGTATCTATTTGATCTTGGGTGCTAACACCACCATTGTTGCCTATGTCTCCCATTTAGTTGGACTAGTTTGTCTTTTTCCATGCCTTTAGACTTTGGTGATTAACAAGTTGCCACCGATCTGAAGTCGATTCACCCTATTTTTGTCTTGGGTGATGGAAGTCCCGATTGAAACTTAACTAGTTTAATTACAAATTTAAAAAGATTGAGTTTATATGATTAATTCAGGTTTCTTTGTGTTATCAAAATACATTTTCTATTTGAAAATTTCATTCATTTGTATAAATTAAAGGAGTGACATGTTGCTAGTATGCTTTTATTAAAAAAGTGTAAAACATGGTAATGGGAGAAAACAATTTTCTGTTTGAGATAGAGGATATTATTTTTCATCATATTTTTCACATTTTTCATTAAACAAATATAACATTTTCCATTATCTTAAATGTAGCCTAAATTAAGTGCCACAAACTCCTAAACTCATACATGTTTACTTGCAAGTTTCACAACTATGACGGAGCAAACTCTGCATTTAATACTACATGAAGTTCTACTCAGTTTTCAGGTGATGAATGCATGCACAATCCAATTTAAAAATGCAAACAAGCTTCTTTGAAATGGCTGCAAAGCACTTCTGGGTTGAGAATGGAGATTATTTCATAAACATACTTAGGATTGGGATACTCTGCTCATTTCTGAAGAAATTTTGTGGGGAGTTTATTTATTTCATAAATATAGGGGACTTAGGATTGGGATACTCTGCTCATTTCTGAAGCTCTGCTCATTTCTGAAGAATTTTGTGGGGAGTTTATTTATTTCATAGATATAGGGGGCTTAGGATTGGGATACTCTGCTCATTTCTGAAGAAATTTTGTGGATCAACCTTTGTCTTAATCTGTGCCAATCTCTTGAAGTTTCCCTTAAAGTACTTCAATCCCCAAACGCTAGCTTCTAAGTAGCTCGTGTTAATATGCTTATTGGTACCTAGATCAAGATCCCTGTAGTTCAAATATGCAGCTCTTGGAGATCTTGAAACATATCGGGTCATGTACTTGTAAAGATCTCTAATCCACTTCACATGCCTTCTAGATGCCTCAGTACTATTATCATCCCACTTCACCATGTACTGTATATTGTAAAAATTTCCCTTTCTATGGGGAAATGCAATTTCAGATTCTGAAATCACATCCATTTTACCACCAAAGGGATCCATTATCATGAGAGCTAAAGTATCTTCTTCCAAAAGCTTTTCCAATGCTCCTCGCAGTCCAATTTCTGGTATTGGATCTCTCACAAAATCAGATTTTGCCTTGAAAGGGGCTTTATAAGTGGTAATCCGGTCGAGCAGGACTTGTAGAGGTTTCTCTATGTCGAAACCAGAAAAATACAATACAGATTGAATCCAGCTCATTTCTGTGCAGTCCTTGGCCTGCAGTCCCAATTCAGGGAAGCTTTCATTCATCAAAGGGATCAGCTTGCCTTTTCCTCCAAGGAAAAGAGAGTTGAAGTAGGCAAAAACTGCCTTTGGATTGCCACCGGAATTCTGGGCAATAATTCTGATGAAAAGATCTTCATGCAGGTTGCTTGCTATGTATTGCCATCTATGAATGAGCTTGGTGACTCCTTGCTCTAATGTTCTTTGAATCTTGAATCCGGTCACAACAAGCGGGACTCGAACCAGCCTGATTTTCCAGGAAAGAATGACTCCAAAGCTGGCTCCATTTCCTCCTCTGATGGCCCAGAATAGATCTTCTCCCATGGCTTTTCTGTCCAGGACCTTACCGTTTACATCTATCAGGTAAGCATCAAGAACTTGGTCTGCTGCCAGGCCATATTTTCTCGCCAATGTACCAAATCCTCCTCCGCTGACATGCCCGCCAAGCCCTACGCTGGGGCAGAGTCCTGCTGGGAATCCATGAGTTTTACTGGCATTTGCTATTTTGTAGTAAAGCTCGCCTAATGTTGCACCGGCTTGAACCCAGGCGGTTTCATCTGAAAGATTAATCTCGATTGATCGGATGTTAATGAGGTCAATTATAATGAATGGATCGTTGCAAAGGTAAGATAGGCCTTCGTAGTCATGGCCACCGCTTCTGACTCTGATTTGAAGATCGTGTTCTCTGCTGCAAATAATAGCCGCTTGAATTTCTGACCCATGGAGAGGTGTTACAATGAGAAGAGGCTTACTGGAAGAATTCAACCATCTTGGATTTTGTTGGGATGATTCCAAGACTTGTGAATAAAGTGATGAGTTTGGGCTCAGGACAGTGGATTCAAAGGATTTGGAGGAGATGCCAAATTTGGTTGTCATGCATTCTTTGAAACTTGTTTCAATTGCAGCTGCAGTTGAAGCTGCAGATGAGCGTGAAAGAAGGAGGAGAGCCAAAACTAATTCAAGATAGATCATAATCATTTTCTAGCTAGTTGTTTCCGTTGTGTTTAATCAGAAATCAAACTGATTTGAGCTCATAATTAGAGGGATTTATAAAATCAGTTATCAGCCTTTATTTATTTTGGAAGATGTTTTCTATAAAATATAAAAATAAGAAAAAATATTTTATTTATTTAATATTAAATATAAAAAATTAAAAAAATAATTTTTTATTTTTAAGAAAAAAATTTTTCTTCTATTATTATGATTATAAATATTATTTTTAATCACAAATATAAATAATATGTTATTCCGCGTTAATATATATTACGTAACAAGCAAAGCCCCAAGGGCTCCAGAGAAAGGTGATATTTCCTGAGCAGTGAGGAACTAATCAAATTCATGTCATTTGTATCAGTTTGTCTTTAGCCACCTTGTTCCGGCAGCCAAGTTTCTTGGAATAATTTTAGTGGGATCTAATTTATCATGGACTCAAGGAGTAAAGTATAAATAGCATTTGTGGGAATCATGTGATTTACGTAAGAAGTAAGTTCTCACACGAGAAGTTAAGACTTTTTGAAGAGAGAAAGTGCCCCTTGACAGTAAAAACTACAAATTCATGCAAGATATTTTTCATACCCTGCCGATAATTAAAACTTTCACATTTTACAAAAAGTTTTTCTTTCCTTATTTTATCAATTCGTAGTGAACAAAACACAGACTTATTTATGGAAGTTGACTTCCCATGTAACCTTTTGTATTTTTAAGCTTGCATTTATTGTTGTATTTATCTCTCCTAATTCACGTAATTTATTTTCGTGCTAATATTTTTTCTTTTTTGCGGCATTATCAACAAAATTATTAGTTGGATTGTAGATAGTTTCGGACTAAAGAAGAAATGCTAGCTTCCGGTTTAAGATTGCCTACCTAAACTCTATTTGTATTTTGAAAAATAATTTTTTCCTAAAAAAAATTATTATCTTATATATAAATAAAAGTATATTATATATTTCTGATTAAAAAATAATTTATAAAGTTATAGTAATGGAAGAAAAATAACTTTTTTAAAAAAAAAATTATCTTTCATCCAATTAATGACATTTAATGTTTAATATATAAATTATTTTTTTATTATCTTAATAATTTATAATTAAATTTTTATAAAAGATATTTTCTTCCAATAAAAGAAGCCCTAATTTAACCATTTTATTGTTGGGTAGTCTTTCATAATTTGAGATATGATGGGGTCCTGTGCAAGGCAAAAGTTAGACTTAGCCGTCTTCGCTCAGACTTTAGCACAAGCAGAGTTTTCAGGCAAACTTTAAAATATACAGTTTGCTACAATCGGTAACATTCAATATAGTTCTAGCTTTAGCTCCTCTGGTGTCATTTACCACAATTACAATACTCATCGTTCGTTCGCGGATATTATCGTCAATGAAAAACACCTTGGGAATTTATAAGTCAAAACTAATTTTTTGAATAGCTAGTATGTGTTTAGTCCTTGTCTGATCTTGTATTTGATGTTTGTTGTTGTAGGTTTTAATTTTTCTTTACTCTGTATTAGGCCAAATATGCACAATAAGAAAAACACTAATTAATAACGGACTTATATGGGGGATAATCCATGGATAAAAAAAAAGCAGCAAATAATAAGCCATAAATAAATAGTTTGTTAGTGATTCAATCAGTGACAAAATTAAGTTATTTATTGCTAATTTTTATTGGTAGTTTTATCATTATTTTTTTCTAACCGACAACAAACGAAATGAATGATGAATGGAATTAACGACGCTAGTGTCTGTTGTTGAACTATCATTTAGTGACAGAATATTTTATTGCCAATTCTTTCCCATCGCTACATCCATCACTAAACTAGGAATTAAGGGTGGGATATTCTGTTACTAATTTTAATTTGTTGGTAATTCTGTCACTAAACTAGAAAATTATTGCAAACTTAATGACATTATATTCAAAAATCCATCACTAATTTGAATTATATTTGTTTATGTGTTGCCTATTTTTGTACCATGTCAAATAGCAAACACTATGAAACAATCAAAACTCATAATGCTTAAACCTATTAACAATCAAATATTCAAATCAAATTTCATAAAACAAAATTAAATGTGATCATTATTTATACAATATAAAAAAATAATATTAATAAAATTTGGTAATGAAAAAATATCATACAAATGTGTATATAGATATATATAAACCAAAATCCTAGGCTACTAGTTATCTGTATCTCTTTGCTAGTTGTCCCTTAGGTTCTCGCACCTCTAGACAACTAGAGATGGCCATTGTTAGGAAGCAGTGGTGGTGATGATCTCTAGCCTCTTGAACAATAAACTGATGTTGTGTTGATGTTGCTTGATCATCTATTGTTAATTAACAAGTTATTGCTCTTGGACTATCATCCTTTTTTGATTTGCCTCAAGTTCCACACACTGTTGTTGGATGGTGATCTGCAGCTCTTCCAGCTTATGTTGTGAAGATGAACTAGCCACAATAGATGATAGCCCCATAGCCTTGCACACCTTTTGTCCTATGCCATAAATGCAACTATTTTTATTTCGTTTGCTAGCTGCCTTCATCCAAAGTGAGGTTTTAAAAACTAAATCAGAAGCTAAAATTGATTTTAATTTTCCAACTTCCTTAAAAATTAATTTTAGTTTCCTATGTCAGTAAATATGCACCAACTTACATAAAAACTAATTTAATTTTCAAACTTCACTAACTTAGGAATAAACTAATATTGATACTAATTTTACTATTTAAGTAAAATCTTATATTATAAAAACTATTTTTAATTTCCTAAATTGACAAATACTTAGTTAACAAAGTTATATATTACATTTATATGTTAATAATAGGACCAAGATTGAGTGTGAGAAGAGAAACTCATGATGGCAATCTATCCAAAATCAGTTCTAAAGGTATCTAAAATATGAATACTAGTTATAGGTCTTATGGCTATGTTATTTAATTATGATTATGATGGGTAAAATTGATTTTAAAATATTTAATCCATATATAAAATGAGTAAATAATATATAGAAAATCATAATTAAGATGTGGAGTAAGATATGATTGAGGGGTACGGCATATACTTTAAGTAAGAGTTGTGTTTGATCTTCCTTATGGATTACTTGACTATTAATGATTTGCATAATGATTCAATTAGCACAAAGTGAGCTTGCCAATGGAAAAAGTAAGGAAAACACACATTGAACTTTCATGATAAACATTGCAGATTTGCAATAGTGGACAACAAGCATATATATATATATATATATTCTATTACAAGTTAGGTATAGGATGGTAGTAAGTTGTGTAAAATATTTCTTCAGGATGTGTGAACAGAGTAGGTCAAAGTAATAGCATCTAATACATACTAATTATTAATCATAAGTGGAAGCAAACATAAACAAGTACAAATAGAGATGACTATAATAATTAATGAGAAAGGATATAAATGATGGAATTAGATTTGATCACCAATGGCCCCTATGGCACACTTACCAAAATTGCACTCCATTTGAATTCACTTTCTAAGAATTTTTTTAATTTATCCAATAATTTTATTTTCACTCCTTTATTCAACAAATCTAGTTTAGAAATTATGAATTAGTAGATGAAAATTTAATTCAAAAACCAAATCTCATAAATCAAAATCTAAACCTATGGAATAATCCTAAAGCAGAAAATAGACAAAATGCAATAAATTGAAGAAAACTTACTGATTAAAATGTTCTATAACTGGAAGAGAACCTAACAGGGTTGATGCAAGGTAGCAAAAGTGATAACAATAGTGGAAGTGCTTGGAGGATGTAAGAAAGCAACAACAATAGAAGGTAGCATGAAGGAAGGAAAGGATAAGAGGGAAAGGGAAAAGTGGGGGTTTGACATTTAGCTTTAACATATATTGCAATTTAGCAATGGAATTAGAGACGGATTAGTTTGTCACTAAAACATTTTAATAATATAAGGTGTTTCAATTATTGACAGATTTAGTGATAGATACTAATATATCTATTGATAATTCCATCATTAATAACCAAAAATTTCATTCCACCATTAAACAAAATTTTAAAATTTCATGCATGATTTTGTTGGTAAATTCATCAATAATTCAAAATAATTCTTCATTCCATTACTAATTCTGTCAATAAATTTTACGAACAAATTTAGAGATAATATGGTTTTAAATTGGAAAATTTTAAAAATAAAAAAATTTAGCAATGGACTTATCAAAAAATGCTTTAAAATTTGTCATTACTTTTATTGCAAAAATAACAACATAAATTTGATTCTTGTAGTTTCAGTTGCCAATGGTAATTACATCACTAAATGCATTCTAAAATTCTATTGCTAATTTCCATAGCTAAATATAGATTTTCTTATTGTAATATTTCTTTTTATTCTTGTGTAATAACACCTTGTATGATATATATATATATATATATATATATATATATATATATATATATATATATATATATATATATATATATATATATATATATATATGAAAAATGTTTTGTTGCATATAGAAATAGTAAATTTTCAATTTTTTTGTTTGAAATTTTTTCATAAAAATTGTACATAAAATTTTGTAACTTTTTAATATTAAGTTATAATGTTGTATAGATCATTGTGTGTAATAAATATGGAAAAGTTATAAGCTCCATTAATATAAGCAATATGATTAATTTCTTTTCAAAATGTGTCAATTTGTATATAAACATTTAAAAAATTATGAAAATCTTTATACAATTGTAGAAGATATTACTAAGGGTGCAAATAAGTCAAACTACTCATGAGTAGTTTAAGATCAACTAAAAAAAAACTTAATTTGAGTTTAACTTTAAATGAATTGAATCTAAACGAACCAAGTTTAGACTTTATATTACTTAGTTTAAAATATTCAAATTTAAACAATCTTGATAATAAAAAGTATTTTTGTATACTATAAATAAATAATATAATGTGTAAAAAGAATTCAATCACATTAGTAATTATTAATGTTACATGATGAAGTATGATATTTTAGTTAAAGTAATTAACTTTCTAATATATGTTATTTTTTACTAAGAGAAATTTTTAAGATTCTGTAACTAATGTGTAGATATTTTTGATAGATTTTATAGTTGCAAAAAATTTATATTAATTAGTAAAATAAAAATAAAAAATTAGTATTTGGTTTATTTATGAATAATAAGATTTCATATGCACTAATCTAGGTGAAATAATAAATTATTTGAATAAAGTTACATAAACTTTTAGGGATATATTCATTAGAAGCTCAAAGTTGAAGTAAACTTTGAATATTTCAAAGTTTGATGAGAAATTTGGATGTATTGGGCTTATGTTTGAGTTAAGCTCGAACTTGTTCAACTTGAGTTTAAGCTTGATTATTTTTAATGAATTCAAGCTTGAGTATATAGATGTTTAGCTTAACTTAATTTATTTATGCTTAAGAAATTAGACTTTCAATAAATGGAAAGCCTGATTTGGCTAGCTTGGGAAATTAGTTAGCCTTAGTTTTTCTAAGATGACTTAGTGATCTTTTTGTAAAGTAATACTTGTGTACATTAGATATAACTTGTGTCTTTATTTTCACTTAGTAAAAAGATGATAATTATAATTCTTAATACATTGATTGTTAAAAAAATATATAATTTTTATGCATCTAGATTCTATAATTGATATATTAATAACAAAATTGATAATTGACTCTTTTTATCAAGTGAAAGTAAAGGCCTATATTATAAATATAGTAGATGAGTGTTTTTCTCTAACTATGGCAAGTATTTTTACTCTCACTTAATAAATGAAGTTAAAATGTCAAATTTTGTAATTATCAATGTCTTAAAATTGAAAAGTTTAATATTTTTCTCTCTTCTAACACATTGAATGGTCATGTCCTTTATAATTGTAGGATCTTTAGTGCCCTTCCATCTACGACCACCTCGAACTCCTTTCACCAAAATCCACGTCACTTTTGTTTAAAGAGTTATAATAATGGTAACACAAGCATCTAATTTAAGTGTTAATAAATATTTTATAAGTTTCTAAGCTTATATATGTGATAACTTAAATGACAAGGAATGATCGAAAACTATTTAAACTATTTTATCACATTTAGCTTGATCCTAAAATAAAACTTCACCTACAAATTGAAATTAGTATTCAATAGAGCCACAACAATATACAATATAACTTCAAAAATTTAACATCCAAGAAAAATAAAAAAATAAGGGCACAAAATAGGATATAAATTGGAACATAAATCTCCATATAAAATAACAAGCCAAAACCATATATTCATTATCATTGAAAGCCCATAAGTTTGCATTCTAAATCTAAAATGCTAAAAAAGCTTAAGAGGAATGGGGAAAATGCCTTAGGTAAAGAATAATAAATGCTCGAATTTGAGACATTAATCTTGATGCCACAATCATTAAATAAACACTAGAGAAAAATAAAACTAAAAGCATGCATAAATAAACCATAAACTATCATACAAAAGAAATATGTGTGCAATTCTAAGAAACAAAGATAAAGTTATTCTGGTGTAGCACTTTCCACAATGATTATTAATTAAAAACTTGGCATCTAAACTTTTCATGTTGATTATAACTTAAATTGATTTCTAATGTATCCAACCATAATTACAAAAATGTCACTCAAGGTAGATTTTTGCATATACTAATCAATAGTTAATGTTTAGACCTATCTTCAAATTTAACAATTTACCTTCCTTTTGATGTTGGGTTTTTAATGACTAACATCATATGTATTCATTTTTCAACCACATCAATCCTTTGTTAAACAATCGATATGGTTTGCCTTTTCTTTATCTAGAATATAGTAACCCAAGTACTATTACCAACAATAGATGTCATTTTACATATTGAACAATAACTTATTATATAATGAAATCTTCAAAAGATATTTTCAAATTTAAAAATGAAAGTACACTAAAGATCAAATGAAAGTACTACACACCAAAATTACAAATGAAATACATAAAAGATCATATATCATAATAAATGTCCATTGTTGCTTGACAAAATTACAATTAAAAGTGCAACAAAGATTGAATAAATATACTATATTACAAAAAAATTATACAATCAAATCTAATTACAAATTAAACCCATTTTTCTTCCTTAATGTCAAATATTGATTTTTGCTTAATATTCCTTGACCATAAGAGCCTAATTGGAAAAATAACTACGTATACATAAAAAGAACACAAGGTTTTTCAATTCTTCAACATAAACCTTGATGAAGTAAAAAGGAGAAACTTCATCTTTCATATAACAAACACTAATCTCATATATCATTTTAGATGTAAATCTCACTAAAACATGTGAGCCATTTTATGAGATTGTTGGAAACTATAAAGAATGGATAGAAAACTTTAATAAGATTTTCAATTAGAGATATCATGAAATACTTGGGGATTTTATCAAAATAGAGAATCCAAGCATAGAGCATGAAATTTAAGGCATTCTTCTTGATAAATAATTTTAGTTATCAATGCAAAATTATCATGTTAAAGTTTATCAATTTTTAAAGTTTGTGGTTAGCATTACTTTATAAATTAGATATTCAAAAAATTGATATATTAAGTATATCCAAATTTTTTGAATAAATTATTCATCTACTTTTAGGTGTTGATTTTCAAATAAACAATGTAGAAAAATATTTCAATTTTTTAGTATCAATTTCTAGCATCACCTTAAACATCAATGATATAAAAAATTGACATGTTACCTATATGCCAATTTTTTAAACTAATTGTTCATCTCTCTTTTGAATGTTAGCTATTTGATAACTGACATAGAATGATATTTAAGTTTTACAATGTCAGTTTTTAATTAAAGCAAAAGTGTTAAGTTACTTACATTTCTAAAAAATGGCACCATGCTATTATCTATGTTGGTGTTATTAATAAATAATCAATGTAGTAAACCCTTCTTGGACTTCTTTTTTGATAACAAATTACACTCTATTTTATAGATAATCATTGAACAAATTATATGTGTTTGTTGCATAATTAAATAATAAATCATTATACAATGAAATCATTATACACTAAAGATCAAATATCAAACAAACTTACAAATGAAAGGAAGTATAAAAAAATTGAATGAAAGTATTATATTATAATAAATCATTCTACAATGAAATAAAAAATAATAACAAAATAAAGATCAAAGATAATAACCAATAAAGTATTATATACTAACATTACAATAAATTTAGAATATATAAGACCTATGTTTCTTCCTCGATGTGAAGTCCCGATTCTTGCTTTATTTTCTTCAATCATTGGAGTTTACATGAAAGAATCAAACTACTTATGCATGGAAGAACATGAGGTTATTCAATTTTTCAATGTAGAATATGAAAAAGAAAGAATAAGACATTTCAATTTTTGTATAACAAACATCCCACATGTCATTCTAGTTGTGAATCTCATTGAAAAGTCTCATTAATTATGTGATATCACTAGAGATTATGGAGAATGAATGGGATATTTTAACAAGATTCTTAATTAAATATAATTGGAGATTTCAAGGTTTCATAAAAAATGGAAAGTTTAAGTGCAAGGCATGAAACTTAAAGGCATCTTGCGAGACAAACAACATTGGTTGTTAATTAAAAACCAGTGTGTTAGGATTTATCAATTTCCAAAGTTAGTTGTTGGCATTACTTTACATGTTAGTTATTAAAAAAACTAACGTGTTATCGATATCCTAATTTGATGAATCAACTTTTCACCTCTCTTCTAATGTTAGCTCTAATAACCAAAGTAGAATGATATTCATGTATTATAACACTAATTCTTTTTAAGAACTACAAGTTAAGTTGATCATATTTTCAAAAATGCAATCACGTCATTATATACATTAGTTTTCTCTTTAAAAAATGTTAATGGGTGATGTTATTTTGTATTTCCATAGTAATGAGGGGTGTATACATGAGGAATAGAGAAGTCCCTAGAAAAAGGAACAAAAAGAGGGGATTAGGATTAGGAGGGGAAAAATATATCATGTTAGTTATTTAATGAAACTAGTATGGTATGCAAGACATTACATGTCATACTTTTAAAGACAATTGACGTATAATGTTATTTCCAATGATGGTTCATAATAAATGATGTTGGTTATTTTCAATATAATAATTAATGTTGTTGTTATTTTTAACATTGGTTATATAATCAATATCAAAACTAATATATAACAATGCTTACTTAAATGAGAGCTAAAAATTAGTGTGGTTTTTGTTATATACTCGACATCTATTTGCATTTCTATATTAGTGTATTCCTCTATATTAATTCTATTACATAATAATAAATCTTTAGTTTCATAATGTAAGCAAAATTCATATATTAATGCTTGTTTGTATAAACTTAAATTAAATTTACTTGCTCCTTAATACTAATTAATTGGTTATTATCAATTATTTCAAAATTTAATATATATATATATATATATATATATATATATATATATATATATATATATATATATATACATACATACATGAAGGAATTTGTTGACACCAGTGTAAACCTATATAACTTACACTAAAATTTTGGAACATTGATCTTAATAAAATTTAAAGGTTAAGATTAATTCATTTTAGATAATTTTTTACACTATATAACATGCTCTTCCTTTCAATTAATGCAATTAATATATTTATTCACATCATTAATATGTTAATTTCTAATAACATAAAAATGTTGAATTAAAATAAAAAAATTTCCTTTTTAATTATAATAATTTTTTAGTTACCTTCATCACTAATATATTTGATTAATATTAAAAAATGAGATAACTTTTTAAAATTTGGAATATGAATAATGGGGTATTAAAAATTAAAATGTTTCAAACCTATATTTATAAATAAAAATGAAAGGCATTGTAATACCTCAAATAAAGTAAGAAAATTTACAAAGGAATTTTGATCTAAAAATTGGTAAAGTAATCAAGTAAAATTAAAGTGAATCGTAAAGATAGTTTGGGCGCATGTCTAACTATAATTTTCGTAGAAAATATATTAAATACTAGTATGTGTCAAAATCTAATTAAAAATATAATATTAAGTTTAGAAAAATTATATCAAGGTGAAATAGGAAATTAAGGCCCAAAAAAGTCAAAAACCTAAAGATTGGGCCTAAAATTGAGATGAATTAACTTAGTTCATTTGGGTTAGTTTGGCTTAAATTTTTTAGCTCCAAATCTAGCACTTAGAAAAAAAAAATAAGGCCTAAATGAAGTCCAAGCTTGTGGAAGAAGACAATGACAATTAGATGAATAAATGAAAAATTAAAGATAATTGTTAGTAAATTTTTCTAGACAATATATTTGGCAAATTTAAGTGGTTATGAGAAAATTATATTTTGAATTTCACCCCTAAATAACAGTGCATCATGTGCTAATTATAAGCAATTTTTTTTTAAAAAAAATTAAAAATAAAAAGAAGAAACTTATAAAGGAAGCTTTAGATTAAAGTCCTATTTAAGGCATTTAGGGTTATTAGACATAAAAATTTATTCTCTCTCTTAGCCTCAAAACTATGACATACTTCTAGGATTTTCAAGCCCTTAACAATTTTCAAGAATTTTTCTATGTGATTCCATTAAGTTCTTACAATGTGACCTAGGTTTCCCCTTATCTCCTTCAAGTTTTTATGAAAATATTCTATTCAAGGCTCCTAAAACTTTGTTTATTTTAGTGAAGTTACTATTTTGAGAGGTCTTTGAAAGGTTAAGGAGTGAAACATTTGAGATAAGTGGCAATCATCCCTCGTTCCTTTGAGTTTTCTTATGAAAGATAAAGAATATTATAATGTATGCTATTATAGGTATTAATTTGGTTTATGGTGCTATATGATTTAGTTTTGGCATTACATAAATATTGATATGATGATATGATATTAGCATTTTAGTGTCAATATTGGTATGAGAGGTTCTACTAAGTTTCCTTAAGAGACGGTGATAAAGTTTCGTTAAGTTTGGAAATAGAACTTTCAAGGGAGAATAATAGTATTTTTTCTGGTACTTTTTGGAATCAAAAGTTAGAAATTGTTAAAATTTAAATTTTTGATAATTTAGTTCTACAAATATTGTTAAGAATGGTATGGACATAATTAGGAATTTTTGAAAAATTTTAAAGATATGAAAAGTGAATTGTTATGGATTTTGGTTAAAAGAGTTCAAAATAGAATTTTAGATTCGGTGTTCTAAAGTTTGGTACTATTTATGCAATAATTTGATTAAGAAAATTTGAAGTAATTAATGTTCTTTAGCTATGACATGTTAATAAGCTTGTATAAAATTTCGGTAGCAATTAAAATTGACTCAGTTGCCAAGAAAGCTCATTTATTACAATAAATCTAAAACTATCCAATTTAGGCAATCTTGTTTATTTAGTTTTCTATAAACAATACCAATATGATATTTTTGTGAAATAATTAAAATTTTCCATTATTTAACATTTTAGGGATATTATAAAAATTTGGTGATGATCAAAAGTGATCTAAATGTTGAAAATGAGCTTTATTGCAACTCCTCATGTGCTGCCTTATTTTGAAATTTATGTCTTTGGTACTATGTGAATAGTGCTTGATAATGAGAAAGTTGCAAAATAATTGATATTTGATGATTATTAATATGTTAGAAGTATTAGATAAAATTTTGAATTAATTTGAAAGTCTCAAAGGCACCAAACCTTAGAAATATTCATACTACCTAACAAGCTAAATCTTTAATATTTCTTGTTGAGGCTTGTTGCCAGGAATTAAAGTTTATAGCATAGTTAATGTTTGAACTCTATTGGATAGTTATTTAAGAGAGCTAATTGTTCTCATTACTTTAAATAGAAAGGTTGTATATCAACCTTGGACATAATGATATGTGATGATAAAAGTAGTTGAATACATAAGAATAACAAATCTTGTTAAACAAAAATTTTATGACATAGTTAGTATTTTAAGCATACCTAATGAAATGAGTAGTTGATGCATATGGCTGGTATCTTATTATTACTCATCTTGAATATGATTTGTAAAGGGAGATATGTGTCGTTCACAAGAAAAGAAAGGCATGGTAAAGGTTAGAAGGATAAGATTGATATGTATTATATTAGAAAACACCCAAATCAAAAGACTTGGTAGGAAAATCAAATGAAATTTAGGAGAATCGTAGGAGTAATTTTTTATTTGAACTTATATAGAATTTTTATGAAATTTTATTAGGAAATGTAATATATTAACATCTAATTAAACCCAATAATAAATTTAGAAAAATTCAAATAGGAATTTATTTAAATTCAATTACTCAGTAAGTTGAAAAGTGAGAAATTAGATCGTAAAATTTAAACAAATTAATTTAAAAACCCTTGGGCTGAAAAATTTATAAGCCTAAAATGTATATAGAAGTTCAAGAATAAAATTTCAAAAATATCTAAAAGTTTAGGAGCAAAACTGCAAAGAAAGTGAGAAATTTGAGGTTAATTTTTATTGATATCAGGCTAGTTTGACCTAAATTTTAAAGGTATAAATCTAATTTCTAAGGCCCAAAAATATGGGCCCAAGCTTTTAAAAGAAGCCAAAGACTTAAGTGTGAAAAAAAGCAAAACTAAGGGCTAAATTGTGACAACTCCTTTTATATTTCAAGATAGCTTATTTTTATTGGATGTTATGGTCATCATTTCTTTGATTTGGGAGGAAATTTGGACACGCAAGACCATCACAATTGTCCTAAGATTTTTCTTAAAAAAATTCAATAAATAATAGAAAGAAAAATATAGAAATTTATCAATTTTTGTAGTTCGACTTTTTAGGCTTTTTATATAAACATGAGCTGGCCATTTGGAGCTGAAAATTTCTGCTTCTTGGCTAGCCACAATGTGCAATAGAAGAGGACATTAAGGGAATTCAAGTTTTCATTAGCAATTAAAGGGTAAGTGGCCACTACTTCTTTTTCTTTAGAATTTTTCCATAAATATGATGATATTGTTCCAAATTGTTTTGTGTGTAGCCATGTATAAAGATATGGTTCTAATTTTATAATTTTTTATATTATTTGATGATATTAGGATGTTATTGGGTAGGGAAAATTAGTAGGAAAAGTTTCACTAAAATAGATTAAAAGATGATTTTAGAAAAGTGTATAAACAAGATTCTGTTTAGGAGTTTTATTAACATGTTTCTATTTCCCTCTTGAAATCATGTTTGAAAATTATTTTAATAAAAAAATTTATTTTTTAATTTCATAATTATGTTAGGAAATATGAGGAAAATTATGAGAATTTTTAGAAAATTTTAGAAATGTGAAAAGCCAGTAGTTATAAACCTAAAAGGAATGAAATCAGAACAGAATACTGGTAAGTTTCACTTCTATTCTTGGGGTATTTGGGAAACTAAATAATGGATTAAAATTATGAAAATTAGTGTAATTACCCTTCCATATATTTGGAAACCCACAGCCAAATTTGGTGATATTTGAAGTTCATATGGTTATCTAAAAAAATTTTCAATTTTAAGTGCTCTAGTGTAATCCTGATTCTAGACCTTATCTGCGTAATCTCAAGTTTGGGAATTTTTGAACCATCGAATGATTAATAAAAATTATAAAACCTTCATAATATGTTATAAATTATTTTAGAAAGTTTTTTCAAAAATTTAATAGCAATCAAAGTTGATTTGATTGTCTAAATGATAAATTTGTTATGACAGCTCTAGTGTAGTTCAAACATGTTAGCTTTAAGTTCATACTTTTAGTACATGGTGAAACTTACAAAATTCATTATACAATAATTAAGTTATTCACTATTGGATATGTTATGGATACTATATTAAAATTTGATAATTTATGAAAGTGTTTTGAAAATTAAAAAGGCCTTTCCATTACAAGACACTCCATATTAGCTTTGTTTGAGAATTTGTTCTCACTTCTGTATAAATTGTTGTCATGACCCACTTTTGATCGTGACCGGCTTTAATTCCGTTATTAGTTTCCACAAGCTTAACTATTTTTCACTCTTTTTACCTAGTGGAAATATTCAAATTTCAAGGGAACTCAAAATTTATTTAAGATTTATGCGAAAGACAAATAAAGTTCCCCCATCTTTGGATACTTCCTGAGGGCCACATGCCCTAAAATATAAAATTTGTATTATCTAGATATGATAGAATCATCATACACACAATGCAATATAGTTTCAAACTTATACACATATAATCTATTTAGGAGATCAAATAGTCTAACGATTCAAAGTTGGGGATGCTAATCTCAATTCCAACTGTTAAATCTTTTTGATTCAGATGGTCTTTGATCTTCCATGAATGCTAACCTGGATACATTAAATTAGAACAGAGTAAGTTCCAAGAACCCAGTGAGTATATAGCTACTACTAACTTAGTAAGTAATTAACTTAGGTATATTAAAAAGTGATAACAAACCAATTTCTGAATTCCTTGAAATATATCAGGGATTCATGTATATATAATTGAAATTCTATTTCATGTAACACAATTACAAAAGTCTCAATTTTCTATTAGAATTCATGATCATGTACTACCCACTCCAGTAGGCATCATACACAAAAACTGCTATTAAAGCTCAAATACAAACAGATCGTTACAATCACATTATCAATACAAGTCAATCACAAATAGTTACATAATATCACATATTCAAATATAGTAAACATACATATAATTACTCTATGGTATCAAGATCAATTTCATATCTCTCTCAATCATTAGTCAGGAATTTCTCGTCTGACTTTTGAATCAATATCATATCCATCTCATGTAATTCGTCAAGAAATTTCTATCTGATTTTCACATCATTTCTTTATCACTGATAGCAATATTCAATGTCATTATTCTAGCATCATTCGTCATTTTCCAATGTCTCAAAAAGTTCAATTCACAACACTCGTATATAATTATTTATACAAAAATATAGAATTGATACTAATAATGAGGAAAACATAATTCAATATTTAAAAATATCTTTTAATGTGATAATAAAAAGTGATGAGATATACACTTACTTGATGACGTGCATCCATTGTAGAAGTTGATAATTAATCCTTGTCTTCCTCTTATCTTCCTAATTTACCATGTAAAATAGTAATATTATAAACACAGAAATACCATTTATTTTATTTTTAATTATTACAAATCAAATTTTTTTGGTAATAACATGATAGTATCCCTCAGTATTAATTTTTTATATTTTCTAACATAGATTTTCGCATTCAAATATCATAGTTTAAAATTAACTAAAATCAACTTTGAACACTATGATACTAACTTTTATAGAATGAATATGTTCTAAATATAATAACCTAGTATCTTACAAGTTTAAATTATTATTTTATCCATATTATACCAGTTATTCAAATAAGATGATAAAATCAGATTTTCCGAATTAAGCATAGAATGGTCAAAATATATGATTTTATGCTTTAAGAAAGTCTTATCCATGTTACTTTATAAAACTATTTACTTGTTTGCCAATACTTCCCCATTCATCTCAAGAGAGCATATTACATCTCCTTTCCACCATCAATTTCATTTTCTTCAAATAATATTATAACTGCCATCTTAATCATAATTTTTCAATATTTTAAAAATAAGTAAATTATCATGTCTATAACTAATTGTTTCAAACAATAATCTTATGCTTTTTTTTATTCATGGAATCCTATCCTTCCCCTTACTTTTTCCAAAATTTCCATTTATAAGGTAGAGGATAGGTATATCACACTAGCATGCTACTGCTTATATCCTACACATATATATTTATATAAATTTCATTTTTTTGAATTATTGTTATAGATATTCAAAACATTCCCAGAATAATTGTATAATGTTGTACACTACTATAACAATCCAATATGAACTCAAAATAATTAACTCACTATAATATGATTCCCCTGCTATCATCCGGGTCAACTGTATCTTACGGCCTCTCACTCTAACTTAAGCTGCGGTTTTGCTGCTCTCTTTTGAACACCAAATCATGACTTTCCAGAAGATGGTTTGCGGATGAACACAGCAACAACAGAGGTTGAAAACGACGATCTTCATGCTAGAAAGAGAAGGTGTAGGAGCTCGTCATACAACCCCCTGATGATTTTGGTTCTACTTTCCATGAGGCTTCCTTGCTCGCGCCCGAACATTAACACGTCCAGAGCTGGCTCAAAGTGGCAACTGCAGCACAAGACGTTCAACTGGGTGAACGGACACAAATAAGAGGGAGCTGTGGCCGAAAATGGGAAAAAGAGAAGAGACAAGTGCAGGGAAGAGAGGCGATGCTGTGTGTCTAAAAGGAAGCTGCTGGAACTTTTTAAGAAAAAGAGGATTAAGCAGTGCTGCTGTCCCCAATCCGAAACTTTATTTGTGCCCAGGAGGTACTAATTTGAAACTCTCTATGCGGTACTAATGAGATGAAATCAGTGCAACACAGAGAGAGGAGAAAAGCTACGTTCTTTGTAAAGAAACCTACTTGGAGAAGACGTCCTCTTGGTGGTGAAGTTATGGCCGAGAAAGGGAAGGAAGGAAGAAAGCTGGCCAGACCAAGTGAGGTTGAGGGGTGAACTGAATGCAAGAGAAGCTGCTGAAAATGACGAAAGATCAATAGGGGAAGCAGGTCGGTACTGGTTTAAAGAGAAAAGGGGGAACCGCCTAATGAGAAACAAGGCGGTGGCATATAAGGTGGGAAAAGAGGAGCTGACCGGTCTGCATGTCTGAAGGAAAGAAAAGAAAATAAAATGCTGAGCTGTGTTGTACCCTCACAAAAAGACAAAAGAGGAGGGCGGTTGAGGTGAGAAAATTTTCGAAAAAATAAAAGAGAGAAATCAGAAAACTTGTAGGCAAATGTGGGGCCTATGGGTTTTGTTACCGTGTGTTTCATGGTAAGCTCAATGCTCCCTTAATCTTAACCCTCCATTTTGCTTACAAATTCTAAACTTTAAAATCTCATGTCATATATTTCTTAATCCCCCACGTATCTATGTTTATACCAAGCTAATATATTTAAATCTCTTAAAATTATTATTTCAAATTTTCATAAATCTTTGTACTCTTCCTCATACTAAAAGAAAATTTGTTACATATATATATATATATATATATATATATATAAATGAATAAATTTTAAATATTCTTATAAATATTATTCTAATATTTTAGAACTTTTAATTCAAATAGATAAATTTAAAACCACAAATTAGTCAAATGGAATAAATATTCTCCATTATTAAAAATTTATAAAATTTTAATATCAACCTGGGATATTACAATTGTACTAGAGAATCATAATGGTGTAAGATAATTAACCTTTGATAATTCATAATGAGTTAATAAAATGTCAAGGGTTGTCGATAAATTTTTAGTAAAATTTAGAATGAGTTTAAGTAGTAAAAAGGGGATCTACTTTTGGATTAATGAAGTATGTTTTGAATGAATATCACAAACTTGTTATTCAAATAGCTTTTAGTTTTGAAATATCATATGTTATATTTGTTGTTAAAATAATTAATAAAACACTTATGGCTAAGTTGATATTTTGACCATACTTATAATATGTGATAATGGAATGCACGATTGATGCCTATGATAGCTTGATTCTTATTTGTTATATATGGAAAAATATGTATTGTTTATGCAACTTATTTCTAGGAGGACAGGTATAAGGTGGGACTGAAGTTATAAAGAGGAAAACCTCAATGCTAATTGTAGCCATTTAGCTTAATAAATATCATTTTAAAGAAAGTATTATTAATAATTTATTATGTGATGAATATTTGAATGTATTGATATATATTTAAATTGTTATGATGAAAACTTTCATTGTATAAAAAAAAAGAGGGAAGTAGCCATTCACTGAGTAATTTTTATTACTCACGCTCTTGTATATTGTTTCTTTTGTAGATATTGATTGCAATCCCGATAAAGCAAATTGACATATGTGTTGAACCCTTCCTCTACTTCATAAAGGCGTGCCACTAGAAAAGTTCATGAGATAATTTGGTTTATATGTCAAAAAGTATTCCTTTTCAGTGTTATTATATACTAATAGTATCATATTTTGTATACTTTCTAAATATATGTATATATTTCTCTTATTACTCGTATCAATTTGTATTTCAATGCTTATATAATTACAAGTATTTTCTTACTAGATGCATGATAGTAGAAGTGGTGAGAAAGTTAAAGAGTGTCAAAGCTTGTAAAAGTATTTACTTAGTAGATCTACGCTAATTAGATATCTTTACGCCGATCATGATACCTTAAAATTAGGTCATGACAAATAACACTGGACTAAAGATATAAGGTGAAACTCACACATCAACTAAACCACTTTAATAAATATTAAACATAAGAGCTTTAATTGTTTATTATATATTGTTATATAAATCATATTTTTATGGCAAAAACTCTATAAAAAAGAAGAAAAGTAACTATTCATTGATTATTCCAATATTCACATTCTTTTTATTGTATTTTATTTATAGATTTAGAATATAGATTCCATAAGGATGACTGACACTTTTGTGAGAATCTTCCTCTCACCTTCAGGAACCTTCTAGGTAATGTTTTGTTATAGGCTCCAAATGTCTACAACAGGTCCCTGAGTAGATTATGTTGTAAAGTTTAGAGAAATAAATTTGAAGCCTTTCCCTTTCCAAGCCAATCTTGTTCAACAAATCCATTCACTGGAAGGCATAGTTAGTAGTTTTGGTTTGATCAACATGCCAACTTCACCTTCTTCCTCATCCATAGATTCAAATCCTAATGAAAATAGTAAATGGAAATATATTGGCCCTAATTAGAAGTTTTATCTTTTGATAGTATTTATATACAAAGTTATGCTTTCAAAAAATTTGCATTCTTATATAAATATCTTTTAATATGTTTAAATTATGGGGTGAACTTCTGATGGACATGTAAATAGTACTATTTTCTATAAATGCTTATTAGTAAAGTTAAGATAGTAAGTGAATTAAAAGTGTCTTACAGACTTGTAAGAACATCCAATTAGTATATTAATACTAGTTATATATTTTTACACTGGTCACGACATTTGACAATTAGGTTATGATAGGCATGCTATTAAAATTAATGAAAAAATTGCAATAATAAAACCTAAATCACTTATAACTATATAATCAAATTGTAGTTCAAAAAGTTGTAATAATTATAAAATATGCAAAAATGATATATTATTAAAAATGAGATTTGAAATTAAATTTCAAATCTGATATATATTAGATCGAGTTTTGCAAATTTGTCTTACTATCTTATATTTAATGATAATCTTTCATTTGCATTTGAAACCCTCTTTTAAATCTAAGGTTTTATGCATATAGCATTGTTATAAAATATATGCACTCATAGATTAAGCTTATGATTTCATTAATGTAAAATAAGTACTAAAAATAGAGCAAATGTCATATGTGTATCTATATACATATAATTAAGCAATATATTTTCATATTTGTGTAATATATTTGATTTTTTAGGCTAGGTTTTTTTATTAGTTTAATGTGTTATTTATATATATTTAACAATTATTTTTTATTTCAAATTGCTTTGATTGGCTTGTGTTTAAAAGAAAATTGTAGTTTAGAAATAGATAATAAAATTTTCAAATTGTTTAGAAAAATGATATAGAATTAATTCAAAAATTGATTTAAGCATTTGTTAATTATATGTAGTAACTAATGATTAAATAATGTGTTGAATTTAGAATGAAAATAATTAGTTGAATAAAATATAAAAATAGTTAACAAATTATTTAGTCAATGCATTAACTAAAAGGAATAGTTGATTATGCACAATGTAAATAATTACCTAAAATGAATTGAATTAAACATTTAAATTTTGTTAATATCATTGGTCAAGATTTTGTGTAACTCATTTGGATTTACATTGATATAATTGGATCCTTCCTTTGTGTGTGTGTGTGCTGTGTGCGTGTGTGTGTGTGTGTGTGTGTGTGTGTAGAGAGAGAGAGAAAGATAATAAATATAACACTTAGTCTCTCATTTATAAATATAGTAACTATTACATTCTTCAAATTTTATAACTAGCACCATTAGTCCTTTATTTTTACTTTTATTATAATTATTTATCTCTCATTTCTTATATAACACTAAAATAAATGGTAAAAAATATAATAAAAAATAAGCATATATTTGATATTATTAAGACAAGATTTAATAATGAATTTCAATATTAAGAATGATAATGGAGCAGAGTAGAAGCAAATCTGCCTCAAACTACCTTGCTCTATACCACTACCATCTACCTTCATTTTGTCCCACCCCACCAATGCTCCATAGAATCTAAAAAAATAGAAAAAATTAATAAAAATATTAAATTTTACATATTTGAAATTCAAATAAAAATAATATATAATATTTAATATAATCTCATTGTATAAGTCTAGAAATACACATAATTTAGTGAACAATTTCAAATTATAAGGAAAACAATGAAGATATATAGTGTATAAATTAAGAGAAATACCAAATTTTCTTTTTTTTTAATTTTTCATATAATAGTGAAATTTAAAAATTAAAAATAAAATTATTAAAAAGTATTTTTGATAGTTAAATTGCTAAACAATTTACATATATAATACATGCATATATTATTTATATAGATAAATTTATAATTTTATATATGTTAAGTTCTATAGGGAAAATTGCACTGTCATTGCCCCACGCTTTAAACTTACTTTAGGGCAAAAACCTACCTTGCACCTTGCCTAGCAAAACAAATTATTCTATTATAACCATACCAATTGGGGCAAAATCTACAAGGCAAGTATTTTCCTCATAATTTTGCCATCCCTATTCAATATTTTTTATTCATTTTAATATTACAAGCGAGTGATGAATAATTATAGCAAAAAAAAAAAAGAAATCAATAGTGCTAGCTATAAAATTTAATGAATGTAATAATCATCACTTTTATAAATGAAGAATTAAATGTTAAGTTTACTATATATATATATATATATATATATATATATATATATATATATATATATATTCAAAGCAAAATCCATTCACTTAATGTAGGATCTATCTAAGGCTCCCTCTAGATGAATTGCATTCAATTTTGTATATTTCTTTAGTACTCCCTTGAAATAGGGAATATTATTTATAATTTTTTACATAAATCTCATAACCTTTTTCATAAAATGTTGAAATTTCTTTCATAAAATTTACAATTTTTTTCATAAAGCTCCTAAAATTTTCATGCCATAACTGTCATTATCAATATAATAAGATTTATAGAAAAAATTGTAAAATCTTATAAAAAAATTATAAGATTTATGTGAAAAGTGGCTCTCCATGACGTATGAAAAAAATTGTAAAGTTTATGTAAAAAGTAGCAAATTTTATAAGAAAGTCTTGTAAAATTTACAAGAAAGGGTATAAATACTACCCCAATATGAGGTAATACTAAAGAATTATCATATAATCCATCTTTTTTTTTATTTTTTTGGTTTTCAATGTTTTCACATTAACTATTTGTTATATTATAAAAAGGATAAATTATACAAAACCCCTTTATCTATTTGCAATGTGTATATAACCTCTTAAACTATGAAAATGTACCAATAACCACTTTAAACTTCATAAATTGTACATTTAAACCATTTTATTCGTCAAATTTAATGAAATAAGTTATTTTGTTGCTATATTTAGAACTCTAGTCCCATACATTTTTATCTTCAAAATTTAGCATCTCTAGATGTTGAAGTTTAACTTATATGTTGGAAATATCTACTACTAATATTAAAATTTCAATTGTATCCCATTTTTTTAAGGATAAATATCTATTTTATAATAGTAATTAGTTATATGATTAGTATATAACTTATGATGTTAAATTTAACAAGTGAAAAGTTAACATAAGGGATTATATGCATAATTTATAAAGCTTAGGCAGCCTATCCATATATCTTTATAATTTAAGGGGCATATGTATATTATGAATAGTTAAAAGGAGTTCTATGTAATTTATCCTAGAAAAATCATGTAACTTATAACGTAATCAGAATTGAAAATAGAATATGCAATTAAGTAATTCAATTACATCAAATGTTTCACCTATTTTAAATATTTTTATAATAAAATAAAATTTTGTTATGTTACATTTATATTATTAATTGATAATGACATCAAAGCTTTAAATAATAGGAGTGAACAAAAAACATATAATAGAGTAAATAAAAAAAAAGGAAATATTGTGTGAGTTGTAAAACATTGACAAAATACTTAATCAATATATATTTAATTTGAAATAGATTAGTACTTGAAAATTGATATCTTGAAAATATATAAAAAATTCACATAAATGAATTGGTTTTGAGTTTCAATTTTTTTTATAAAATAGAGTATATAATTAATTAATTCTATTAATATTTTTGTATTAAAATTTAAGCTTATATAAAATATTATTATAATAAAATAAAATATAATTTATTATATCAATATTACTAGGTGATACTAGTGTTTGAATAACAAATAATAGAAGTAGACATAAAAAAGGCCCAAAAATATGCAATTAAGCATATAAAAATAAGAGACACAATACATGATTTATAGAATATTAAAAGTTAAGAATGGAATATGTATTAAGTAACTAAATTAAATTAAATATTTATCATATTAAAATTTTTTTAAAAAATAAAATATAATTTATTATATTTATACTACTTAATAATTCAAGAGTCTAAGCTATAAAAAAAGAGTATATAAAAAGACAAATATGTGATGAGATAAATAAGAGAAACAATGTTTGAGATTTAAATTGATAAAAGTTAAAAGTGTAATATATATATATATATATATATATATATATATATATATATATATATATATATATAATTAAACATACAATAAGGATGGACATTAAAAAAAGAAAAAAAAAGTAACAACCCACAATGGAAATAGACGGCATTTTGTGAGTTATAGAATTTTAGGGTATAAAATGTAATATAGAAGTAATTGTTTCAACTGTGGTAAATTCTTAATTTGTTTAAAATATTTTTATAATAAGAAATATTTTTATACATATGCTATATAGTAATATTTATACTTGAGTTATAAAAATAGAAATAGATAAAAAATGTAATGGAATGGATAAAAGGAAAAAATGTGAGTTATAAATTAATATAATATAATAATTAACCATAAAGTAAATTAGTACATAAAATAATAACTAAAAAAATGACAAGTAAAAAGAAAAATTAGAAAGGGGTTAGTCCGTAAAGAAAATGGAAGAAAAAAGGATGAACAAATGTATTCAGAATTCAAAACACAATAGTGCATTAGTAAATTCATGTTCAAATGGGGGGAAATAAACTCAAGAGAAAATGATAAAAGATGAAGATCTTCTTAACCAAATCATAAAAAAGCTAATGGATTGAAGATGAAAGAGGTACAAATGGATGAATGGGAGAAAAAGGAGATGCTAGTGATTAGGATTTTGACATGCTTGAAGGGGAGAAGGAAAATATTAACCTTAATGCATTAATAATTTTGAATAGTAAGGGCTATGGGTTAGTGCAACAAGACATTAATGAGAAACAAATCAATAAATAAGAAGAAAGGAGGTAAGTATTATCATGTAAAGATACACTAATAGGTTTTAATGGAGATAGTTAAGAGGATAGTGATACAAACCACATGCATGATATGAAAGATAAAGAAGAGGATGAGTTATATATGCAGGGGGAGGAGATTGAGAAAGAAGTTAAGGATCTTGTCTGCCTAATAGTGAAAGGGTCATTAGAGAAGTAAAAAGAGTTAAACGAATCTTGGAAATTAAGCTTTAATTGTAAAACTTCTCGGGATAAGGCTAGGGATATGTTTTTTGAAAGCCAAATTGTAGAAGCTATAGACATTGCAAGGATCTTTTGAATTCATTGACAAGGGAAATGATTATTTTCTATTAAGATTTTTCAAATAATAAAGACTATAACTATGCTCTTAAAAAGGACCATAGATGGTGGTAAACCATTATTTAATTGTACAAAGATGGAAAGCAAATTTCAATCCATTTAAAGATGATTTTCATGAGATTTATTGAATTTTAGTGAAAAATAGTCTTACTGAATCATGTGAAAAAGTGCAATATTAAAATATAGATAAGATAATAGTAAAGTAGTACTTGTTGAATCCATTATGATGATATGAATGAATGAATCATGATCAGTACAATTGATGAACAAGAGTCACTCCTCATATTAGCCCTAGTGGTCAACAAAAGTTTTGGAAGAAAGATTGTCATGATAGGATGTGAACAAATTGACTTAAAGTTTATGAGTAGAAATTTTGTATTTATAGAAAATACTAAATTGAGTGGAAATTAACCCATAATTAAATCCTATCCATTTTAATTACTAGGAATAATTACAATGATTTGCCCAAACCTAATTATCACTAATAGGTAGTTAAATCTCATTAACACATTAACATTTCTATATTAAGTGGTCTATAATGGGAATTTAATCTAATTTAATTTTATAATTAGAATTAAATTCCAACAATCTCCCACTTGTATCACAAAATGTAAAAATTATGGCAATTACAATGTGTTATAACATTATACTCATAGGTTTAAGTTGAAATTATAAGCATCCAACAATCCATAACAATTATATTTAATAAAGAGATTAATGTTATGCATACTTTGTACCTATACTTGGCTAGGCAAATGAAACTTAGCATCTAATAGGGATAATGACATAAAGCATGCATAACAAGATTCACATATTACAAGATAATATACGTGATTATATGTAAATCTCCATACAATGGTCCTAACAACTGCCTAAAATGCCAAATAAGAGTTAATATTTTCAATACATTAATGAGACACAGTCTAAATATGTTTATTCACAATTATAAGATAAGGTTTAAATGTCTTTACTCACATACCATAACAAAAAATGCACAATACATGGCAATAATATGAACATCTCATTATAAGTATTTTTTAAAACTTATCACAAAATGTCAATGAGCTCATACCATCAAGACTCCTACTAACCTAAGACACTAGAAAAGTTTAGAAAAATTCACATTATTCATATGATCGTTCTTTATATTCCACTCCTAAGTCTTTAGTTAATGGATCTACAAGAATATGAATCATAAATACAAGTAATAATTTCGTATATTTTCTCTCTCACAAATAAGTACTTCACTTTGAAGTCCTTACGTGGCAAATTTGTCATTATTGATAAAAAAAAAATCCTATAACAATAGTATTGTCATGACATAAATTTAATTAAGGTAAAAAAAATACTTTACCCTATTAGATTGAAAAGGAAATTTATAACACTCAATATGCCTTGCTTTTTAATGAAGGTTATTGCTATTAACCGCATAATAATTTCCATGACATATCTCTTCCTGACATATATTGTCACGACCTACTTTTGATCATGACCGATGTAGATCTCATTACCGATTTCCATAAGTCTTAAGAAGTTTCGTTCTCTCTACTTAATGAGAGTTTCCAAATTACAGAGGAATTTATAAAAATTATTTTGATATTTTTGCAGAAAAACAGACAAAATGTCCTCTGTTCTTAGATAATTCTCGAAGGCCACACACCTTAAAATATAGAACCTGTATTAAACCAGGTACGACAGTATCATGTACAAACATCATACTACACAATTACAACATATATATAAATGACTCAATGCATCATAAGAGGAATCACCGTTATAATCATCAATTCATTTCTAATTATAATTCAAAACAACCCCCAACTGTCAAATCTTCCAAGCGGCCTTTGATTCTCTATGGATGCATCAGACATACAATAGGCTCAAGTTTCAACCTAAGAACATTAGAAATTAAACAAAGTGAGTTATGAGAACTCAGTGAGTACATATCTACCACTATTTTGTAAGTGATCAACTTAGATATATTCAAAAGTAATAGCAAACCATTTTTTGGATTCTTGAAATATATGAAACCATATCTTGAAATAGAGATTCACTGCACATGACTTAAACCTTATTTCTCATAATACAATCATAAGAATCCTAACTTTCTATTGGAATTCAAAATCATATACTACCCATTCTAGGTAAGCATCACACACAAACAGCCGTTAAGGCTTAAATACAAATAGATTGTCACAATCAAATCATTAGCACACGTCAATCACAAATAGTTATATGATGTCATATATTCAAATATAGTAAGCATACATATAGTTACTCTATGGTATCAAGGTACAATTTTTACCTTTCTCAATTATTAGTCAGGAATTTCTTGTCTAACTCTTGAATCAATATCATATCCATCTCATATAATTCATTGAGAATTTCCCATCTAACTTTTATATCATTTCTTTATCACCGATTGCAATATTTGATATCATTATTCTAGCATCATTCATCACTTTCCAATGTCTCAAAAAGCTCAATTCACAATACTCGCATACAACTATATTTATATAAAAATATAGAATTGATGCTAATAATGAGAAAAGCATAACTTAATATTTAAAATATCTTTTAATAAGATAATAAGAAGTGGTGAAATGTATATTCACTTGATAAGACTTTACCATTCTTGAAAGTTCAGAGTATCTATACCTATTTCCTTTCCCTTCTATTTCATAAATTATATGAATAACTTATAAATACATCAATTTTATTTGGTTTCTTACAATTTACTATCCTAGAATCTCGTTCCAATATTTTAACTATTGGAATATATCGTAACATAGAGATCCTTAATTTGAACCATATGGATAAAATATTAAAATTGGACATTCTAAAACCCATTTCATGCCACTTGACTTTCTTAGTTTATTAACTTTCTTCATTATTAGATATTGAATGACAATAATAACAAGGTGTCACTAAATAATGATTTTCCGAATCCATATAATTTAGATATAAATATTATGATATAATGATCTAAACACATTCTAAACATACTATTCCAATACCACATACTTTAATATTCTTATATTTTCTTATACTAACCAAAAATTAAGATATACCTCTTAATCATTTAAATTCTCATTCTTTTTATTTTTCAAACTTATTACCAAAATATCAAGTATTCCTATAAATAGTGGCCCTTTTAATCAAAATAGAGAATGATAAAATATTAGATTTTGATAATCCAAATATACTCTAGATATATTAATTAAATATTTTTTAGCATAAAATTTTTATTTCAAATATGCTATTATATGATAATTTGAGATCAAACTTATGCATGTGAAAATATAAAAGGTTCCAATTTTAGAAACTCACATAATGTTGCTAGTTCATCTTAAATCGTTACATCTTTTATTTTTAAATTTATCGTTAAAAATCAGAAATCATCTATATGACAACTTTTCCAATCCAGAGTATATAGCAAATAAAATATTAGATTCTGATAGTAAGAATATATTTTAAGTATATTAATCTAATATTCTTTAGTATAAAATTATTTGCTTATCCATATTATACTAAGTGTCCAAATGATATGATAAAATGAGATTTTTAAATCAAATTCAAATTTTTCAAAATATGAAAACATAATATTTTACAAATATTTTAACCATATTATTTTAGCAGTTTATATCGTAAAAATTATATTATTCCCAAAACTCATCTAATATTTCAATTTATATACAAATAAAATATGCTAAATCACTGCCAATCATCAAACTCAAAAACTAGTTTGTAGCCACCCATTTTCATATACTTATAATCTATGAATTCAAAGCCCACTATTGAAATATAAAAATGATGCAATTATGCTTAGTCATCTACTTATTGATGCTACACAAATGACACTCATATATTTGTATTTAATTATTAGCATTTAGTGTAAAATTTTAATTCTTTTATTTTGTTTTATCTCTCTTTTTTTTCCTTTAAAACAGAAGAAATTTTACGGTTTAGTGATTGAGTTAGCATACCCACTTCCTTGAGAATTAGCCAGAGGCAAGACAAATCACACTGGAGGTTTCCACCTCCCCTCTAGGTTAATCGTGGCTGAAGGAAGATCATTAAACTGCAGGAGGCGTGCAGTCACCTTGATAACAACATGGACGAGTAGTCCAAAAGAGCTGTTTCAATCTATCATACAACTGTCGTCCGCCGCTCCATTTTTGCAGTTGAAAACTAACACCAAACGGTAACTAGAGGCTCCCTGGAACAACTGCACGAGAGATGTCCAGAAGCTATTATATGACCAGTCGGAGAGTAGCGACAGCAAACGGGGAGAGGACATGAAGAAAATGAAAGAAAGAAATAGACGCCAGTGAAAAGGAGAGAAGAACCGGGAAATTCATGTGTGGGTGTATATTCCTCTAAAAGCTGCTGGTGTAAAATTCTTTTTAGGAAAATAATGCCGTGTTTGGCTAAAGGTGAAAATGGAAGGGGTGGAGACGGAGGGGAGGAAATGGAGGTGGAGTTAATTTCACTTATATTATTTGGAATGAGTAAAAATGGAAGGGGGTAAAAATAGAAGTAAAATTAGTTTATTTTATTTAGAATGGGTGAAATTAAAAGGGGTGGAAATGGAATCGAGTCAAATTACTATCTTACCCTTATAATGTATTATTAGTTTTTATAATAGTATTAATTTAATAAACTCAATTGAAATATTTATAATATTGCAATAGAATCCTATACATTTGATAAGAGTTAATTTTTTCAAATAAATTAAATAATAGTAGTAATTTTTTTCCCTTCTACCTCTAATATTAATATTACATATTATTTTATTTAAATATTTTCAAATATTGAAACTTTGATGATATATGTTTATTTATTATATTTTAACTTGTAAAGTTTGAAAATTCATTATTTTTTATTTCTATAAAATTTTTTATTCATCATATTATAAATAAATTTTTATTTTATGTTTTAGAATTTTATTTAAATATAAAAATTATTTCCTAATTGAATTCTAGTTAAAAAATAGACTAAATTAACAACTTTTCAAGTCGTCTTAATAATGTTAATAATAGAATCTTGTTTCATCTATTTGATCTATTTAGATCTTATTCACCTGACAATAAATAAAAATAAGAACCTTTATTTAGTTCATTTTCAACTCATTATAGAATTTGAAACATAAATTAGAAAAAGAGCGTAGATTTATGATGACTTTAAATCCTATATAATGTCATCAATTAAAATTCTACTACGCATTAAAAACTTTCTTCTATAGAATAATGTAACGCTTTTATTGTTAGTTTAAGGACCAAAATTTAAATACCCTAATTCAAAACATATGTGTTGGTAGCCACCATATAAACGTTTCTCATTATCTTTTTCAAGAAAATTCAGATGAGATTTCACAAGTGTCTACTATAAAAATTTTAAATATATTTTTATATGTATATTATGTTTCAATTCAATAAATATCATTATTAATTAACTACTTAATTTATAATCCTAAAAATTAAATTATATAAATTTTGAAGGTTAATACAAAATTATTGGATGATGAATAAAAGGTTGTACATCATTATTTTTCTTTAACTTTTTCTTCATCCTTTGAACATTGGATTCATATTCATATGGATACTTTATTAGGATTCATATGATAGTGTATAAAAATCTGACAATGCCTGATTCTCTTTCATAATAGTTGAAATAGATTTCCAGCAAACTAATAAATTTATTGAATCTATTTTTAAAATAATTAATTTTCTACACATTTATTATTTATTATTAATATTTATTAGATACTTAAAATTCAATTAAAATGATATTTATACACAAATAACATGTTACTAAACCACCGATTTTATATGATAATCCAATTGCAAAAAGGAAAATTCTTAAAATGAAGAACAATGAGCATGTCATTTCTGCCAGCAACAGGGTTTTGCAACAATTATAAATTTCATCAGAAAGAAGGGAGGAGGAATAGCTGACACTAATTATCAACATAAAAATAAAATTTAATTATAATATCAGGAAAAAAATATTTAAAAAAATATTAATCCACTGTTTATCCTGGGCCGGGTTGGCTCCCTGTCCGGATTTCGGGTCAAGCCCAACCCGGGTTGACCCGACCCGGATCAGGAGGTTGCAGAATCACCCAAGTTGTAGCCGCCGCTCGAGTGCCTCCTCTAACCCACACGAGAAGCCAAACGGACGAATGGAAGCCGGTTCACCCACAGGGGAAGCCAAACGGACACTAGAGGCCAGAAACACACCATGATCAGACTACCTCCGCCGCAATGCAGTCGGCGCCACCCTTGCAACAAACAACCAGCAACGATAGACAAATGGCAAATATATGCAATAATAAATCGTACACCTGTCTTGGGAACTCCAAGGGAGAGCTTTGGAACCTCGTGGTCGAAGGAGGAGCGACGGGGGAAGGAGCGGTGGAGAAGGACCACAACCTTACAGGAAGCTGGTGGCTGAAGCAGACGCGGTGCATGGTAGATCAGACACCAAAGGATGATCTGCTGTCAGCCGCGAGCGGGGAGGGAGCGGCGGAGACCTCATCTGGCCCGATTGAGTTGTTGGCGGTGGTCTCGGCCTCGGGAACAGTCTCTTTACGGCAATAACACAACACGGGTGAAATACATCAGGAGGGAAGGGAACCTGATTGACAGTGGAGAAGATGGGAGCTGCAAGGGAAAAACTAGATTTCTGGGTGGAGAAGATGGGAGCTGTAAGGGAGAAGCTTTCTGGGTGCAGAAGATGGGAGGCAACTGCAAGGGCGAAGAAGGGCAGCAGCAGAAATGGAAAGAAAAAAGCCCACTGCACCCCTAATTACCCCCCATTTTGGAGGGGGAAATAATACTATGGATCCCACAAAACTTTTTTACCAACATTTTCACCCCCTCAATTTTCTCCCCTAATCCAAACAGGCGAAATTCAATTTTGCACCCCCTATTTCACTTGCCGAATTCCAACCCCCCTCAATTCACCCTTTCCAAACCGAGTGTAAAAGAGTCGGTGAGAGAGAGAGCCGAGAAAAAGCAGGAGGCATGGTGGTGGAAACTGCTGGAGAGTGGAAAGAGACAAAGAGCTTATGGGAATAAATAAGGAGAGAGGGACAATAGGAAAATGATGATAAAAAAAATGCACACATTCTGAAGGAGCTATTTTATCAACGATATAAGAGAGGGGGACTGGTTTTCTCTTTTCTTTTTTTTTTTGAAAGAAAATGAGCAGCACCACCTTTCATTAAAAAAAAGGAAAACCAAGAAATAAAGGAAGAAATAAAAGGAACCAACCTTCCAAAAATAAAATAAAAGAGAGAAAAAAAATATTAAAACAAGATTATCCAAATCCACCTATTTTAATCCCCATCATTTGATTTATTAAAATTTAATTCTATCATTGCCAATCTTCCCTAAATTTATGAATAAATGTACATACATATTATTAATTTCTCTTAATTCTGGAAAAATAAATTATTAAATATCCACAAATACTTCATAACACTTTTAATAAATAAATCTTAATATTCATATTTTATTTAAAATCTCAAAATTCTAAATCTTAATGATTCTCGAGAATAATTTATTAATTAGAGATTTTAACCACAATTGCTAAAATATATTTAACTTTTATAAAAAAGATTCTTTAAAAAAAATCATTTCAACTATTCTCAAGTTAATAAAGGTCATATAAACTAAATAAATAAATTTTGAATATTATTACAAAAATTATTTCCAATATTCCAAGTTTGTTAATACAGAAAAATAATTATAGTTCAAGTATCAATTGAATATAATACTTAATTATCTACAAGTAACAAAAATTATAAAACTTGAAATTTTACTTGAGATATTACATATATCCAATTATAGATTTATGATTATTAGGACAATTGATAAAACAAGTTTAAATAATTTATACATATAAGATCTCTTGATTTTTTTTATAGGTTAGTGTGTAATAAATTGTACCACCTAAATATAATGCCATTTACAATCTAAAACTACTGATTTAAATTAACAACAAGCTACCTATGATGGATGCTTATGGGATAATCCTTATCACTTAGAAAACATTTGGGCTTAGTAAATTTAATCCTTTCAAATTAACAGACATGAGAACACATTAACATGTTACACTCTTTTAGTATTAAAAATAAGATAAATCAAAATACCACTTGGACATGTATATTATAAGCTTGCCATAATTTCATTCTTAGGCCCACCACACTTTTACTTCCAAGCCTGTTAACCAAGTAGATATAACAACTTTGTCTTAACCAACATGTCTATATTATAGTTGACTTAGGAAACTATTATTGTCATACAGATCTAGAATTACTAAAATACTCGTACTTATCATACATTAATTTGCATTGCTCTCCTAATGTTTGAAAGAAATTATAATGTCATCAAAATGAAATACAATCGTATAAATGGATATTTCTAATTTCCCCTCTTAAAAACTATTTAGCTATCAGGTCACTAATTAAGAAAGTTACTTTCTTCTCCAACTAACATGGCTCCCACTAAAACAAATTAGTTCAAACTATAAGTGAGTTTTATAATATTTGAAGAAGAAAGTCTATGACAAACTACAACTTCCTCCTAAAAGTAATTATTAACTTCTAATTGACCTAATATTGAACTCACAATATTATATGAGCATCCCTTTAAACACAAAGTTGTGTTTTTCTTTTCTTCTAATTCCTAGGTTTTACAAAAATTTAATAGCTTTGCTATCTCGAAACATCCTTAAACGAATTAGTCCTATTAAATATTAAAGATGGCTTTAAAGTCATATTTCATATTTGCAATTCATAAAATCTTAATACAAGTTTATCAAAACATGTACCTAAATAAATACATTAAAAAAAAATTTTCTCGTCTAAATACAATAATTAAGAAAGATATGTTTTCATGGTGAAAAAATTATGTTTTTGGTACATAATAAAATGCAAAATAAAACTCCATATCTAGTTTTAAACACTTTTATAATGCTAACAAAAATTGGGGAAAATATTTAATACATGCTAAGTTAAAAAAAATTAAAAGATAAAAATAGCTTACATTTTCATTAAATTATAATAATTAAAAAATTGCATAATGAGCCTTTATAGCCCACTAGCCTCATTATTGGTTACTCTCTCAATTAATGACCTTTTCCTACTAAATTAAATTTCACAAATTTTCACTATTTGAAAATTAATGGATTAAGCAATCACTAGTTCAAGGATGCTCTATTTGATAGTCCAATTCAAAATAACAACTAGATTAAATTAATTCAAGTGAGACCAATTTTATATTTCAATTTTTCCTTACACTTAAATTTGTACTAATTATAGGTTCTACACTTAAAATCAGCATATTCACTTTCCAGAACTAGGCCCTATCAATCATAACTTGTCCTATCTGATGTCTTAACTGCATTTAATTGCATAGGTAGAGAAATTGAGGAAAATAAATTGAAAACATTCACATATATTTAACCTTAATCATGCTTGAAAGTTTCCTTTGTAAACTCTGCAATTAGGTTTAATATTATATTATAAGGCCCAATATTGATAGGGCATTAAATGTCTTATAACATAATACAAGGATTAAATATTATATTTATAAAATATAACACTAATGGAGAGATAAAAAGTTTAGAAATAGAATATTTACTCCTACACTTATGTTATCATTTACACATCACATTAATAATATCATAATATCATACTGATGAGGTATTAAAATATTATTAATATGACATTGATCTCTTTAGTCTAACAATCACTTCATTAAAATGAACAAAATTTTATGCAATTAAGCTCAAGATAGGTGGATTTACAATTATTTAAAACTCCATTGTATAACATAACTCCAAATGATTCCTAAAAAATATTTTTCTATATACATATATATAGAAAAATAATTAACAGACTAAATAATGTCCAAAAATTTCATAAATACATATATATGGAATCGCAAAATATTAAAGTCATATTATTAAAATTCTAGGCCCAAATAAATTCAAATGACCGTTTAAATTAAATGGGTAAAAATAATTAAAATATTTTTAATTACAAAAACATATGAAAAAACCTATAATTACAAGCTTGAAGAATAGAAATCAACAATGTAACTTTCACCACCATAGGATGCTAGAAACTTGACGAATGGATTGCACTTGCCACCTTTAAGAGTGAGCTTTGCATGTACAACACTATTCATCTTCTTCTTCTTTAGCCAGGTTAACAATTAGGTGAACTTAAGCTAGTTATATGTCACGACTGAAAACTAAGAGTTGTGATTGACATATGACCATAAGCGAGAAACACAATCATATAAGCCAAGTAAGCATAAAACAACTTGTAACTTGTTTCAAACCCCAGTGGGCATATGACCATTGCACATTCACTAATTTTTCACAGTACATAGTCCTAAATAGACTTTCTCATTTTTCAATATGTACTTGTTAATCCATATATTAACAAAATACCCATATCATTTTGTAACTAGATAATTCTTCATAATTTATAACAAAATATATGTGTATATATATCAATAAAAGCATACCTTGCTTGTGGGTTTAATGGAGCATATCTAAAAGTATTCAAATTTTACAACTTTTAAAATATATAAAAGTTTTACATCAAGCCTACACAAATAAAGTGTAAGGCTCATCATAAGAGAATGCTCCTCTCTTTCTTTCTAAAGAGCTACAAATGATAGATTCAAAGCTAAATCCCTATTTGAAAAATATTACAATAAATAAAGTAAGTCATTGACTCAGTGAATAAATAATATGAATTCCCAATGGAAATAGGGTAAGCTAAGGCACGAGTTTTTCCAATTCAAATTGATATTATAAGAGTTATGCAGTCATATTTGATAAAACATCATTTGAAATATTTATTAGAAATAGAATACTAAAACCTGAGTTTCAAGTGTTGGGTTTCATACACATCATGTAGTGCAGTGGAAGGTAAATTTTTTAAATTCATGTAATATGAAACCTTTCACCAGATTAATGTGCAGGGACATAAATTAAGAATCAAAAGATTACCTTTTAAAGTGCAAATCTGAATCACAAGCACAATTAGGTGATGGTGCCTCTACAATATCTACACAGAGTGAATGGTGACTTCTTAACCTCCATGAATTTGCGAGGATTCATCTCTCAAACGAAGAGAGAAGAATTTAGTGTGGTTTTGTAAGGTATTTTATGTAGTTTTACTGGTGGCAAATTTTCTTATTTTTATGTATCAATAATAACGCCCTTATGCCTCTCATATATAGCTAAAGGCATGCATCTTTACTAGTCATACTAGTAAAATCGTAACTAACCTAATCTTACTTATCCACTAATAACTTATCTCTAATATAGTGAGAATGAAGAGAGATAAGGCTTATCCATTAGTTATTTAATATTACTTTAATATTAATAACTAAATATTATCAGATAATAATATTATCTAATAATATAATTATCTAATATTAAATTATATAATAATTTGATATTACTTTAATATCACATAATATAATAAAATATATATTACGTGGATAATATATATGTTAGTGTATATGCTCTAAAACTAATCATATTGATAATTGTAAATTTGAATCATATTATTTTAATAGTAATTCTAATTGTCATATTTATATATATTGTTTATGTAATAAATTTAATTGTGATAATAATCTCAGAATAATTATATTCTTAAATGTTCCTAGTCATATATCATTATGGATTGGGTTGCTTTGATATGTTAAGACTAACATATGCGGTGACTTATATGAGATATTAAGTCTGTAAATGAGTACAAGTTAGAGAACTTGTATATTGGACTAACCTATCCTAAGAACACTATATGGATCATTATATGAATGTCATGAGTGACTCTTAATGATCATTATTAATATAGTCCTTTAACCTGAGATTGTCAAGGTTCCCTACATGTGAGTTTATATTTTGATACTACTCACTCATGGTTGAGTGAATATAAGGGTAGTTATTGGATATGTCACATATCATGCGGAGGGGTTTGTGTGATCAAGATGGAATTTGTCCCTCCTATATAATAGGAGTGACATCTATGGGCCTCTTGATTAAGTAAGGCTGAGAAATTGCATGGTCATACTTAAGCGAATTGACATGGGATGTCAATTACATTTGCTTCAATTAGCATACTTATGAATCAAGAAACCTTTAGATTGGACTATACGGGAATAATATGGTCCATGTCTCATGCTCAATTTAGATGTCTAAGACAAAAGGATATATATAATGATCACATATACAAGTTTAGTCGAATCACTAACTTTCTCATTACTTAAGTAATAATGATATGTTGCTAGACACCGCTCATTGTTTATGATCATTAATATGATTAATAATAATTGTCAATATAATGAGAGCTTGTAGGGTTGCACACTTAAAGCCTAATGGATTTGGAATTGATGGATCAAATTGTTTGGGCCTAATATTTAGGAATTCCATGTTATAATTATAAGGCCCAATAATAAGCCTATAATTATACGTGAAACAAAACCTAATTACTTAGGATTTTCTATGCACCTATTTAAATAGGCATGTTGGGTAATAATAGATGATTATTCATGCATCCCTAAAGCATAGAAAAATCCTAGCACCCCTTCTTGATCATAACCCTTGAAGAGGTGTAACTAACACTACAAGACAAAAGAGAAGAATTCCAACCAGTGTTCATGAAAACATTCATTAGTAATCTACTAGTTTGTGTGGATACCTAGGAATCTTCGACCGAAAGAAAGTCGAAAAGGTGATCAACAAATGAGTTCCTGAATCATCTGAAAAATATCGATCGAATCCTCATTCTAATCTAACGTTTTACATGGATCCGTTAGTTAGGATCGATTAATTCTACTGCACTTGTTTAGCTCCCGATCCTAACAATATATTATTAGTTTGATAATATATATATATATATATATATATATATATATATATATATATATATATATATAACATATATATAAAATAATAAACCTAATTAATAAGTTTTTAGTCTAATAAAAAATTAATTAATTATTGTTTCATTCTTACTCTTTTTGTATGACCCTGTAAGTTCCTAATACATTGACAATGACCCATCATTGGACTATAGACAGTGAGTGGTATCTAGCAATACATCACTGCCATTCAAGTAGTAAGAATGTCTGTGATTTGACATCCACCTAATATGTGATCAACATTTTGCATTATAATCCATTTTGTAATGATATCTAAAACAAACTGGAGGTATGGAGTGTGTCATCCTTGTCAATGTTTAATTTATATTTCTTGATATTAAGTAGACTTAAAATAAATTATCAATATTACATATTGATCCATTTGAGCATAGTCATACATTTCTAAGTCTCACTCAATCAAGGAGTCCAAGAATATCTCTCATTTATATAAGAGTAACAAAATCCCATCTACATCAGTCACTTTCCTCTGCATGATTCATGACACACCCAATTAACACTCTACATGTCATCCCGATTAAAGGTGACGTAGGATAGCATCAAAGTAAATGACCCTTCATATAGGGATCCGTAGTGACTTCAAGTCAAAGGATTACGTGCATTATGGTCATATGAGAATAACTAATGACACATGTCTATCCACGTAGTATCCTCATAGTGGGTTAGTCCAGTACATTTGTCTACTAATAATGTGTCAATGTATTGATTTGATATCATATATTCATTATTCATAATCATCAGTTACCTATACATAATAGTTTCAATGTATTATTATTATTATTATCTCTTTTTGTAATAATATTCGACTATAAACATTTTAGGAATAGCAAAGCTATTCCAGGAATAATTATTATATTTAAGTTATAATTTATACAAAAAATAAAATATAATAATTATATTACTAAAAATAAAATATAATGCATTGTGTATTATTACAATCATCTTATGATTGGCTCCTAGGACACACATCATAATCAAGTTCATAAAAGTAAATAGTAGGTTCTTTAAATATAACATAGGAAATCATCATAAACATAACTTTATAGTCAGAACATTAATACAATATATTTATGATAACATAAGTAATTAAAATAAAAAATTATTAAAATCAAGCCTATAACATAAAATAAAGTTTCTCTTTTTTTTCTTTATAAAAAAATACACTTTTAGGGTGGGAGGTTTCCAGGTATGAATAACAGATATGAGCATTCCCCTCATGAAGTAACAATCTTAAGAGAGCTCTCAGCTTTAAGTTAACTCATTAGGCTATTATAAATCAACCCACATGTCTTAGCCGACACACGAGATTAGCAACTCCCCTGCTAACTGAAGTTTGAACCAGGTATATCAGGGCTAATGTCATCATTGTCGTTAGCTATAATTCTTAACTAGTCTTCTACCAAAATAAGTTTTATAAAAATAGGAGAACACCATACATATAAGTATTATTTATATAAGGAAGTCATTGGAAATAAATAGTTTCATATGTTGATGGTTTAATTCAATCTTAGTCCATACTCTTATTAACTATGAATAGCTCATCAAAGTTATCAACCATAGAAATTAACATTTTTAATATCAAATCATTCCAAACTCATCAAAAATTAATTTTACAAGCATACTTGAAAAACCAATACATCATCACTTCATTCACAATAACCTTTCAAAGAACATTATATAATAAGATTCTAGCAACACACTATTACAATATAAATCACATAAATTAATTTTATCATTGTAGTGTCATTCTAATATCATTTTGTATCACTAGAACTTAAAGAAAAATTTTAAAGTGCTTATCCCAAGAGTACTTAGCATCATAACATATATATATATATATATATATATATATATATATGAAATTGAAATGCATAGAAAATAATGATAATTAATAAATTAATAAAATTAATAATTCAAAAGTATAAAGAAGATTGGAAAATATATAAAAATATAAAAATACACATTATCTACTAATAGAATAACTAATATGCTCAAGTTCGATTTCTTCCTATTTCACAAATCATCAATGTCATTAAGAAGTGTTCCTTGACCTTATGCAAGCAATCAAATAATAATTCAAACATAAATTAACACTAATTTTGCAACATTGAGTTCCTCATTACAAAAATCCCTAATTTCACATTTTGAGCATAATCTAAGAACAAGTTAATCTTTGCTACCACTAACTAATCTAATCCTAAACAAAAGAATGAAGCTTAAGAATTACCTTATTAGGAAAAAAAGGACAAAAAATAGCAGACCAACAAGAGAAATCCTAAAATGAAAAGAATAGTAGTGAGAAACAAGGTGAAAGTTGAAGAAAATTCTTGGGAATATGAAAAAAGGAATTATCTCAAGTAGGTAGAAGAGGAAGAGGAAAAAGAAGAAAAAGAGAGCCAAGAGGAGAGGGTTTCATTATGTCTTGTGTTGTTCAAGTTCTATTTTGCGGTGGAGGGTTGAAAGGTGTTTTGGTTTTGTTTCGGGTTGAAAGGTCAACCCACTTATATTAGAGTTTCTTAGGCTAGTTTATTAGGTTTAGGCTTGATCAATAAATTTGGATCACTATTTAGCACCTTACATTTTTATCATTTAAGTATTTTACTTTTCCCATTTGTTATTTTACTTTTCATTTACTTAAAACATAAATGTAAATAAGGAAATACCCCTTATTTGGATAAAAAAATATCAAAAAAATTAAAACTCCAATGAATAAAAATCTAGATTTTTAGTTCTAGTTCAAAATGTTAAATTTTAAAAAATTTAAAAAATAATGATTTCTCAAAATGGTCATTTTAGATTCTCAAAAGTTTATCAAACATTATTCTTTGATGTAAAATTATAAGAAGAACTAATACTAGGATTTTTATTTTTCAAATAATACATATTTCATATAACCCTTCAAGGGAAGTTCCCTAAACCTAGAATTTTTTTTTTAATTATGACAGACTAAACTTTAGTTATGGAACTAAACTAAACAATAGTATAAATCAAATCAAATTAAAGAATAAAAATCTAGATTTTAGATTCTAAATCAAAATGTTAAATTTTTAAAAATTTTAAAAAAAGTGATTTCTCAAAATGGTCATTTTAGGTTCTTAAAAGTTCATTAAAAATCACTCTTTGATGTAAAATTATAAGAGCAAATAATACTAAGAATTTTATTTTTCAAATAATACATATTTTATATAGCTTTCCAAGGAAGGTGCCTCAAGCTTAGAAAATTTTTTTGAATAGAAATATTTTTTGAATTCTGACAGACTCAACTTTAGTTATGGAACTAACCTAAACAATAATATAAATTAAATCAAATTAAAGAATAAAAATCTAGATTTTGGGTTTTAGTCCAAAATGTCTAATTTTGAAAAATTTTAAAACTAATGATTTCTTAAAAAATGGTCATTTTATGTTCTTAAAAGTTCATTAAAAATCACTTTTTGATGTAAAATTATAAAAGGAACTAATACCAGGATTTTGATTTTTCAAATAATACATAATTCATATAACTCTCTAAAAGAGATGTCTCAAACTTAGAAACTTTTTTGAATTTTGACACACTCAACTTTAATTGTGGAACTAAACTAAACAATAGTATAAATCAAATTAAATTCTTTCAATAAGTTAGAAAAGAAATGGTTTAAACCCATTTGAGATAATCCCAAGTTTATATTAAAATTATATAACCATATATTACAATATAACAATCCTATGTTACCCATTAATCATAGAACTGTCACATTATAATGACTTAGTTATGACTCGATTCAAACCCATTACTAAATGCACCATTTTTAATGCATTTTTAAATATGGTTTTTGAATAAAATTAATCCTTAGTGCATTTTAATGCAAAAACTTTCCCCAAAAAATATCTCAAATTTATTTTAATTTGAATGTAAAGTAAGCTTATTGAATCATATGAAAAAATCCAATATTAAAACATAGGTAAGGTAATAGTAAAGTAGTACCTTTAGAATCCATTGTAATGATATGAACAGATGAATCATAATCAATATGAACAACGAACAGGAGTCACTCCTCCTATTAGCCCTAACCATCAATAGAAAGTTTTAGGAGAAAGTCTATCACTGATAAAGAGTGAACAAATCAGCTTAAGGTTTAGAAGTAGGGATCATGTATTTATAGAAAATGTTAAACCAGGTAGAAACCAACCTATAACCAAATCCTACCTATTTTAGTTACTAGGAATAATTTTCATAATTCCATCCAAACTTAATTATCATTAATGGGCAATCAAATCTCATTAACACATTATGGGAAAGGATTTAATTTAATTTTATAATTGGAATTAAATTCCAACAAGACCATTATATAGGAAAGGATTTTGGGGCTACTAATAGAGTTTTACAATACACACTTCTTATGGATAGTAGGAATCAAATTAGATGCATGGTAAAATTTGATGCAAACATGTTAAGGAAAATGGAGAATGGTGATAAGGATTCAATTAAGAGAATGGTAATGAGCATCTAGTTGATAGAGCTAAGTTTGCTTGGATTTTCTTTAAGATCAATTTATAAGAATGTTTCTTATTAGAAACTAAACTCATAGGGTGTATCTATAGAATTAAATATAAAGGATGGATGCTTAGAGGCAAACCAAAAAACTATGGCAATTGATAACAAAAAAGGTATGAGAAACATGGTAAAGAAACCTCAAGCTAGGACTGAAATTGGCTAAAAAAATTTTGGTTCTTGGATAATTGTTTAAAAGGATAACCAGTGGAGAAAGATAGTGGTGATTACTACCATTAAAACTATAGGAGTTGGAAAAGGAAAACTAGGATTAGCAATAAATATCTTAGGAAAGCATAAAAAAATAAGGCTCATAATTTGAAATACTTACAGATTTAGGAGGAAATTAAGAGATTAGGAAGAAAGCCATTAATTTAAGAGATACCAATGCAAATTTGGAAATCACTTGCAATAAATCTCTAATAATATAGATAATTCAAAGGGACAATGATGAGAACATGACTATAAAAAGACCTAATATAAGGTCATATGAGGTAAGTGATCAATGAGTTAGGAATAATAGATAGAAAGGCCCAATAGGCTAGACAAAGGTTCAAATTGAAGGAATAAATCATAAAAACATAGGATTTTGACTAAAAAATTACTTTATAGATAAGGCTTAATTTTCTAAAACCAAACTAGTGGGCTTTAAAAAACATAGCCATGTCTTTCTAGTACAAAAGGACAAGAAGGCAGCGTTAACTCTCCTAAGCCTAATTTCTCAGACTAATGGTACAATAATTAAAAGCATGAAAGAAGCAAGTTTTGCCTTGTGAACTAGTGGCAGCATCAAAGAAAGCAATGAAGGAATAGGTCATGTTAAGATGAAACCTCCTAATAAGTAATTCATTATGGATATTATATGACATGAAGCAAATAAAATGACATAAATGGATAAAGATACTACTATAGTACCTTTAGGTAATACTATAGAACATCTAAATAGACTTCAAATGAAGTTTAACTTGGATTACTAATTATATCTAGTTTTATGAATTGTATTTCATGGAATTATAGAAACTCCAGCTCCAAAGTGCTTGCTAGGCTGGTTAGAGACTTGGTGTTCAAAACATGACATCTAAAATTTTGCTTCACTAGAACTGAGGGTAAGTAATGATAGAGTAGTTAAGAGAATTAAGAAAATAGGATTTAAATCTTCAATAAGGATTAATTTTCAAGGGTACTTAGAAGGCATCTAGGTGATGTGGAATCCAAAAATAGTATTAGTTAAAGTGATCAAATTTGTAAAACAATACATCCATTACTTTATGCAAACATGTAGTGGAGACTATGAAGCCTATATGACATTTATCTGTGCTATCCCATGATTGTATGAAAGAAAAGAGCTTTAGGAATGTATAAAGAATATTGTGAACAAGATGGATAGACCATGGATAATGATAGGGGATTTCAATACTTATTCTTGCGTTAGTGAGAAGTAGGGTGAGAGATAACCTAACTAGATAACTATAAATTAGCTTAATAAAGGTTTATCATCTTGTGGCTTTATTGATATAGGCTTTATACGTATGAAATTTACTTGAAAGAGATCATATATTAAAGAAATAGTTGATAGGGGTGTGTGTAATATTTAATAGAGAGATTGATATGTAGTGGCTTACATTTATCATATTTCTCCTTATAAATCATATCATTGACCTATCATGCTGAAGATGAAAGACATTATTAGAAATAAGAATCATTCAACTTTCAAGTTTGTGGCCACATGTCAATTACTAATTCTTTCCTTAAAGTAGTTAAGGATTGTTGGAAATAAAGAGTTAAATGGGGAGAAGATTTGATAGTTTTTTTAAAGAAGGAAATAACCTAGAATAAAGAATTCTTTAGCAAAATTAAAAACAAAAAGCATAAGATAATGGCATGTATTAAAGGGATCAATAGGAAATTAGCTTATTATCCCAATTATTTCCTAGAAGATCTTCAAAAAAAAGCTTTAGGTGATTATGAAATAATTCTCATTTAAGAAGAGATTACGTGGTACCAAAAATTGAGAAGTAAATGGTTTCTTTATAGGGATAAAAAAATTAAATTTTTTATGTGTTTACAATGGTGAGGAAAAAAATGAACTTTATAACCAAAATTAAAGTAAAAGACAAGGAATGGATAGAAAACCAAAAGGATCTTCATGGAATAGGTTTAAATTTCTATAAGAAGTTATTTTCTACTGATGATTTTATGTTTACAAGTTTCCTTCTTTAAAATTACTTCCTATAGTTGTCAAATAGAGTGAAACGAGAGATTAGAGCTCAAGTTTTAATGGAAAAGACCAAATAGGCCATTTTTAGTATGGTACCTCTTAAAACTCTTGGACTAGATGGATCACATCGATAGAACTTTAAGCCAATAAAGGGTAGATAGGCTTTTTCAAAAATTAGCAAATTAAATTTGTGATAAATGTTTGGAGTAAAAGTATGATTTGTAGTATGAAAAACTTTTAGTATTTTGATGAATATGTAGTTTTAAAAATATAAAATATCTTAAGAATGATAGAAAGCATTTTGGTTAAGATTTTTTAAAAGATTTTCTTTTATCAAAATGATGAAAAATTGTGATCCTTCTTTTCTTAATGAAATGATATTTTTTAAACAAAAGTGTAAATAAAAGAGTAGAGAAAGAATACTAAGAATGTTTATAAAGGTTCATTTGTCCAAATGAATGCTTTTTAAGTTTACTCCTCTCTTCTTAAGTCACCAAGTATCACTTGAGGTATCTATTAATTATCTACTTAGTTACAATACCTATCTTTACAAGATCATCCTAATCTCCATTAGGATTTCCACAACTACCTAACTTTATAAGATCTTCCTAATCTCCACTAGGATTTCCACAACTACCTAACTTTATAAGATCTTCCTAATCTCCACTAGGATTTCTATAACCACTTAACTTTACAAGATTCACCAATTTCCACTAGGATTTCACAAAGATACAAGAAGGATTTTTCTCATAATCTCTTTGAAGAGATTTTACTAGCTTTCACTCAATAACACTCTTAGAATGGATATACAAGTTTTAGTTCTAGAGTGAGAGAGAAAGGATAACTTTGGTTTTGTCTAGAAAAGAGTTAGAGAAAATTTGCAAGTTCTAGTAAAATGTTGGCTTTTATCTTTTACAAAGGCATGTTACCTATTTATAGATAAAAGGATAATGAAAAAAAATTTAGTTTCAAGTCATCTTTTTATTTGGCTTTAAGTTAATTTTAGGCTTCAAATTTGAATTTTGAACTTTTGGCTTTAAGACACTTTTAGGCTCCAAGATTTGAATTTTGAACTTTTAGCTTTAAAATAATTTTAGGCTTAAAGATTTGAAAAAATGGCTCCATAAAAGATTGATTTACTCAAGAAACTTCCTAAAATATCACATGTGTTGAGTAAATCATGCATGCACTGTAGAGGTTAGAGTTCAATCACATTTTCACCTTTTCATGATTTTCTCCTAAAATAACGATTAGGTTGCTATTTTGCTGAAAATGGATTTTCTTCTAGAAATTCATTCTAATTGGCTTATGTAGCATAAATACGATTTGGAACTATTCTTCTAATAACATCATATATTATTCTTTATTAATTTTAGCACATGTTAGATAATTTAAAATTTGAAATTCCTTTTTATATTGATTTTTCCACTATTGAACAATCAAAGGCCAATAATGACCACTAAATGTTAACCATTGAATTTGGTCATTTTTCCTTTGAATAAAATATCATATTATAACTAATAAGATAATTACTTAGGAAGCAAGTTTAGCATTTTCAAAATAAAAATAAATGAGAAATTCTAAAGTACTTTTATCATATACAAAAATATACTTTTATAAAACAAATTGGGCTTTGACAATATGAAAGTGTGATAGCCTAAAAGTTCATGGATTTGAAAATCATAATCCATTAAATTTGTACCCAAATAGGTTAGATATAAAATAACACTAATAAGTCCAGTTTCCAACATATATTTGCAAATATTAAATAAATCCAATTTATTTCTCATTTAATTCCTCATTCTCCATCTTTTTGATAATGATAAACCTTTACAAAGTTTTGTTAAAGAATTTCAAAGGTGTTAGAGCACATGAGCATATCATAAGAGATATTAGAGTTATAAATATACTATAAGAGTTATTAGAGCATATTGACATAAGAGACATTTGAGTAATCTATTGGTGTCTCAAAGTATGTTAAGAAAATTAAATCATGAATATATCATACCCCATTTATAAAGTTATAACAAAAAAATACTTGTAAAAAACTACTCTCGTTTTTTTAAAATTAAATCTTATAAGACTTTATTATTTATTAGATGCCCCCCTTAAAATTATGATTTTTATTTTTAAAGACTTCGTACTTTCCATGTTTTCCCTTTTTTGTTGCTCCCTTTGAAACTATGATTTTTTATTTCTAAAGACTTTATACTTTCCATGTTCACTTTTTTTTGTCTTCAACAAAATAGTTATGAAAGTAAAGGCAAAGGTAAAAAATAGAATCAGAGTAAAAACAATGTTTCAAAATTATTAGTAATAAAATAGAGCAATAAAATAGTATTAGTACAGAGATATCAAGGTAGTAAAATAGAAAGAAAACTTCAAAAAGATAGTAAAAAATAGAAAGAAAACTACAGTATTAGAGTAAAGAAAATAACTAAAGCTATGGCAATAAAAAATGAAAATTAGAGAAACAAAAGTTGTGTAAAGTAGAAACAATAACATATGGTAGGTCAAAAAATATATAGGAGAGATTAATAGTGATAAAAATCAAAATATGAAAAAAAGTAAAAAATATTAAAAAAATTAACATATTCAAGTAAAAAAAATTGACAAATTCAAGTAAAAAAAATGATGGAATAGTTAATTAGGATGAAAATCAAATAATCCAAAAAAATTAGGGATGAAATCTTGCATGAAAAAGAAACATCATAATATAAATAATTAATGATAGCAAAGAATAGAAAATAATAGATAATAAAACAGTAATTGACAGAATAGCAAAGAAAACAAAAAAAAAGTAAAGGCAGTGATAAATATGGCTTAACCATTATAAATAATAGCTATATTTGAAAAGGCATTTGCAAAAGTAAAGTCCAAAAGTAATAGGTAGCATAAAAGCATGTAATATCCTAGCTAATAGGTAGCATAAAATCATGTAATATCCTAGCTAAAACTACTAACAAAATTAACTATCCTAACGGTTTTCAATGTATATGTAAGATAAAAGTGTTATAGAACTATAATGCCTATGCCCAGGCTTAACAACATACTAAACTATCTAAAGTTTCAAGAAAGGTTTGGTTTAGGAGAGCAATAAATTTATAATAGTCTTCATTTGTGTCTATGAGTCTTGGAAATCGTTGTTAACTATATTAGAAAGATTAGTAACATCTCCTTTATGGTTGTCAAGTTTTGCTTCATCATTAGGCTTAGAATTAGATAGAACTACTTAATTTGGCATGATTGGTAGGTAGGCTTCATGAACCACAAGATCAATAAAAAAAGAAGGAATGATTAAATGATGGTTGGTTAAAATATGATTGAGTAACTAGGAGTTTAAATGGAATTGCTTTTGCTATAACAGGTGAAGCTATTTTAATAGCTAAAGTTTCATCAAAGCTATAAAAAGGGTGATCAAGAATGGCTAAGGTTTTAGTGTATAGGGTAAATTAGGTTGGTTTGGTTTAGTTGTTTTACCCAAATGGTCCACTGTCTTGGCTTATTTTCCTAAGTTACGAAGAATTTAGTGATAATTGGTAAAGGTTGCATTAGATAGGTGATTGAGGTCTTCCTATTTCTTTATAATATAGCTCAACTAAGTTAGAAATAATGAAAGGATCTTTGAGTATGGGTGAAACACGAGAAGTCTAGCAGTTGAAGCATAATAGCAAAGCTTATAACCTAAGAATACTCTAAGGTGAACCACTACTACCCTCAGATTCAAGTATCACATTAGCATCCTTTAAGGACTCAACTTTAATAGCTCTATGTTCAAATAGGCTTACTTGATACAAATTCTTATTTACTTTTAGTTCCTCATGCAATGATGCTTTTAAAGGATCTTTTTCATCAATATTTATTGCCATATTAGTTTCTTCTAGTTTTTTTTCTTCTTTTATATTTGATAGAGGCTTATATCATACTTCACTCACCTAGTTTTCTCTTTTAGCAAAATGTTCCTTTTCTTCCTCATCTTCCTTTTTCTCTTCTTCTATTTTTTCCTCTTCTTCTTTTTCTACTTCTATTTCCTCTTCTTTTGTTTACTCTTCTTTTTCTTTTTCATCTATTATATTCAATATTTTTTTTACAATTTTCTAGTCTTTTCTTCTAATCTTTTCTTTCTTTATGACCATTTCAATCTAAATGTTAAAAAGTTTATCTAAATAATCATCATCCATAATTTTAGTTTCAAATTCAACCTAGATGGTTTCCACTAATTCCTCAAAAGATGAGTCACTTATTTCTAACTTGATCATTTCTTTTATTTAGCTTTCTTGGTTTGACCTCACAGTAGTTTAGCATACTTCCATCTTTTCTTACTTCGCTTGATCTCCTTCTTTATCTAGTCTCCTTTTCCTTCTTTTTATCCTTTCCACTACTACTTCCAAGTTTCATAGTCTTTAATGCTTTACTAGTCCTTTTCATTTCTGTAGCTTTTATTTCTCTTAGATCTTCCTTTATTTTTCTTTTATCTTTTCCTTTTAGATTCCTTTCTACTTATTTGTTGTCTTCTCTCTTTAATATTTATTCCACTAATAGTAGGCATCCAAATGAAACTAGGTTCTTTCTTTTCATTGATTTCTTATCCTCCTCCACTATCTTCTTCTATTTCTTTCTTCTTTTCTTCTTTTAACTTCTTCAAGAAATCTTTCTTTGTTCTTTCTCTTTTTACTCCATAAATCTTAGTAGAATAATTCTTTAAATTTATAACTTTTTATTCATATTTGCAGGAAGCTCAGGTTCTTTGCTAAATACCAATGTTTTTAACTAACTATCATTCATTATATTACCTTCTATGACTTCCTGACCCTTCTCCTTGGATACATCCACTTCAAAGTATTTCAAGATTTTGGTAACTATCATACCTTAACTAATGTATGCATTAATCTTTGACTTGATAGATAGGATTTATTTAATTATCAAATATCCTAAATTTATCTTATATTTAATTTCAATAATCCATAATAAAAAAGCTTCAAAATTACCGACATTACTCATAGAGTCCTTTTTAAGGCATAAAATTTTACAAATATAGTAATGGAGTGCCTTTCAATTCATGGTTAGCTAATTAGCCAAAGGAGCTTTTTTTGTATTGATGTTTCCTAGCTTTTGTATCCATTTCTTGAAGTTGAAACTATTATTATCCTTAATGATCCCACTTAAGTGTACCTTGGCTCCTTTATTTTAGGTTCCTAACAAGTAGTTCATGAAACCTAAGTTTACTTTTTGTTCTTCCCCATTCACAAAAATTAGTAATCCTACATCATTTCTTAAAGGTTCTACATTAGCTAAAAGAGCTTGGTATGCTTTTCATACACTAGTTCACCTATTTTTAAAAAAAATCTTCCCATTGCATCTCCTTTAGCCATTTAAAGCATTTCACACCTTTATTTTCTATAGATTGAATGTCCACCCTTTTAGGTTTCAAAAATCTTATCTTTTAAAAATCCCTATCATATTTATGTGGCTACAAAAACACCTCTAAAATCCATTTCATTGAAGATTATGAATTCCACCATTCTTAAAAATGGAAAGATATGAATTTATTAAAGAAGAATAAAGATGAATGTATGATAATTATTTGGTGAAAACTAAATCACTAGGAGACAAATGGAACTACTATTTTCAATTAGGCAACTTTGCAATTTTTAGGTTGAGAAGTCGTGAGTTCTAACATTGAGAGGTTGAAAGTTGAATCAATTTTAGGTTTTTTGAAACATAGAGGAATATGGATTGGCTTTTGAGCTTCAAGAATGGTGTATGCCTATTGCGATAGATTAAATTCATTTTCTTGGAATAAAATAGATTCATAAAGTATAACCTAGGATTTGATTAAATCATTCCTACAAAAGTAGTTGGTGGTTAGCAGAGGATTTAGAAATTAAAACATAGTTTAATTTGGATTAAGGTTGTTGACTTTGTTTTAGGAAGAAGATAAAAGTACTTCTAGGTATAAGGTGATAGGACATGCAATAGTAAATTTGGAAAGAATGCTCTTTTAGTGCCAGAACAATTATTTAACATAACTTAAAAAATTTTAATTTTTTGAATTTTAGTTCTTCCAAAGCTTTTGGAGGCCTAAGATAGCAACGAGCTTGCTATCTCGCAACCTTATTGTTATTTTATAACAAATCTAGTCATATTTCTAAGTAATGATGCATGTGATTATGCATAGGCATATAATAACATATATATCACATATAAAGCAATTTAAATTTATTCAAAACTAACCATACCAAGTTCCTTTCTAATATAGCAAAACCTATCTTCATGTAGTGGTTTTATAAAGATATATGCTAATTAATTTTCACTATTTGTAAATTTAAGTAGGATATCTCCTCTAAGAACATGATATCTTATAAGGTGATATTTAATTTCAATGTGTTTTGTCCTTAAATGCTGAATAGGAATTTTCTGTTAAATTTATAGCACTTGTATTATCATAATAAATTGGTATAAATGAGAATTTCAAACTGTAATTTTCAAGTTGTCTTGTTATTCATAGAATTTGTGTACAACAACTTCCAACTACCATATATTCTACTTTAGTTGTTAATAAGGCAATTAAAGCTTACTTTTTGCTATGTCATGATACAATTTTTGTCGCAAAAATTAATATGTTCCACTAGTGCTTTTTCTATTTAATTTGCATCCTGCAAAGTCAACATCTAAATGTCCAACTATGTTTAAGGAGCTATTTTCAGGATACCAAATTTCATGACCTATCTTAAGTTATTGTGACTAATGTAAAGATACCTAATTAGTATTAGCATACCAAATAAATATCTTTCAAGCCTTTATAGTATTCTAATATCTTTATTAAATTAATATTATCAGATAATGTAGATATCTAGTCTCAAAACATAAAACTATATGCATTAAAAGTTAGGAGTTCTGAAGTTTAATATATATATATATATATATATATATATATATATATATATATATATATATATATATCCAAAAATTATTTATAAAGAAATATAATTTATATAATATATCAAATAATGCAAATTCTTAATTGGATCCTTCAGAGTTCCATTCCTTTGGATCTATTTCCAATGAGGAAAAAAAACTTCATTACTAGCAGAGCTTTTTAGGCGAGGAAAACCAATACAAAGGATATATTATAATAGGATTAGATTTTAAGTCTATTTTTTTAATTATTACTTTGTAATCCACTTTTATATTTATAAGTATAGGTTGTATTTTGCATCGAAAAAGTATCTCATAGGTGTCATAGGGAGACTGGAAGGTCTTTATATAAGTATCAATTTGCTCCATCGGTTCCATGATCAACACTTGTAATTTAATTCAATAAAAGAGTGAGTATAAAATATACTCAATGAATGGTTACTCATTACCTTATTTAGAAAGGTTTTCATAATAAAAAATTAGCCTTTTATTTATATGTAATTATTATTTAATGTCTTATAAAGAAATTTTCTCATGTATATCATTAATATATGTTACTATATAAAATGACAATGGTAGATATACAAATTTCACCAAATATTTTCGGTCTAACCTTATCTCCTTTCCACTTTTGGCATAAAACCACTAATCTTTTTCCTTTACTACTAACCATGCCGCTCTTTCTCTATGAAGGATGTTATATCTCCCTCTTACAATTTACCATAAATAGTAATGGGTTGTTAAAACATTAACCATGTAATTTATTCCAATAGGTATAGCCAAATACCAATCATGTAATAAATGTCTTATGTAATTTGTCATTCTCTCGTATTCATCCTTATTTTTTAAAAGCATTATTATCAAGATTGGTTCTTACCATTCTATCAATGATGACATTTTTTAGCTGTGTGAATGGCTTCTTAAGTTTTTATTATTGTTCATAATACTTCCTACAAGTTTTACTAACATTCTACTTGTTAGAAATTAGGGATTTATATTATTAATTAGAATCCTAAAAGCTCTAAAATAATTTTATAATTTACCAAAACTTTGTTTCATATTCCTTAAATATTAGTAAGCATGAAACATTATTCATTTTATAAGTTTTTTAGCCTTAGGTTACTATTCATATAATAACTAAGGAAGGCTTCTAGAATAAGATAACATATAAACACTTGTAATTCAAGCCACTTTTCATCATCTAAATAGAAACTAATTGCTTCTAAAATTTATCATGACATTTTTAACATATTGAATAAAGAATAAATTATTTATTGTATAATAAATTTCATAACTTAACTAATGCACTAAAGGTATAAACCTAGAGCTACTAAATTTAGACAACACTAGAGCTATAAAAACAAAACTATTATTTTAGCAACTAAATCAACTCCATTTGCAACCAAATTTTGATACAAGATTATCAATGTCCTACATATCGTATTTGGAAAATTTTATAATTTTTACCAATCATTTGATACTTCAAAAAATTCAAAACTTAGGATCTAATAGAATGAGGTTTTAAGATTAGTAATTTTGCATATTTTACTTATAACTTAGTTTTTCATGTATTTAAAAATTTATAAAAATTCCCAATTTCTTATGCAATCATTATGACACTAATTATGGCATTTAAATACTAAGAATTGAAATTTTTAAAAATTTTATCCCTTAAATGCATGGGATGAACAAAACTCTTATCCAATTTCACTTGGGAGATTTGTTTTCATTTTCACTAATTTTTATCTTTATCTTTCCTAAGAAAATTTTTTAACATACCAAGATCATACCATCACCTTTTATGAGATAACCTTAAAAATAATCAAAAATTGTCACTCACCTTAAATTTTTTACATTCAATCCTTGTCAATTCCTCTTAAATAGCACTTGGTCCCTTACTAAAATTCTTTGTGAATCTTCTTGCAACATCTCTTGATGGTTGATGAAGACTTGAATTCTGACCTAATTCCTCTCTTTTCTCATGATTTTTAGTTAGCAAAGGAAGAAAAATTTTGCTTCAAAATGGCATAATCACATATACACACACACAAAACTCTAAACCCTAATTACAAAAAAAAATTTTAATTTTCTATTTATTATATTGAAAAATATTAAACATGTGGCTAACCATTTGGCATGTCCAAATGGCCCTATAAGTTCAAAAAATATTAGCCTAAAAATAATAAAAATAAGCAACTTTGAAGGGTAAATATGATTTATTGCAAATTAGCCCCAATTTTTCACTTCTTGCATTTTTATCCCTAAACTTATTAAAAAATTTTAGGTCTTGTTTTGGGCTTTCATTTCTAAAATCTCATATGCATTTTGGGCCTAAAAAAATTAATCTAAGTTATCCCAAAAGTATTTAAATTACTCTATTTAATTTTTTACTTAATTTCTTGCTTTTCAATGTAGTCAGGTTTTAAAATTCCTATAAATTTTTGCGTGAATTTTTCTAAATTTATTATTGGATTTTTAATTAGATTTTGATATATTATGATGCTTAATAAAATTTTCATAAAAATTTTAATTAGGCTCATGTTCAAATTACCTTTACACTTTTCCTTGAATTTCACTAGAGTTTCTAACTAGCTTTTTTTATTTAAGTATTTTCTAATAAAATTCCCATTTGGAATCTCTACTTTAGTTGGGTATTTTCTAAAGAAAATTTCTATTTAAGTTTTTTTGTTCTATTTTGGTATATTACATTAAAAGCCATAGTTCTTAATTTTAAGTAGATTTCTAAAAATTCTTTTAACAACACATAAATGAGATTTTTTAGGGTTTAATTGATATCTAGCAAATATACAAATACTAAACATAATATTTGGTCTACTTGTAGTCAAATAAAGAAGTAAACTAATCATACCTCTATACCATTTTTCATTAATTGACTTATAATTTTTATCTTTGTCCAATTTTGTGAATAAATTTGTAGGTGTGCCAATAACTTTTGCATTTTCCATTATAAATTTCTTTAGGAACTCACTTGTATTTTTTTTTATTTACAAATGTTCCTTCTTTTATTTACTTTATTCAAAGTCCAAGGAAAAATGTAAGTTCTCCCATTATGCTTATCTCAAATTCATTTTTCATTAAATTTAAAAATTTCTTGCATAAAAAGTCATTAGTAGATCCAAATATAATATCGTCTATATAGACTTGGAGAATTAGTATATCATACTTAATAGTTTTAATAAAAAAAGTTATATTAACTTTGCCTCCCATAAAACCATTTTCAACAAGAAATTTATTAAGTTTTTCGTACCAAACTCTTGGAGCTTGTTTTAAATCTTAAAAAGCTTTAATAAGTTTGAAAACATGATTAGGCTTTTCTTCATTTTCAAATCTAAGAGGTTATTTTACATGAACTTCCTCACTTAGAAAACCATTTAGAAAAGCACTTTTCATATCCATTTGATAGAGTTTGAAATTTTTAAACCATGCAATGGATAATAGTATTCTTATCGATTCAAGTCTAGCAACAAGTGCATAAGTCTCATCATAGTTAATACCTTCTTGCTACTAACTTTGCCTTATTTCTTACCATTTTGCTAGATTCATCCAATTTATTTTTCAATACCTATTTAATTTCAATGATTGGATGATTTGAAGGTTGTGGTATAAGCTTCTATATTTCATTTTTCTTAAATTAATGTAATTCTTCTTTCATGTCTTTGACCTAACTTGTATCACTAAGAGTGTCTTGTATATTCTTGGGTTCTATATGTCAAAGTAAAGTTAAGTTAGTTTTATTTTCAAAAGAGGATCTAGTTCTTACACTTTGAATTGGATCACCAATAATAAATTCATTTGGATAGCTTAGGTGATTTTTCCATTCTCTTAGCAGACTTGTTTTATCCCTTTTGAGGTGTATTTTAGGGCTTTTTAACTACATTATTATTAATTTCATCATATTATTCCAAATAGCAATCATCTTAGTCATTTTCAGCATTTTGCTTAAAATTGCAACCTCCTTGCTCTCTTAAGGAACTCTTTTAGATAATTTTTTTGTAGCAATTTTGGTTTGATCTTTAAATGCTTACTCTTTTAAGATTATTTAAGTTTCATCATCAACTTGATTTCTTAAGGAATATGCATTATATTTATAAAAAATAATAAGTATAGTTTCTTCAATTATGAAGGTTCTTTTATTGTATACTCCATATTTTTTGCTTATATTTTTGTATCTAACTAGAATTCCTTCATCGTTCATTGAATTAAATTTTGTAATGTTATCTTTTCTATTATTTAAAATAAAGCATTTACATCCAAAGGCATAGAAATAACCAATGTTAAGTTTTCTACCCATCCATAACTCATATGGAGTTTTTATCAAAATAAGTCTTATGAAGCATTTATTTGAAATATAAGCATATATTTGAAATATAACATGTCAGCCTAAAAATATCTTAACAAATTATTTTCACAAAGTATAGTTTTAGCTATATCTTGTAATGTTTTATTCTTTTTTTCTACAACCTCATTTTGTTGGGGAATTCTAAGATAAAAAATGTTATTACCAATCTCATTTTCATCACAAAAAATTTCAAATTTTTTATTTTCAAATTTTCACCATAGTTATTTCTAATATTAGTCATATAAACATCTTTTTCATTTTAAAATTTCTTTTAAAATTTCTTAAATATTTTAAAAATATCATCTTTATATGCAAGAAAGTATACCCAATTAAATCTAAAAAAACATCAACAATTACCAAACCGTACCTTTTTCCTCCAAGGCTTAACATTTTGGTAAAACCAAATAAATCTATATATTAAAGTTTTAGAAGTCTAGAAGTTGAAACCATATTTATGGGTTGAAAAGATAATTTTACTTACTTACCTTCTTGACATGCATCACATTTATAGTCCTTTTCAAAATTTATTTTTGGAAGACCTGTTGCTACATCTTTCTCTAAAAGGTTTGAAATGAAATGTATATTAACATGACCAAGTCTTCTATATCATAACCAACTTTCATCATTAATTGATGTAAGGCATTTTAAATAGTTTGAAAAATTATCTTGCATATTTAAAATATAGACATTATTAACTCTTTTTCCAATAAAACAAATTTTATCTTCCTTTTTATTTTGAATAAAACAATGTGAAGATTCAAAAATCACTTTGTAGCCTTTATTATATAGTTGGCTAATACTTACAAGATTATGTTTAAAGTCATTAAACAAATTAACATTATCAATTGAAGTAAAATCTATACCTATCTTACCTATACCAATAATTTTGAATTTGGTGTTGTCTCCAAGTGTGACAAATCTGCTATTTATGATCTTAAGAGATGAGACTTTACTTCAATCATTGGGCATGTTGAGCATACACTATCTAGAAATTGATCATCTTTTTTTATTGTGGACCTAAGATACATCTAAAATAAAAGATTAAATCTTCTTAGGTACCTAAAATTTTTTAGTTTGTAGGGGTTAATTGATGCCCTTGTTTTTTTTATCATTTTTTTATTAGGCATTCAAACTTATTTTTTCTTTGTAAACATTATTTTTCCTAAATAACATAAAGAAGCAATATGACATTTATCTCTACAATAATTACAAGTTATATAAGAATTTGATGGATGAAAAGTTTTCACAAAAAAAAAATTGTGATATTCATCACAATGTAAGTAAAGATATCCCAATCCTTCTTTAATTTTCCAAGGAATATTTTTTGAATCCCTAAGAGACTATCCAAATTATTCTTTCCCTTAGCAAAATTTGCAAGATTATTTGTTAGATTATTTATTTTGCTTTTTAAAGAAATATTTTCTATTTTAAGATTTGAAGATTTGTGCTCTAATCTGAATCTCATTTTAAGATTTTCTATTTTTTAAAATTTAATGCTATTTTCTAAAGCTTCAATTTCTTTCTTTGAAAAATCTTTTTCCTTTAGCAAATCTTTTTTTTTCTAATTTTTCAATTGATTTTGTCAAAGAATCAAAGTCATTCTTCAAAACCTAATTTTCTTTTATCAAGGTCTTAAGAGATTCATTCTCATTTTTCAAAGTTTTTAAATCTTTAATCAAAATTTAATTTTCTTTTTCAAATAAGTTTGAATTTTTTCCTTTTTTAAGAAGATTATTTTCTATTGTCAAAACTTTGTTTTGTTTTTCTAAAGAAAATATTTAATTAAGACTTTGTATAAATTCCCCATCAATTCATCATAAGATAAAGGAGATTTAAATTTATCATTAGTTACCTCATTATTTTATTTACTCCTAACCATGAAGCAATAGTTAGCAATATCATCTACTTTTTCTTCTTCTTCAAGCTTTCTTTGGATGAAACATTTTCATCATCTAATATTATCATTATAGCCTTCTTCTTGATTGATTTTTTTAAAGGTCTTCTTTTTAATTTAAGACACTTATTTTTCTTATGTCCTTACTTTTTACATTCAAAACAAACTAAAAGTTAGTTGCTTGATTCTTTTTTTTAATACCTTCTTTGAAGTGATCTAGGTTTAAAATTACTTTTTCTTTTTATACATTCTAAAAAGTTTTTTTTTACCAAAAAGGCTAGCTCATCTTCTTATTCTTTCATTTCTTCATCAAGATCATCCTCTTCTTCATTTTCATTTTATGAGGATATTTTAAAAGAAATTATTTTTTGTTTCATTTCTTGATCATCTCTTGTGTAAGTTTTCTTATATACCAAGAATTTTTCTCTTAACTCATCATAAGTAATGTTGAGTGATTATTTCCTTCTTTTATGGAATTTACTTTGGATTGCCATATTTTTGGAAGAGTTCTTAGGATTTTCATCACTAGTTCTTGATCAATAATGATTCTTCCTAATGCATAAACACCATTAATGATGGTTAAGAGCCTTTTAAATGTAGGCTTTACCTTTTTGTTTTCTTTCATTTTGAATATTTCATATTCATGTACAAGTATATTTATCCTAGTTTCTTTCACTTGATTAGTACTTTCATAGGTCACTTCAAGTTTATCCTACATAAATTTTGTAGAAATACAGTTAGAGATTTTTTTAAATTTACTAGGTGTTGCAACACACACAATAGCATTTATGAATTTAGCATATGTTGCCTCCTTTTGGTAATAGGTTTTCATCCATTCCTTCCCTAACTTAATCACTTTTATTTCTCCTTCAAGTTTTATAGATGCTTCATAGCTTTCCTTGATAACCTTACATACTTTAATGTCAATGGATTTGATGTAAATCATTATTCTAAACTTCCAATAGTCATAGTTTATGCCATTAAAGAGTGGAGATCTAGTTGTAGAATGTCCCTCTAGTACATGATTTTGGCCAAAAAGCTCCATTATCTTCAAGATCTTAACTCACAAAGTTGTCAAACTTTAAAAATGTGAGATCAAACTCTGATGCCAATTGATAAAACTTATAGGCTAAAAGGGAGGTAAATTGGCTTTTTCAATAATTAGCAAATTAAATTTGTGATAAATGTTTAAAGTAAAGCCATGATGTGTAGCATGAAAAACTTTTAGTATCTTGATGAATATGCAATTTCAAAAATATATAATATCTTAATAATGATTGAATTTTGATTGAGATTTTCAAAAAGATTTTCTTTGATCAAAATGATTAAAAATCATAATCCTTCATTTCTTAATAGAATGATATTTTTAAAACAAAGATATAAGTAAAATAATAAAGAGAGAATACTAAGAATTTTTATAGAGGTTTGATTATCCTAAATGAATGCCTTTTAGGTATACTCCTCTTTTTTCAAGTTACTAAGCATCACTTGAGGTATTAACTAACTTTTCGTCAAGTTACAACTCCTAGCTATACAAGATCTTCCTAATATCCACTAGGATTTTAACAATTATCTAACTTTACAAAATTCATCAATCTTCACCAGAATTTCACAAATATACAAGAAAAATTTTTCTCACAATCTCTTTAAATAGATTCTACAAACTTTTACTCAATAAAATTTTTAGAGTAGATACATAAGTTTTAGTTCTAGAATGAGAGAGAAAGAATAGCCTTGGTTTTTTTAAAAAAAATAGAGCTAGAGAAAATTTGTAAGTTGTAATGCAATGCTTATTCTTCTTTTCTACAAAGGCATGTAATCTATTTATGGACAAAAGGATGATAAAAAAAACTTTGGCTTTAGGTCATATTTTCTTTGACTATAAGTCGATTTTAGGTTCTAAATTTGAATTTTGAATTTTTTGTTCCAAGGCACTTTTAGTTTCCAAATTTTGAAAAAAAAAATGATTCCATAAAAGATTGGCTTACCCAAGAAGTTTTTTAAAATATCATATGTGTTGAATATATTATGTACATACTTTAGAGGTTAGAGTTCAATCAACTTTTCACCTTTTTCTAATTTTCATTGAAGATGGCAACTAAGTTACTATTTCGCTAAAAGTAGATTTTCTTCTAAAAATTCAGTCCAATTGGCTTGTACTGCATGAATATTGTTTGGAACTATTCTTCCAACTATAAAAAGAGTGTTTGAACATTATATATTATATTTTATTAATTTTAACATATGTTAGATAATTTAAATTTTGAAATCCCCTCTCATTTTGATTTTTCCACTCTTACAATCAAAATCTCATAATGACTAATAAATATTAACCATTGGATTTAGTCATCTTTTCTTTGAAAAAAATATTTTATTGTAACTAATAAGATATTTACTTGAAAAGTAAGTTTGACATTTTTAAAATAAAAATTTCTAAAGTATTTTTGTCATATGGGAAAATAGATTTTTATGAAACAAATTAGGCTTTGAAAATATGGAAGTGTGATAGCCCAAAAGTTGATGAATTTGAAAATCATAATCCATTGAATTTGTACTCAAATAAGTTGGATATATAATAAAACTAATAAATGCAATTTTCAACTTATGCTTGGAAATATTAAACAAATCCAATTTATTTCTCATTTAATTCCCCATACACATTATGTTCTTTTATAGTCAATAAAACACAATTGGCAACTTAGTTTGTAACCTTACTTTTGAGAATTTTGAGAACCTAAGTTTAGTCAAAGATATAAATGAAATAGTACTTGTCCTCATTCTAAAAATGGATGATCAAGATTCTTTTAAGCAATTTTGGTTAATTAATCTTTGCAATATGGTTTACAAAGTGAATACTAAGGTTATTGCTAATAGATTGAAACCTTATTTAGTTCACTTAATATTCTAGAACCAATGTAGTTTTATTTATAACTGACATAGTTACATTATTGTGATCTAGATTTTGAAAAAAAAACCTATGATCGAGTGACGGGAAATTCTTAGAAAACACACTTAAAATAGATAGGTGTGCCGAGTAATATTTCTTCTCTAATCATGGCTTGTGTCTCTTGTTTCTCTATTCATGTTTTGTGAAATAGAGAACTTTCAGATAGCTTTATGCCTATGAGAGGAATTTGGCAAGGAGATCCGTTATCTCCCTATCTTTTCATCATGTGCATAGAGAAACTAGCACACCGTATCACCTGCGCTGTTCGGATGGATCAATAGAAGCCAATTAGGCTTAATGAGGGCGGAATGTCAATATCTCACTTGTTTTTTTGCTGATGATCTGGTTTTGTTTGTGAAGGCTACCATGGAGTAGGTGGAGACCATAAATACATGTTTGGATATCTTCTACAGATTTTCAGGACAAAAAGTGAATAAATAGAAAATAAGGGTGTTGTTCTTGATGAATGTAAATCATACTAGAGCTAGCCAACTCAATGGAAGTTAGGTGGTACATTTAACTTCTGATCTGGGTAGGTGTTTAGGGGTACCCCCCATCACAATACAATCCCAGAAAACACATATAAAGAGATCATTGAAAAAGTACACAGAAGAATTTCTAACTTTTTTACTGTAATGCTCTGTTTTCAAAAAGAAATTTCCAAAACATTGCGTCGCTAAATTTATTTATCCAAATACTTAAAATAATTTTTTTTTGCAAAAAATAAACTGATCATAGGATGAGGGAACTCGTGATCAGTGACTGACTGGTCACGAGTAGGCCCTCGCTGTGATCAGATAATTTTTTTTAATTTTTTTAATCATTTTTTTTCTAATTGATCATTTTTTATTCCTATATTTTTTTTATCTAATTTGCATTAATTTTTTTCAACTTGGATCCAATTTTTTTAAAATTTTGTAATAAATCTTAATTTGTGACCCATTTATTTTTTTTATTTTTAATTTTTATCAGCTTCTTTTATTTTGATAAGTTTTTTCTTCCTATTCTTTTTATCTAATTTGCAATAAATTTTTTTATTTTAACTTGGATCCAAAATTTTTAAAATTTTATAATAATTTTTAATTTGTGGCCCTTTTAATTTTTTTTAAATTTTATCAATTTATTATTATTATTAGTTTTTTCCTATTTTTTTAACTAATTTGCATTAAATTTTTTTATTTCACCTTGGACCCAATTTTTTTAAAATTTTGTAATATTTTTTATTTGTGTCCCTTTTATTTTTTTTATTTTTAATGTTTACTTAATTTTTATTTGATTTAGTTTATTAAATTTTAAATGTTTATTTGATACTAATTAATCAATGTTCTAAATAATAATCAATAATATTATTAATTCTCACAAAATTATTACAAAATTTTAAAAAAATTGGGTCCAAGATGAAATAAAAAAAATTTAATGCAAATTAGTTAAACAAATAGAAAAAAAACTAATAATACTAAAAAAATAAAAAAATTTAAAAAAAAATAAAAGGGTCACAAATTAAAAATTATTACAAAATTTTAAAAATTTTGGATCCAGGTTGAAATAAAAAAAAATTATTGCAAATTAGATAAAAAATAGGAAGAAAAAACTTATCAAAATAAAAGAAGCTAATAAAAATTAAAAAATAAATGGGTCACAAATTAAAAATTATTATGAAATTTTAAAAAAAATTAGATCTAAGTTGAAAAAAATTATTGTAAATTAAATAAAAAATATAGGAATAAAAAATAATCAATCAGAAAAAAATATATGATTGAAAAAAATAAAAAAAATTATTTGATCATAGGGAACCCACCCGTAACCTGTCACTGATCACCGCCCATTTCTTAATCAGCTGATTTTCTGAAAAAAAAAAAATATTTTAAGCATTTGAGTAAATAAATTTGACGGCGCAGTATTTTAAAATTTTCTCTTGGGAAACAGAGCATTACAATAAAAAGGCCAAAATTTCTTCTTGGCGCTCTAAAACTCTAGCTTTAGTGGGTAGGATTACGCTAGCTAGAACAGTTTTGGCAAGCATTCCTCTTCATACTATGCACACAACCCCAATACGAGTAGCTACTTGTAATACCTTGGATTCTATGATAAGAAACTTTATTTGGGATGCTAAATCGGACCAAAGGAAGCCCTACCTTGTTCGCTGGGACCGTATTTGCTGTACCAAGGAGAATCCAGGGCTCGGGATAAGGAAAATGAGGTTGAACAATGAGGCCTTCCTGATGAAACTAGCGTACCAGCTGATAGAAGAACCAAATTCTCTGTGGGCCCAAGTCTTGCAGTACAAATATAAGTATGGGTCAGGGGGAGGACAAAGCAGTGTCTTCCAATTTGTGGAAGGGTATCTTTAAGGTGTGGCCAAAGGTGATGGAAGTCTACCTGCAAACATTGAAACAATGACGAGAAAATTTCTTGGCCTTTCTCTAATGATGGTAGGTTCATGGTGAAATCATCTTTATGAATTTCTCACGAGAGAAAATGCAGATAGAAGACACCACAAATGGCAAAAGATTTCGAAGGGTCCAGAGAGGATCAAAACCTTTCGCTGGTTAATGATTCAGGAGAAACTATCAATAACTAGTAACTGTAAAGCCAGACATATGACTGACTATAACGCGTTTGCCGAAGATGCATGCAAGAGGAGAAAATTACTGTTCATACAATTCGTGATTGTCCCTATATTAGTAGTATTTGGGTAAGGTTAGTCCGTCCAACTCAACTCATTGTGCTAAATTTTTTTCGTTCAAAAATGGATGAATGGTGTGAATGGAATCCATCTAGAGATCTGTCAAAGGAAGGAAACGGTGACCGGAAGTTGTGTTATTGGGGTAGCTGGATGGGTTCTATGTATGGAAGAAACCAGCACATTTTTGAACCACAGAGACAATTGAATGATGCTTGGTGGGAAATTCACAAAAGGTCACTGGCGCTGATTGATAGCCCATCTTTATTACAGAGGGTAGGGCTTAACACAAATTCAGAGTGGGAGTGCGACCAGTGGTAGACAGTGCCTGAGGTTGGCTTGTACAAAATTCAGACGGAGCATGTACCATAGGAGGTAGTGTGACAACCTGTGAAGTTGTGCGTGACTCAAATGGAAACTGGGTAGGTGACTTCAGTTGGAGGACAGGAGTTCCCCCATGGCTGAGCTCCATGGTATTTACAAGAGAATCTTACTAGCTTGGGAGTTGGGCATCCGCAATCTCCTTGTGAAATCAGACTGTGCAGAAGCTATAGTTATGGTGCAGCACGGAGGGAGAAACCAACACCCCTGTGCTCAGCTGGTTAATAGTATCACGGAAGTCCTGGCAGAATGCCAAGTTCATCTACAGCACATGTACAAGGAAGGAAACAAGGTAGCGGAATGCTTGGCTAGGATGGTTCTCATGGGAAAGGTTGAAGGAGTCACTCGAGTCCTCCGGCCGAATGTACGATTTCTTTGCAAGCTGATACTAAATATACTCTGATGTTAGCTCTGCTTCCTTCTGCTTGGGCGTTTATGCTATGTTGTTTTCAAAAATATAGAATATAAAAGGAAAATCCTATGTAACCTGAAAATAAAAAGCTGATTGTTTGTTCCGAAAGATACGACTACGTTATAATTAAAAGTTGGATATGATTAACTTAAGACGCTTTAGAATCCAATGGCTTGCATCATTTTGAAATCACATCTCAAACATTTTTTTTTGATGAAATAGTAAGGTCAAAATAAAAAACAACAGTGCATTTAGAAGACTTTTTTTATTCATTCATTTTGGAAATACATCTAGAAGACTTCACAGAGATGTTTCATCCAAACTAATTCAATTCAGCGTTCATGTCCAATATCAAGAACTCAATACTACAATAAGTAGCAATATAGTCTCAAGAAGGCAAAGCATTTAGAATTCACCCAATTGGAGACTTGCACAGCCAACCCTTGGAAATTCCTGCAATATAACTTTTTGTATGTGCACGAAATTTAGATAAAGTTGGTTAGATGTTTGCCGCATGATTTTTTATTCATATTTTGATGTGTGCGTGTTAATAATTACAATTTAATAATTATAATAAATATCAATGTCTTTATTAATTTTTAAATAGAACAATTAATATATAATTTAAATATAAAAATTTACAACAAAAAATTAAGTAACTTTATCTAAATTTTATCCATTGTATTTCTGTCATTTCTCCAATTTCCTCTAATTGTTTGAAAATCAATGAAATTTTATATGTTGTGCTTGTTTCATTACTTTATTATACTTCCCATATCAGATATTTCAACGTACTTTTTTTTTCCTTTTTTCCTAGGGCTAGTTATTTCAATGGAATATTGGTGCTACAGTATTAATAGACACCAGAGCAAGATCTTCCAATAATTCAACATTATCATGTTTTATAGTCAAACCTTCACTGGGGTCGAGTTGCTTTTCAGATTATATCTTCAATCACCAGATAACCTGGATCTCAACAAAATATTAGCCCGAGTTATCAAAGATACGGGCTGTTTGAATACGTCATTTCTAGGATAAAAGACCCGAATACCCTTTTTTTGGAAACATTTTACCGGTTTATTGTTTCTTCGAAACTAAATATCAAAATACGCATTGAGAGTTTGAGGGCGCCATATCATTTGGCATTTTTGGCTTGAGGGCGCCATATCATTTAGCGTTTTTGGGACATGGTTGAAGGCGCCATGTTGAATGGCGCCTTCGAAACAACTAGGAGGCGCTTTTCAACATGGCGCCTCCCTCCCTATATATTTGTTTCCCCTCCGCTACAGCAGCCGCAGCCACAAAGAACCCTAATTCCAAGCTTGGAGCGTCTCTGCAGCAACTTCTCTTCTCTTCTTTCTTTGCAGCCATTGTTAGTTTTTTTTTATATTTTCATTCATAAATTCTCATCTTTTGTTGAATCTGTAAATCTCATCCAGCAACATTTACTTCTTTGGAGCAGATCTGGTCTTCTTTCCTTGCTCTTCATTGGTTAGTATTTTTTAACTTTTATATTTATATAGTGGTAGAAAAATTTATATTTTATGTTGATTATTATGATTTGTGATATGAAATTTAGGAAAAGTTGTAGAAATTTATATGATCTGTGATAGTTTGTGATTTGTACTGATTAATTTTTTTATAATTTCTGTATGTATGTTATAATTTTTATTAATTATTATGAGAATATATTTTATAATAAGAGAAGATTTTTTATTTTATGTTAATTATTATAATTTAGAATTTAGAAAAAAATTGTGCAAATTTATATGTTCTGTGATAGTTTGTGATTTTTACTGGTTAGTTTTTCTATAATTTGTGTATTTATATTATAATTTTTTTTACTTATTATAAGAATATATTTTACATTGGGGGAGAAATTGTTATTTTATGTTGATTATTATGATTAATGCTGTGAAGTTATGATATAGGATTTAAGAAAAAAATTGAAGAAATTTATATGATTTGTGATAGTTTGTAATTTTAAAAGAAGAACAAAAGGGATAAAGAAAAGTGTTTTAGAATAAAATTTACATTCTAGGTAAAAATTATTTTTAGATACATTTAAAATATAAAATTTTTAAGGATATAGAATATGATAAAAATAAGAATATTTTTATTATATGTTCATTACTACGAGGATATATTATCCTATTAATTAATATTTTTATATTAATTTTAGAGTAATATATGTCAGAATAAGTAAATATCAATTGAGGTTATTTTGTAAAGACTTAACATTTTATGTATTATTTCTATTTATTTTATTTTTTGTTGTACATTTTTGTTATTCTTTTTTGTTAACTCATGTTATTTAAACCACACACATCAATATTTTTTAACAGTAAGATATATTAATTATTTGATTATAAATGTATTCTATATAAATTAAATAATTCATTTAATTAATTAATCTATTATAGAGTCAATTTTTTTATTATTTTATACTGTATGTATTAGAAATGAGAATTTACTTTATTGTATTCTATTTATATCTACTCGTATTGTCTATGGTTTAAAACACCATCATCATTAATTAATATAAATATAATAAGTTATAATTTTTTAGCTTATTATAATATTTTAAATAAATTAAAGCTCTAATATACTTTTTATTATTAAAAATAATTAATTTTATATTATATTTTTAAATAAAATACTTAGTAATTAAATTAAATGTTATTTAAAATTGAAATACATTAACTAAGATTTCTCCAAGGGTGTGTAGTTCGTACATTAATTTTTCCTAGTTTCATCCACTTTGTTTAATTTTTTCCTTCATTTCTTCAATCATTCTATTAGAAGTTCAAATGCAATATAATGAATAATATAAATATAATACAATTTATTTTTTTGAAATAAAATTATTTTTAATAATCAAATAAATTATTTAATAAAATTAATTGATTACATATTTAATTTTTAACACTTATTACTTTACCTTTCACATAGCACTTCTCCTTTTTTAATCTATTTGGCTATAATTTTTTTTATTTTGCATTATATTATTCACGATTTAAATAATAAGATAATTACATAATATAATATTGACATAATAAAACATATTTAATTTTTATGTAAAAATAATTTTAAAAACTTAATGTTATGGGAAGCGTTAATTGAAATAATTAATTATATATTCCAGTTCTAATAAAAGTATTTAAGAATAAAAATTAATATACAAGGAAAAATTTGCAAATATTGACCTGATGAAAAAATTCAAACACTATATTTAAAATTAAATATACGTCAATAAAATTTTATCTATGCTACTATTTTTGTTCCTTTTATATATTGTCTTGCAAAGTATATTTAATTTAGCGTGATCTTTGTATAATTTTTGTAATGATACAATAATACGTAATAATTTTTACTTAGAGATTAAAGTTATTAAAATATCTAACAAATTTTTCTTTCATACAGAGGCCTTTTTCTGTTTGCTTTTCCTAATACTTACTGGTTAGTATTTTATAAATTTTGTGCTTATGTTATAACTTTTATTAGTCATCATGAAAATATCTTTTACAGTGGTAGAGAAATTTGTTTAGACTATTATGATGTAAATAATATAAGTTTTTTATTTTATCTTGATTATAATGGCCTACAATGTCAAACTATGATGTGTGAAAATTTTGTAGAAATTTATATGTACTGTGATAGGTTGTGCTATTAAAAGAAGAAAAAATGAGATAAAGAAATGTGTCCTAAATAGGTTTTAGGCTCTAGGTGAAAGTTATATTTAAAGAAATTTTTTATGTGAAATTTTAATATACTGTAAGAGAGGTAATAAAAAAAATTTAGGATATGTGGATGTAACCAGAAATCAGTGCATGTAAAAAAGAATCCATGGTAATCTACATAAAAATATACAAACAGTAATGTGTAAATAATTTTAGTTGCTGTTTAGTAATAGGTGTGAAGGGAGTAGGTTATCGTGAAAATAGAAAATGTAGTGTACTGGAAATATTTCTCTATTTAATTAGTATACATTGTGCTGAATAAACTAAAAAAAATGACAAATTATGAATGAGTGTAGAAGTAGCTTAAAAACTTGCAGGAAATAAATGTCATCCTGTAAAGGTCGGAATGGATTTAACTTGCATGGGTAGATTATTATTTACTATTAACCAAGTACATTACAAAAATAATAAAATATTCTATTCATTTTTACTTGTAATATTAAATACTGGTTGATTCGTCTGTAAGAACAAAAATTGTCCAATGATTGAGGGATCGATGAAGAAAAGTTTGCAGTGAATATTTTGTAGTTAGAAGTAACGAGATGAAGAAAAGTTTAATTACTTTTATATATTCAAATGGTACAATGATTGAGGGATCGATGGGAGTAATGTACGATGGACCTCCCCCCAAGGCACTAAAGTTGAAAGGATGCAGCACTATGGATGTCTTGCGCAAGAGAATTCATGCCCGACTGAAGCTTCACCAAGATCAAACTGTGGGAAAAATTATTTACAGGTTTTCACAGCATCAAACAGAGGCTCAGTACATGGCATACGAATTGGACGACGATGAAGACTTAGCATGTGCGATAGCAAGCTACGAACAACATCCGACGATGACAGCCATGGAATTGTACGTGGATGTGATCACATCCAAATTGCACGCTGCTAACCTTGGTTTTGATGAAAAAGTTCCAAGAACTGGACCACCCGTGGATCCAACGGCTTATGTTAACACTAGTTGTTCGATGGTGCGGGAAGGCCCTCCTTACACAGGTGGATTTGAGTTCCACATTTCTGATAGTCATATTCCTGCATTGGACTCATCTGTTGCAGGTGTTTTCCCGGTAAATGCATCACATACCTTGATAGGTTCATCAAGTGCCTTGCTGGTCATACAGGAAGAATCCATCAATCCCGTATTAATGGATGCCCACCTAGAGTCTAGTTTTGAAGATGATGAGGTGTCCTGCAGTAGCGGTGACGATCGTGACACTGATGACGAAGAACGTGCGACTACACATGGAGACAGTATACCAACGCGGTGTGTGAGGAGTGGTAATGCTGCACAAACATCATGTGGTGTCCCCTAAGCTGTTGTCTTCTCTCACATTGATTGGGATGCCATACGAAATCCAAATGAATTTTTGAAAATAATGAAACCAACCTATGATTACGACATGGAGGACTTACAGATTGGGCAAGAGTTCGATTGCAAGGAGGCTTTAATTGCTGCAACCAAGCATTACCACATCAGAAGGCACCACAGTTATTACGTAGAGGAGTTGGATACCAGAAGATTAAGCGTGAAGTGTGATAAATTTGGGGACCAATGCAATTTCCACCTCAGAGCGACGAAACTGAAGAATTGTAACACTTGGACAATAACTAGATTTTTAGGGCCTCACACATGTGTTAATGCTAGTTTGACACAGGATCACAAGTCTCTGGACTCCGAGTATATTAGTTCCTTGATACTGGAGATGATTAAAATGAAGCAAGATATTCCAATCTTGCTTATACAAGAGAGGGTGGAAGGCATGTACGGGTACAAGAGTTCGTACAGGAAAGCATGGAAGGCTAAACAAAAGGTAATTGTCAAGGTGTACGATGATTGGATAAATCGTATGGAGTGCTTCCCAAATGGTTGGACATTTTAGGCTATTGTGACCAGGCGCTGTTCAAGTTGGAGTCACAAGAATTTGTCACATCTGACAATCGTGTCGATCTGCAGAAACATGTTTTCAACCGAGTTTTCTGGGCTTTCAAGCCATGCATTGCTGCATTTCCTTACTGCAAGCAATTCATCCAAGTTGATGGAACGCATCTGTATAGCAAGTTCAGGGGCGTGCTATTGATTGCTGCGACCCAGGACGGTAACAAATGCCTCGTTCCTCTTGCCTTTGCCATTGTTGACAAGGAGAACTATGAAAAATGGAGTTAGTTTTGGTATTACTGCGGGTAAATGTTACGAACAAGCAAGGAATATGCTTGATATCAGATCGGCACCGAGTTATAAAAGATGCTGTAGCCACCGAAGGCCTGAGATGGCAGCCTCCTTATGCTTATCACCGGTACTGTATCAGACATATTGCCAGCAACGTCCATAAGAAGTGCAAGGATGATAATGTGAGGAAAGCTGTCCTTAAGATTGGTATGTGTATAGCATAATTTCTTTGTTGAACCTTTCATCTATAAATTTGTGTACCTGGTAGTTCAACCCGGTTAACCTATTTGTCTCCTTCTGTTCAGCGCATGAGCCCAGTTGGGAAAAGGCCATGGAGAGATTGGACAATCTTAGCAAAGTCAATGAGGAGATCCAGAAGAAGTTGACCGCTATTCCGAACGAGAAGTGGATGCTTGCTTATGACGAAGGCAGAAGATATGGTCATATGACAACTAACATTGTAGAGTGCATCAATGGCCTCTTGAAAGGATTAAGGAAGCTGCCAATCACAAGCCTTATTCAACAAACATACTATAGATGTGTTAAGTACTTTGCGGAAAGGGCAAAAGAAGCGCACGCTGAACTACAACAAGGTCACAGATACGCAAGCAGATTCAGACAGGAGCTTACGACTATCCAGTCACGTGCTTCTTCTTACCACGTTCGTGCTTACAATAGAGAAAGGACTAGGTTTGAGGTGGTGGAGGGCCCTGATATGGTCATGGGGTCATGTGGAAAGGTTGTCCAAGTGTTATTAGACAAAGGGCAATGTGAATGTGGACAATTCTAAACATATAGGTATCCTTGCGCTCATATTATTGCTGCTTGTGCCTCAATCAACATATCGTGGGAACCATATGTTGATGTTGTATACAAGCTTGACACACTACTTAATTGCTACAAATCTGAGTGGTGGCCTATCGGGGAGTGGTCGCAATGGAATAACCTGCCACCATTTCCTGTCCTAGTTCCAAATTATGGAAGATTACGTGCAAGGGGACGACCAAAGTCGACCCGGATCAGAAATGAGATGGATTGGCCTCAAGAGAGTGGTGTAAAGCAAAAATGCGGTCATTGTAAGATGGAAGGACATAATCGTAGGCGCTGCCCACTACTATATGGGGAGGAAGGCCCTTCTACACCTTGATTTTTATTATTTACTTTCGCATATACATTATAAACTATGTTAACCAATATCATAAGTGTAACAGTCGCACACTGTATTTTTTATTTATGATTGTAAAATTGCACGTCATTATGTATATATATGTTTCCCCATTACCAGTAATGTGAACCGACCATTAGTTAATCGTGCAAGAGTTTGTATGGTTAAAATACCAAAATACGGATATTTTATAAATTTTTTTTCGTTTTATCGCAGCATCCAAAGTATTTACCAAAGTATGCAGGGCGCTACATGTCCGCAGAAGGCACCGCTCAACATGGCGCCTTTGCTGCACCTAGCCTGTTGAGGGGAAAGGGGCTGGGACGCGCCTTTTCACTTGGCGCCATTTGGCCTTTCACAATATTTTATATTTAATTAATTATATTTTATAAATTTATATATTTATTTACATAATTAATTGTATTAAGCAAGATTATAATTTTATTATAAATAATAAATACCTAAAAATTATGTAAATATATACTTTGATAAATACTTTGATAAATACTTTCGAAATCGCAGTAAAGCGAAAAAAAGTTTATAAAATATCCATATTTTGGTATTTTAACCATACAAACTCTTGTGTTGAACTTTGTACTTAAATTGCACAAGTTTGTTAAGTTAGTGTGTGTTTAAATTTCATTCTAATTCAATGCTTGCCGTGACAGATGGCATCCACATCCCGACGCGTTGATTCTGGACCACGGGATCCTTCACTGCTGACGGCTCAGGCCTCACACATATCCCAGTCGGTTTGGGCTGGCCATGTATGGAAATAGTTAGATCTTAATAAACTTGGTTAAACCATTTCTGAATTGTCAGACGTGATAATTAGTGATTTCTTTCCTCTTGTAGCCTGACCGTGTGCTCAGGATTTGACGAGCTCATCACTACCATCACCAGTAGCCACTAGATTTGATTGTCCCCTTTTTGCGAGAGGCAGGCTTTTACGGCTTGGCAATGTGTGAGTTTGTGCCGATCGACCATCAGTTGATCAGTGCTTTTGTAGAGAGGTGAAGGCTGGAGACACACACCTTTCACATGCTGTAGGGAGAGACGACTATTACCCTGCAGGATGTTGCTTTTCAGTTTGGCCTACCCATTGACGGTCGAGCAGTGACGGGGCCCACTGTATGGGGATGGGGAGCCCTGATAGAGGAGTATTTGGGACTCCAGTTACTGGTGGATGAGCATGTCATCAGAGGGGGGCGACTGAGGATGAGTTAGTTGGAGAGGCATTTCACTCATCTTCCAAATGATGCGGATGAGGTGACAGTGCAGAGATTCGCCCGAGCTTACATTTTACGTCTCATTGGTGGAATGTTATTTCCAGACCATTCCAGCACATATGTCCACCTCATGCACTTACCCTTAATTGGACACTTACATGAGGCTGGGACGTACAACTGGGGATCTGCTTGCTTGGCCTATCTGTACAGAGAGCTCTGCAAGGCCACTGCTCCGGATTATAGGAAGATAGGAGAGTGTTGCCTACTACTGCAACTCTGGGCATGGGATAGATTTCCCACTATCGCCCCTGCGATAGCTATTTTAGACATACCAGAGGGAGATGCAGGGATTGGCCCCTTAGCACGCAGGTTAGAGAATTTTTCAACTTTCACTTATAATTAAGTTTACTACGAAGTTATTTAACTTTGTTATTGTACTTGGCAGGTGGCACTATCAGAAGACGTTCTAGGATAGTCCGGCACACAGCCTACCCCATTACAGATACGTGCTGGACCGTCTTCGACTTGACCAGGTATGTAGGGGATAATGGATTTCTTTATTTTAGGGCTTTGTCCATTCCACTATCATATTTAAATGACAACCTAAATTTACAACTTCAGATCGACTGGATCTCGTACACTGAGGAGGTCACCGCATCACTGCCTCAGTACTGCTTTGACGGAAGTGACACGTGGACAGCAGTGGTACCGCTCATTCACTTCCAGATTGTCGAGTGGCACCAGCCTGATAAGGTTTTGTGGCAGTTTGGACTATGCCAGGCTATTCCAGAGCTACCGAAGCAGGTGGCGGAGGACCATTGCCTTCACTTGTCCGGTCGGCATGATGAGGAGTGGCACATCCGGCATCAGCCATATATTGCACTCTGGGATATCCGGCGAGACTTGTGCGCTATCGCCAAGCCGACGACACGCCTAGTTCTGGGACCACAATCTGATTACATGACATGGTACAGACGGGTTACCAGGCGATGTATTACACCCGTTAGGGGAGCGCTAGACCTTGTGGTAATATTGCGTGCTAGTTTTCTGTATCTGATTTTCTTTAAATGCATTAGTATTATAACTAACTTTAATGTCAAAAATTTGCACAGGTAGATAAAGTTTCCACACTACAGGACTTCACTACCCCTGAGGGGCAGGTTATGTTCACCCGATGGAGTCCACCCTTCATGCCATTCAGGAGGTTGATCACGTGATTATTGACTCACATGCGGAGCCAGCTCCTCAGGCCCATCATATCCCAGACCCTGCGGAGGGTGACCATGATCAATCTCGCTCTCGCCGACGACGTCGCACTGCTCCACGACATACGTCGCAGGCTGATGTTCCGCCTGCTTCGACAGTGCAGCAGATTCCACCTTCGAATGCCCAAGAGACCATGACGATGATGCCTGGTGTTACTGCTTCATCTCATGTGTACCCTACTGCACCTGATGATCCTTCGTCCTCCACCATGCTCCCGGCTGCACTATATGGGCCGTCGTCATCCCAGATGTATCAATTTCCTCCTGGTGTTTCATCCTCATTCCAGGCATTTTCACACAAACCAAGAGTTTCATCTTCATTCTATGCCTTTCCTTCCGATGATGCTGGTCCATCACAGTCATATCGTCCTGTATTTGATTGGCATACTCAGGATCAGGGATTAGCACATGGTGGCATGATGACAGACGACTCACAACTTGTAGATAGAGGTAGAGGTGGAGGCAGAGCGAGAGCCAGGGGCAAAGGCAGAGCAGGGGCTGGAGGTAGAGGAGACACAGACACTGGGGATGTGACTCTCGAGCCTGCGCAGAGGGTTAGTAGATACGGCCGCCACATTACCGATCCTGGGTGTGGGACTGGACATCACTTACGTAGACATTAGATTTCTTTTCTATGTTTATTGTATATTTATGTACATTTATCTTACTACTTTATTGCCAAACATCAACATTTAGGATGATTTTACTACTTTATTGCCAAACATCAACATTTAGGATGATTTTAATTACTACGGCATTTTTAATTGATTGCATAGGAACAATTATAAATAATAATAAACTTCAAAATGAATAAAACTATTTAGTTTTTTTTTTAAAATGATGATAAGGACATCTCCCAAATATAATAACTAACATTATTAATTATCATACTTTCACAACTGTTATAATTATCTACTCTTTTTTTATTTACCATGTGAAAATAAATAAATAATATTAAATTAATTTAATAAATTTTATATTCATAATGTGAAATATCACCTTTCGTCCCCTCCCTTCAGTGCTAACGACGCCATTTCGTCTAGCGTACCTCTACACGTCATTTGGCGTCTCTCCATCGCTGTGCGTATCTTCTGTGCTTATTTCGATAAAATATTTCAAAGGAACGATAAAACGAATAATATTTTTTTAAAAAATAGTTAATCGATACTTTTCCCTCTCATTGCCAAAATATTTTATCATTGTGACTAAATAAAAAATAACTAATTCATGTTACAATTTTGATTTCATTACAAAATGAAAAGATTATTGAAACGAAATAATCACATTCTTTTAAATTTTCAGCTATCTTCAACCTCGTCATTTCGCATTTTCTCTGTTACAAAATAAAAATAATTTTATTGAGATAAATACAAAGTGACAAGAATATTATTGGAATAAATACAAAATAAGAAAAATATATTTATTTCGTTATATTTCTTTTCATCTTTAACAATCTTCAACTTCGTATATAAAGAATATTATTGAATAATTCAATAAATTTACTTATGTGTAATAACATATTAAATAATTACTTGTAATAATATAATTCCAAACGTTGGAAGTTTATAATTTTGAAAATTGATAAATATTAAGTGTCATTGGATCAAATTTTGAGAGACATTAATATAAATTACGTAATTATTCTTTATTGATCCTATATTTTTTAAATAATATTTTATTATTTACCAAATATTTATTATTTTTATTCATTATATTATTATCATTAACTACTTTCTTATTTAATTCCTATAATAAATTTATGTATTAGATATCAAAGTGGAGTTAACATATTTTTATATGATATCAAATATAATTATATAATGAGTAATTTATTTTCAAAAATTTATTTTGAGTCACAATCATATATTATTTATTTTTAAAATTTTTATTTTCAAATGATATCAAAATTAATTATTTTTAAAAGAAAAATTTGTAAAAAATAGGACCAAGGGCGCCATCTTGAATGGCACCCTCAAACCTGCCCTCCTGGATGGCCCCCCCAAATGGCGCCTTCGCCCTCCGTGCGTATTTTGGTAATAAGTTTCGAAAGGACGGTAAAACGGAAATAAGTTTTGTAAAAAATGTTAAAATGGTATTTTTGCCTCATTTCTATGTTAAAACGAAAATATTCAACCTTGGAATTAAATTTTATTTACGTCATTTCGACGCCAATCTGAAAAGATTTAAATTTAGAATCGAAATTTATTTGTTTGATTTATTGAAATTGAATATTAAATTAAGTAGAAAGTTATGGTAACTAGCCAGCTAAATAGGATTAGCAACTAATATTACTATTTGCTAATCTAATCTTACTATAAAGAAATTTTTAGGCAAATATACGCAACATAATCTCTAATATTTTTCAAGGTCTCGTACATATAATTTTTGAAATTATAATTGGAGATAATTTTGAAAGCATGCAAAATTTTAATATTTTAAAATAAAATTTTTAAACTATTATCTAAATTTAGTGTTTGAAGTAAGATATTATTTAAACAATATAAATTTAGCACTTAAAATTTATTGCTTAATTTCAATGATAAAAATTTTTGCTCTATCAAACACATCCTACCCCCAATTTTTAAGATGTAGGTTAAGTTTGGTGCCAATAACTAACAAGTTAATTTATAATTGATAATTAATAAGTTGACTAGATGTTAAAATAACTGAAAAATATAGAATGATATGAGAAAATATGTTAATATAAATAGATATATGAATTAAATTAATTCTTATTTATTTTGAGATCAAATTATATTAAAATAAAAATAAAATTATTCAAAATAAAATTAATTATATTTATGATATTAAATATTTATTTATTTATGTACTTATTATTTATCTATTATTCAAAATAAAAATATAACTACTTAAAATATAATCAAGGGCATATAATGTCCACTAGCTAGGAAAAATAGAATAAGTTTAAACAAAAAAGCTAATAATTTAGAAGTTATTTAAGATAATTTATTAAACTATAACATTTTTGCCAATATATTAATACACTAAATACTTTTAAAAACTAGTTTATATTTGATTAATCTCATAAATAGTTAATAAAGTAAAAATTAACTTATTTATTATCCTAGAGACAAATTTAACCTTTGTACTAAGAAGGAAATTTGAACATAGTAAAAAGTGAGTAGACTTTCAAATGTACAGAAGCTTCCAAAAGCACAACAATAAAGTTCAATAATTTGAAAGATATACACTATTATTGAAGTAGTGAGATATTACTGCTGATCTAATCAATGATATCGCATAATATGTTAAATTATAATTAAATTTAATGGTACATTAATATATCACTATATCAATATTGTATTATAATCACCCCCAATTTAAAAAAAATGATAATTTAATAATAAGAATCATCTATTGTTGGGAATATAAGCAAATTACAAGAGCCAAAAGACGAAATCAATCATCTAGTATTCAAAAGACAAATCGTTTTTCTCAAAGGACAAATTACTCATTTCAAGGTACACATCAATCACGAAAATTCCTAAGGATAAAAGTCATAAAATGTTCTCCAAATCAATTCAATTCCAAGTTCAACTTTGGATCATGACCTCATCATTATTATTAGTAATAGTGTAATCTCAAGACTTCTAATTTTCTTTCTTAGAAATTTTTACAATGTGTCTCTTATTTCTACCATTTCCCACTTCCATAGAATTTGTAGTTATCTTTCTTTTCAATTAATTTCGTATCTTTCCTACTTTCCATATTTCCGTATGCCCTAGATTGGAGTAGGGATCCTTCCCTTCTCTGAAAAGGATGTGTGATAATTTTCCAAAAAAAGATATATATAGAATTTGATTATTTAAAATTATGAGCCCCAATAAAAAAAGCCTCAAAATAAAAATTGTCTTTATTTCTTTAAATATAACATAAAAGGATAGAATGTAAATCCTTAGATTTGAAAAAGGCACATACACACATTAGATCTAAAGTATCATAAGAGATGTGTGATAATTTTCTAACAAATAGATAAATAGAAATTTATTGTTTGAAATTATGAGCCCAGTAAAAAAAAATAAAAAAAATCCCAAAATAAAAATTATATCTTTGTTTCTTCAAAATTAACATAAAAGGATAGAATGTAAATCCCTAGACTTGAAAAACGCACATACACACATTAGATATAAAGTATCATACACGCATGCACTGTGATTAGACTAGTAACTTTTTTTTTAGGACATCGCAATTGTGTACATCGCAACAAAGTTACTTATTGTTATTACTCTAATATAAAATTTACATGAGAAATGAAGGAAATTATTTCATTGTCACTTGCATATAAATCTCCTTTTTATGTAGCGAATACACCATGTCGTCTTGGTGTGCTCTTGATTTAAAAATTGCCTCGCCCATGACACGAACAAATCGACTCAAGATCTGGCGTTAATGGAAGTAAAGTAAAGGATAAATGGTCAACTTATCCAAGCCAAATGCAAAAAAGCTACATAAGATGGTTGTCTCGTAATATCGTTGTCTAGTCTGGTGGGGGCAGAGTGTAAATTTTATTTATTTATGAAAAACAAAGTTCAACATAATCAGTACTGAGCAAAACTTTTCAACAAGAGGTAAGAAAACTGACATTTTCCAATAAAATAGAAAAGTACTGAAGACTGAAGTCGAGCTTTGGGTGATGGGTTTCCTATCTATCACCGGATGCAACCCAACAAGAAATTTAATCTGCCATGCGGTATCAGTTGTTGCAAAGTAAACATAGAGTGAACTTGTGTTGGAATCAAAAACCACGATAAAAACTCGTGTTGTAACATGTCACCTTGTACCATGAAACCTTGAACCGTGACAATCAGCCAATGCCAGAAGAAGATTCTTCCACAGTTTGCATTAATTCTTGATTGATGTCTAATAGCAAGCAACACACCGTGCTGTATTGATTAATCTGATTACATACACAAAAAATTCAGTTAGCAACATTACATGTAATCACTAAACTCATACTAGTATTCTGAAACCGTGTGATTGTTTCATTCCAAGAAAACAAATCTAGTTTCTTGCATACCTTGATCTCAACCAAAATTCCTCCTTGGGAGACCCTCTTTTTAACAGAAAAATTTGTGTCCGTCTACTTAATATTGTGTGTTGGGACACTAAGATAAAGTTTTGTATTCTTGAAGTCATCCAGAAGCGGATTGTATCCATCCTTCGTTCTTGCCTTTGAGGGCAAGCCAAACTCCTCCATGAAAGATGATGTTTCCAACTACACAAAATATAAACTATTTCAGCACATAAATTGAATTGGTATTATGGAGATGATATTAATGACACAAATTACACGTCCATCTCAAGTGATTGCAATGCGCTTATGCAGTAAGCAAATGCAATACTTCAACAGTACAGTGAACCAACACTAAATTTATCTTTGACCAATTTTGATCAATATTAGTTTTTCTTAGTTTTCCTTATTGTTAAGAGGATGCATTTAGTATTTATGATTTAGGAAGTGTTATGGGTTGTTAGTAAGTCTATTAGTTTCTCGTATGCATATATGGGCCTGAGCCGATATCTTGTATCCCTATATTTTATTATAAATAGCCGTTGCCTTCCTGAGTTGAGGATATGACCTCACAATTCTTTCTCCTCTTCTAATATGGTATCTAGAACTTAAACAAAACTCTAGAACCTAGACACATCTCTAAATCAAAACACTCTTTTTTTCCTCCCACCCTCTTTTCCTCTTTTTTTTTTTTTCCTTTTTCTTCTTTCTCTTCTATATGTGACTAGGTCACAGAAAAAATTTGGTGGCAACTTAAAGTCGTGTATTTGGAAGAAAAATTAGAGAATCCAGTGTTTGTGATCGTTGTTGGTGTACGTATGCCTGCTAAGTATACGTGAACAGTACCAAAAGACTATTCAGAGTGTTTGACAACCATGAGGTGGTCCGTTTGCAACTTGGGTGGATCAGAAGGGAGATCGGTAGCCGGTGACTCACTCTAGGTGGGGCGTAATTGCAAGGTGCTTACTGTTTGACGACGCGTGGGGACATTACCGGTGCGTGGGGAGTTTTCCGGCAACACACTTTCGGGTGCAACTTCATCTTTGTGAATCGCACCTTCCTGTGTACTTGAATCAATATTTTGATTGCTCCACTTATGCTCTTTTGAATTTATTTAATTTTCTGGTGCTGCTATTCAGTTAATTTCTTGATATAATGATGGAAACAAATAAAACGAACTCTAGTTTGGGTGCCCAAAATAATGATTTTAAATCTCTCTTCTTTGAATTAATTCCTACTGCTGCAAAAATTACTAATCGAAAACCTGATGGTGATAGGCGTGAATACCTTGCATGAAAAAAGTCGATTGAGTATTTTTTTTTAGGGTGTTGGCAGGTTTGATCATCTGACTAATGATCCACCCATCGATAATACAAAAACTCAATGGATTATGGAGGAACAGCAACTATTTGTCTTGATAAGTAATACTTTGGAAAAAGATGTCGAAAATAATTGTGTACATTGCAAAATTATTAAAGACTTGTAAACATTCCTTGAATCCCTTTTTTCAGGTAAAGATAATTTAAGTCGCATTTATGACTTATCTGTAACTTTGTTTCAGCCAAATGTGCAAGAAACTAGTGTGCCTCAAATTTATATTGAGTGGAATAATATTTATGAAGAATGAGATAGTCTTCTTCCTATTACTGATGATGTTAAAGCAATGCGAACTCAACGAGAACAGTTAGCTGCTTTATCTTTTCTCATGAATTTACCTACTAAGCTTAGTCCCATTCACCAGCAAATTTTATCTAACTCTGAGCAGCTAACTCGACAGTATGTTTTTTCTCATGTTCTTCAAGTAGCCCGAGAGTTTCCACCAGCTTCCTCAGTTGACTTCTCTGCTTTAGTTAGTTCAAGTACTCGAGGAGGTCGTAGTGATGGTAGAAGTGGTAGAGGAAGGGGTCATAATCAGCTTAATAGTGATATCTGTTTTTACTGTAAGGAGCTGGGGCATATAAAGAAAACTTGTCCTAAGCTAGTTGGACGAAATACATCTCGGTTTGCAAACACTACTTCTAGCACTCTTGCACCAAAATTTGAGCACATAACTTTGACTAAGGATGAGTATAATCGTTTGCTTCAACTCTAACTTTCACAACAGCCACCTGTTCTACAACAACCACCCTCTACTCCATCTACTGCTACTCTGATTCAAACAAGTAATCCTACTACATGTCTTTCGCATTCCAAGTCTAGATGAATAATTGATTCTGAGACCACTGATCATATGACAGGAGACACAAGTATATTTTCTTCTTACATCCTTATCTTCTTTTGTCACTTTAGCTAATGGGTCCACTGCTTCTGCTGTTAGGAGTAGCACAGCTGATGTTACTTCTAATATTTCTTTAACTAATGTCTTGTATCTTCCTAAATTTCTATTCAATTTACTATCAGTTAGCCAAATTACACGTACTTATAATTGTGATATTTTCTTTTTTCTTGATTATTATATTTTCAAGATCTTTTGACGAAGATTTTTGGTAAAGAATACGAATCTCATGAACTGTATGTGCTTGATGGTGACTTTCCTCAACCCGCTCCGCCTATTGCTATAGCTGCTACCATTACTCCATATCCATTATACTGCCGATTGAGACATCCCTCATTGTCATCCTTAAAAAAATTATGTCCTCATTTAAGTTCTATTTCAAGTTTTAATTGTGAGTCTTGTCAGTTTGCCAAGTAGCATCGTCAAAATTATGTTCCTTGAGTCAATAAACGGATTGCATCCCCTTTTAAATTAGTTCATTTTGATATTTGGGGTCCTTGTCCAGTTGTGTCAAAACTTGGTTATCGTTATTTTGTTACATTTGTTGATGATTATTCAAGAACTACTTGGCTTTACTTAATAAAAAATCGATCTAAGTTATTTGATATTTTTTGTACATTTCATTCTGAAATTATGAATTACTTTCATACTTCTATTAAATATTTGCACAGTGATAATGCTAAATAATACTTTTCTGCCCAATTTTCTTCATATTTATCTAACCATGGCATTATACATCAGTCTTCTTGTGCGGTTACCCCACAACAAAATGGGATAGTTGAACGAAAAAACCATCATTTAATGGAGATTTCACACATATTTCTATTTCAAATGAAAGTTCCTAAGGTATTTTAGGTAGAAGTTGTTTCTACAGCTTGTTTCTTAATCAATAGAATGCTTTCTTCAATTCTTGATGGTGAGACACCATACTCTCTCTTATTTCCCTTTCAACCATTGTTTCATCTTACTCTACGCATCTGTGGTTGTACTTGTTTTGTTCATGATTATCAATCACAAGTTTCTAAATTAAACCCTCGATCTTTAAAATGCATTTGTCTTGGGTATTCTCACACTCAAAAAAATTACAATTGTTATTCTCCTGATTTGAGACATTATTTTGTGACATTTGATGTTATCTTTTTTGAGTCCATTCCTTTCTTTGATTCTACCACAATTACTAATTCATTACCTGAGTCTAAACTTGTTGACTCCACCCTCCCACCACAGGCCTCCCTCCTATTAAATTTGTTTATTCTCGCAAGCAATAGGTCCCCACAATCCTATCACCACCATCAAGTGCCACACCAGTTACTGCATAGCCATCAACATCGTCTCCTTCACCAACGGCTTCTTCCTCAAAAGATCCACCTCTTCCATTATTCGATCTTAATATTCCTATTGCCTACCGCAAAGGTACTTGTAATTATACCCAGAAAGGTAACCCCTCTACATCTTATCCCATATCCAATTTTGTGTCATATTCCACCTTATTTATGTCTTTCCAATCTTCCATTACTTCCCTAGATCATATTACTCTACCTAGAACTGTTTCATATGTTTTTTCTCATGCTGGGTGGCATGCTGTTATGGATGAAGAGATGGATGCTCTTGAGAATAACAATACTTGGGAATTTGTGCCCTTACCAAAAGATAAACAACCTATTGGGTACAAGTGGGTATATACAATCAAAGTCAACCTAGATTATTCCATTGCTTGATTGAAAGATCGCTTGAGGGCTAAGGGATATATGCAAACTTATGACATTGATTACTCTGAGACTTTTTCTCCTATTGCTAAGATTACATCTGTTCGTTTATTTCTCTCTCTGGCTGCCTCTTAGCATTGGTCTCTCCACCAATTTAATATTAAAAAAAATTTTCATGGAGATTTACATGAAGAAATCTATATGGAACAACCTCATAATTATGTTGCTCAAGGGGAAAAAGGAAAAATGTGTCGATTAAGGAAATTTTTGTATAGTTTAAAACAATCTCCTCGTGTATGGTTCGACAAATTCAGTGATGTTATAACAGAATTTGGCATGAAGAGTGATTATGACCATTCTGTGTTCTACATACATTCTAAATCTGGATGCATACTTTTTGCAATTTATGTTGATATTGTAATTACCAGTAGTGATAAGATAGGAATTTCAAAATTAAAGAACCTCCTCCAATCTAAGTTTCAGATTAAGGATTTGGGACCACTTCGGAGTAAAAAGGGAATTTTTATTTCACAGAGGAAATATGTTCTTGACCTATTGAAGGAAACTGGTTTGCTTGGTTCAAAACCAAGTGACACTCATATGATTTCAAATGTTAAGCTTGAATTGGAAGGAGAATTATTGGAAGATCCAGAACATAACAGAAGGTTGTGGGCAAATTGAACTATCTTACTATCACAAGACCTAACATTACCTTTTCGATGAGTATAGTAAGTCAATTTATGAATTTTCCAAGAACTTCTCATTGGGATGCAATTATGCACATTTTAAAATATCTAAAAAAGGCACCTGGACATAGAATATTATATCAAGATCGTGGTCACTATAGAGTTGAAGGCTTTTCTAATGCTGATTGGGCAAGATGTCCTATGGATAGAAGATCTACCTCACACTATTGTGTGTTTGTTGGTAAAAACCTTGTATCTTGAAAGAATAAGAAACAAGCGGAAGTATCCCGTTCAAGTGTAGAATCTGATTATCGAGTCATGACTCATGTTACTACTGAACTTGTATAGTTATCTTCTCTTTTAAGTCAACTCGGAATTATTTCATCTGGAGTTATGCAATTATGGTGCGATAATCAGGCAGCCACTCACATTGCAATGAATCTTGTGTTTCATGAACGAATTAAATATATAGAGGTTGATTGTCATTTCATTAGGCAGAAACTCTAGGAGGGTGTTATTGATTTTAGACATATAAGAATTGAGGAACAAATAGCTGATTTATTTACTAAGGCTCTTCTAGAAAAACGGGTTGATGACATTTATAATAAGTTAGGCATGTTTGATATTTATGCTCCAACTTGAGGGAAAGTGTTAATAAGTCTATTAGTTTCTTGTATGCATATCCTGGGCCTATCTCTTGTATCCTTATATTTTATTATAAATAGACATTGCCTTACTCAATTGAGGATATGGCTTCACAATTATTTCTCCTCTTCTAACATGGGTTTACTTGCAGTGCACCTAACATAAAAGTGCAAGAGTCTTTGGATCATCATAACTCTATATAAATATTAGGCTTAATGTGTGTATTGCAGCACTTCATTACTTAGTTAAGTTTTAGACTCCCCGACTTCTCGGAAGAGCTTAAATTAACCTTTTCCCACCCACTCTAATTTCTTACTAATTGTGAAGAATTTATTATATGACTTTTGAATAAGCATAAATTTTGATGAAACAGGATAGTGTTGACCTTCGAGGATAAGAGCATAGTGAGTACAACAACACATGGTGAGAAGGAAGACTGGAAAACACAAAGGTGACATATGGGACTCCATGCCTCCATATATCTCCTCCATTAGGTGGATTAAGAGCTGATAGAATGATTCTACCTGAGCCACTTGGGAATAAAATTTCTCCCCCATGTCAGCGAGGGCAATTCACCAAATTGATGGAGTATGCCACATGCCTAAGAATGAGTCCTGCTGAATAGAAAGAGGAGTGTAAATCTAAAGATGGTACACAATAAAACTAACCGTAATTGTTCTCCTTTTTTTCCCTTTCTTTGATGAATTATCATTATGAAGTTTCAACCACCCAGAACAATAATGATCCATTCGTTCCAAGAGCCAAAAGTCTGTTGGGAAAAAGATGTCAGCGTCACCCTGCAATGAAGTCATGCAAACAGCAGCTATTACCGATCACAGGTAAAACTGATTAAGCTGAGATCAATTTCACAGGTAATGCTATAATTCAAAATTACCAAGCTACTTTATATATTATTCCTTTTAAACACCTGTGCCCTACTAGAGACAAGACAATCATCATGTTCAGAAAGATAACATTTTCAGACAATTTCTCTTGCAAAATTGAAGCCAAATATAAAGGGCCACAGTTGTATCCACTTATTTATGCTCAATTGCAATAAAAACATTATATTTTGCTTTCTACTCTGCTCCCATCATTTATAGGATTAATTTGAAAAGTTGTTATAATAACTGCAAGGCAATATATATTCAGATGCTAAAATTACTGCTTAAAAACTTGGTATTTTGAGTTTCAGGATTTGACCCCTGGAAAGATGTAGAGGTTTTAGAACTACCAATTGTTCTCAAGGAGTTAAAGATGATTTTGACTCGCAAAAATCTGCTTCCTTTCAGAAAGACATTGCATCGTATCAATTCCTAGATTATACAGTCCCAAATGTGCACTGTGCCCATCAGTCAAACTGATATATCAAAAGCAATAATATTCACTACTGTAGGAAATTTAAAATGACATATTTCTCTGCCTTAACCAATTGCATCCAGTTTTTCAACCATAAATCTATCAAAATAATTATTTTCATGCATTCTTCACATTTTAAGGCTTGGTTTAACCAAAAATAAAATATAATCATCCCAAGCTATAAATACTTTATCAGCTGTTCAGATGCAGAACTGTAAACACAGATCTACATTCGTAGATATGTAGAGAAGAAGGGGAATGGCAAAGGGAGATGATGGTATATCAAACCTTTGCCTCTAGATAGTTCCCGTAATCTGAGCTTCTGCCATCTTTCTGTAATTCAAAAGGTAAGCTCAGTAGCTAAGATAGTCATATTTGCTAGGCTACAATAAGAAAGTGAATTTTGATTATAGCCAACAACCACAAACTGCATAATAGAGCCTTCAGAAATGGTAGCCTAAGCAATAATATTGGTTATAGCCAACAACCACAAACTGCATAATAGAGCCTTCAGAAATGGTAGCCTAAGCAATGACATTGGTTATGTTAAATTATAAATTTCAACCAAAATGGTTCAGAATCCAATCCCTTCTGCCATCCTCATTCACGAATTAGAATTAAATTTTAGCATTATGGTAGGCTTATATTATTTCTGAGCCCAATGCAGTTTCAAATGAGGGGTGTTAGATGTACAATAAGCCATTTCTGAACCTTCTCTTAAGAGCTTTAGAGCTTTTGAGATTAATGGTTCTTGACAGCTGACATGGATGAGAAAAACCCAAGGCCTCTAATTTGGCCTATTCTCCAAATTTGTGTTACAGACTCTACAGAGTTAGAACTGTAGAATAAATGGTCTTATTTACACAAGAAAAGGACCCAAACCATGATTAAGTATTACCACGTACTAAAGATATGACATGATCACTTGACTCCAACGTTCATTAAATGACAAAGCAGACTGCTACTGTATTGTGCAGAGAATAGATGAACAAGAATGTACTTTGGTTGAAACCAAAGGAGCTCTTTGGCCTGGTATTGTCACATCTGGCAGGTAACTGAAGTCTGAAGCAATCAAGGACATCTTAGGCAGAACATCTTGCAGAACCCCAAGTAATTTCTGCAAATTTCAGAATATGATAAATGCAAAAACTCAACGTGCATCAGTGTTGATTAATAGTAAAATCACTAACCAGGCATCCAGTTGGCAGCCAACATCTACGGGGTTTCGGATAGATTTTAGACCAAATGCTTTTCACAGAAGATACTGCACTACTTTGACTTGCGTGGGTTTTGTCCATTTCCATGATCTCAACACAGCGTGTAATAAGTGAGTCTTGCAATGGTTTATATATCTCACTGAGTTTTTCTCTATTTAAGGAGGAAAGAAGGTTAAGAATGTGATAATATTGTAGCTTAGATAGAGCAGACCACAGAATCTCATTATCATTAGATAAAATATATGTACAGAAACACTTCATGAAAAGCAGAATGTTCTATATCAGCTATCACCTAGTGAAGCACAGAATACATGTCAGGCGTGTATAGCCATGAATAATCAGCATCCCTGTATGGACTTACCCATCATGTTGCCTCTCAACCCACACTTCTTTCCATGAGGAAACTTGATTTTCTGAATAGATGAGGTCATGTGGAAGATTATCAAGTACCTATAATAATGGAAACTCGTTCATGAGACATCCAAATAAAATAGTACAGGAGGAAAACAATGCAGAATAAGTTCTAGACTCCAATAGTTACTACCTTACAATTTTAACCAAATACCCAAATTGCATCAATTTAATAAGTGTGCATATAATGAGGATGGAAAAATTACCAGATCCTAGTTTCTAAAAAGAACCATCCGCATGAGTATTTAGATTCAATAACTGTAGGTCTAGTGGCACCAGCTCAGCATTGAGGAAATAGAAGTAGCCCAAAAATAGACATACCTCAAGCATTATCACCCAACATGGTTGCTGCTGCGCATCCCCTGCAAGAGAAGATGGAGAAGAAACAAAACTTATAATTCAATAATAATCATCTTCAATCAACCCCTTGTTTTATTTGTGTTTTCTGTTTAACACATGTCAATGGTTGATGCATGAACACTTTATATGGTGAAATAAACTTGCTTTTCACAAAATTATCCACCTTCATAAAGCCAGGATAATAATGACAAAAACTCTCAATATAGAAGTATTAGAGAGGACCTACCCCATCCACTCCTTTCAGCAGCATCACGGCATTCAACCTTAAACTTTGGTATGTGACTGCGCACCACACCAACCGTTTCTCTTTGCAACTCTGCAAGTGAGGAACTGATCTCAACTGAGCTGCAATTATAAACAGGGTTATAATCAGTAGATAGATTACAACATTCTGGAAGGAAAAGAAAGAACAATCCATAATATTGGTATAATTGTTAACATCCAGTTAAATTCAAGTAACTCAACAGATGTTGAAAAGATTAATAGACATAATATTGATATAGTGGGCCTGAATGAGAGCAAAAAAACCATTGGTTCAGTCCCAAGAATCAGTTACTGAAGAAGAAATAGTCAATGTCTCCTAATCCTGTCTTTAGTTAGTGTTCAAATTCAAGATAAACCAAAGATTTTAATAAATTGGACAACTTGGTCTTCATTGAAATGATGCAGCCCACTCCTCTAATCATAAAAAGCTGAAAACAAATATGAAAATGATATCGAACTAGAAGATAAAGTACAATAACAATAAGATAATCTTAGATAATGATAAAGGTTAACTATAATCAAAGATAACAATATCTTGATTATCATTTATCTTGAAAACACCTAAATGATTTACTGATATTTTCAACAGTGCGCATGTTCAGTAAAAGCAAACTCTTAGGCTTTGTGCAAGTGTGTTTCATTTCCCATTGTTTGGTATATCCGGTTAGAACAGTGCTAAAAATTTTTTGGCAAAAGTTCTATCCCACAACTTTTTTAGCCAAAAAAAAACTGTATACACAAAAGTTACTAAGCTCATCCCTTAAATGAAACCATGATCATTAATCCAAAGTGAAGTTACAAATATAATCTTGTCCCCTCCCCCCCCCCCCCCCAAAAAAAAAAATTTTTTTTTTTTTTTTTTTTTGGGGGGGGGGGGGGTGGGGGGGGTTTGAAAAACCAGGTTGAGATTGCTGTCCAAAAGTTCTAGCACTCAATTCCAACCACATGCACCATAAAAAATCAAGTTATCCAAAAGGGAAAATTTTCCTTTAAATATTATAATGCCATTTATTATTCATAGGTAGTAGGTTACCACTAGTTACATAATTGAATAAAAACTGAATCAAGAATTAAAATTTGGTTATAATGGAGCATATATGAACACAAGTGTAAGTCATACTGTTATAAACTTTAGTTACATAATTGAATAAAAACTAAGTCACACATTGAATTTTGGTTATAATGGAGCATATATGAACACACATACATGTAAGTCATGCTGTTATAAACTTTTGGAGGAGCATTCAGCATTATGTAATCCATTATACCCTTGGCACATGTTCCTGATCCACCACCAATTTCATATATCTGAAAACGAATTACAAGAAAGCAGTATCAAGTATTGACTAAAGTAATGACAATTAGTGTCACTACAAACCTGCATATAGCCCCAGCAAAAAAAAAGAAGGAACATAGCACGGAACTGAAACATTTCCAATAAGTGATTTACACATTTATAAGAAAATGGAGAATAGCAACATAATGTGGGCCTCCTTTATAAACTATTGAAATCAGAAATAGGGTTCTTACCAGAGCTGTTAATCTAGCTATGCATATGTCATAAAGCATTTAGTGATATTTACATTTAGATTTAAATTTAGATTTAGATTAGATAATCAATATCAGAATACTTATGGTATGACAGGGTATATGAGAATTAGATTTATCTTTTATCTAGGGGTGCAAAGGTGGATTTGTTGAAGTATAAATGATTGCCATTTTTTCATTTTTTGTGCCATCCTTCAGTCACTGTACACTTGCGAGTGCTTCTGTCTTGTCTAGTTGACACCCTTCCTGGTGACCATCTCATCACCGACACCATTGTGCTAGGCAGGTTCTCACCGGCCAACCACCGGAGCACCATCCTCTTCAAGCCAGTCATGCACTCCAATGTGCTACCCAAGCCCACAGCCATTTTACATGTCTTTGGCCCTGACCTGCTATCTTTGGTGCACGCAAGTGCACACCACCAGCACTGTTGTAAACAGACAGTGCTGATCTACCAGATCCAGATCTCTGCTGCCACTAGCCACTGCAATTTCTAGGTTATTTTCTGGTAGTTTCTGCTGATCTGTCTTCTGCTGGTTTCTAGCTTGATTCTCACACTTTTGATCTTCTCCCTACCATACTTCTGCTTCAATTATGTCTGGTGCAAATCCTTCTGCAACATTTGGTTCTTTTACTGGTAATTTTACTCCATCTCCGGCAATTGCTACTGAAAAATTGTTGGGTCCTTCTAATTATGTTTTCAGGTCAAAGGCTGTTGAAAATTGGTGCCTGGGTCAAGGTTTGAAGGATCATCTGACCACCAAAATTAATGATGTGAAGACTGACAAAGATGCTTGGGAGAAAGCTGATGAACTATTGTGTACCCTTCTGTTTGATCCCTCTCTTCATTCTATTTATAATGCTAATACTTTTGATACTTGTTATGGTTTTGTGGACACAGGCAAAATCTCTCTATACTAATGGCTTTCAGCATTTGAATATGTTTGTTGGTAAGTTGATGACTCTAAGACAACAAGATATGATGGTTCCAGACCTTGTTGGGAAGATGTCTTCTATTAAGACTGAGTTCAATACAATGCTACCTGCTGGTAAAAATGCTACCAAGGATCTGGACCAATGAGACAAATATTTCATGGTTTGCACTCTTGCTGCTTTGGGTTTTGACTCTTCTTCCATTCAAGATCAAATTCTTCCTAGTTCCACTGTCCCTCATCTGTCAAATGTTTTCTCATCTTCTCTGTGCTACTTCTCTGACTACAGTACCAGTACCAGGACCCTCTGCTATTGATAATTCTACCCTGATTTCACAAATTCAGCAGAGTCCTAGAGAAGAATAGGGAGGTGACCATGGAGGAAATTGAGGGATTCATCCCAAGTGCACCTACTGTCACAAACGGGGTCACACTAGAGAGAAATGTTCTAAATTGCAAGGCCGACCTCCTCATGCTAATATTGCTCATGTTAATAATTCTTGGTGTAGCAATTTGAGAGATGATCCCTGTCAGGATATATACATATTAGGAAGTTATTCTAGAAGATTTTAAATTCTTTCCTTTCTAGTTTGATTATGATTAGAATTAGTATCTCAAATTTAATTGTATTATCTTTAATTGATTATAATTTTTTTATATAAGTAGATATCATGGCCACAGAAATTGCTTAAGCCATTCCAACCAATTCAAGATAATATCAGAGCCCTCCCACTGAGGAACTTCGCTTCTGCTGCCATCTTCTTCTATTTTCCAAAATTGTTTTTTAGCAAACCCAAAAATTTTAGCATCAAAACCAAACCACCTTCTGTTTCTTCAACAAAACAGAACCAAATAGCCCAAAAACCCACAAATCAGAAACCAAAATTGTCCTTAAACAGAACCCAGAAACCTGGACACCTAGCACACACTGTTTTGCAACTGTTTGGCATAATTCCCAAAGCATTACAAAGTTTTTCACGAAACTGGCTCTATAGACCTGTTTGTCAGCAATCTTCCAGCAAAGCCCACCAGCACGTGCATCACACGTGCCACTTCAGCAAACAGACATGAGCTACACACGCTGCCTCTACACCTGCGTGTGAGCTGCACGCGCCACCACACCTTGGTTGCCTCCTCTTGCTGACTCCACATATGGTCTCGGTCCATCAATCTAAGCAATGGAACTCTAAATTTTCAAACAGCCAGATTATTTGCTATTTTTATTTAAAAAAAATGTCTAAAGCATCAATCATGAATTCCTCATTTGGTATTGTTTCTTCCTTTTTGTACAGCATATCAATCTTATTCAACATCAGCATCCTTTGGCCCTTGGGTATTTGATTCAAGAGTTTTTGATCACATAACTGATAACCCATCCTTATTTACCCAATTTAATTGCACCAATTGCCTAACTTTGTTGCCCAGGGGGATTCTGGTATGGTTTACAAACTTTGTTGCTCAATGTATGACTTAAAACAATCTCCTTGTGCTCAGTTTAGATGTTTTAGCACTATTATTATTCAGGAGTTTAACATGATTCAATGGGAGTCCACTCACTCTATTGATAATGCATTTACCCAGTTGTCTATGTTGACAACATCATAATATCATGATTAATGGGAATCAACAGGATGGAATCAATTAGCTGAAAACACATATGTTTAATTGTTTTTAAACTAAAGTTGCACAATCCAAGTCTAGTATTGTCATTTCTCGGAGGAACTATGCCTTAAATATCTTGGATGAAATTGGTATGTTGTTCTAGGACAGAGATAGCCTCTAACTGATCCTGGAAGATACTGGAGATTGGTTGGCAAGCTAAATTATCTTACTATTATTTAGTCAAACATTTCTTTTGTTATTAGAGTCATTGTTAGTTGCTTCGATCTCCTTTTAGTAGTCATTGCAATGTAATTGTTCAAATTCTAAGATATATTAAAGGATCATGTGGTCAAGGATTATTGTATAAAAACACGGGTCACACTTGGGTGATTAGATATTTTAATGCTAACTAGGCAAATCCTCTATTTGACAAACATTCCACTTCAAGGTATGGTATCTTTATTAGATGTAATCTTGCATCCTGGAAGAGTAAAAATCAAGAAGTTGTAGCCAAATCAGGTGTTGAAACTGAGTATTGTGCTATGGCTCTTGTAACATGTGAGCTTATGTGAATAAAACAATTAATTTAAAAGTTGAAGTTTATATAGGTGTCGCAGATGAAATTATTGTGTGACAATCATGTTGTGCTTCGTATCACATCTAATTCGATTTTTCATATGGACCAAGCACATTGAAATTGATCATTATTTCATTCAAGAGAAGGTGTTATCTGGTTCCATTGTCACTAGCCATGTCAGCTTATAAGACCAACTTGCTAATATTCTTACTAAGTCTCTAGGAAGTCCTTGCATTGAGTTCATTTATAATAAGTTTGGTGCATATAATTTATATGCTCCAGTTTGAGGGTTAGTGTTGGATAATAATCTAAATATTCATAGTGGATACACCTAGGTTTTCTTAAGTATTCCAGAATAGCCGGTCCAAAACCCATTCCTACTTATGTAAATAGTTGTAATTCTTACTAGTATAGTATAAGTCAATATTTTTCTATTTGTGTTCTATCCATTTTCACAAAAATAAAATGGAAAAATCACACTTGTAATTATTAGCCATTGAGCCTAGAAAATGCAAATACACATTTTGCAGGAGAGATTCCTCTGAAATAAAATGTGCACTAAAAAGATCTTGATTAATGGATTCCAAGGGTAAGAAATTTAGAGCCCAACTTTCATGATCAGCCATCATTAATCATAATAGAGGCCTAAACCCAATCTGACAAGCTAAAGAAACTCATAAAAAAATTACTTTTGCTCGTGCTTGATTGTGTACATTTGTTTACTAAGCCAGAAAGGAGATTTGGACCCTTCATACTTCTAGAGTGTTCTCTTCTAAATCTTTCCTTATTTCTCAATCATTCTTCTAGCAAAGAAAAATTCAGTATAAAAGATCCTTTTGAAAGTACAAGATTGCTCTAAAAGGGAAGTTTTCTGTTTAGACAACAGCCTTCAGTAGGATCAACACTTACAATAGGCAGTTAATTTAAGACCTCATAAAGCTTGTCTTCTAATGTGTGAATGATTGGTTCGTTCAGAATTGGATGCTTATGTACTTTACCAGCCAGTTACATCTGAAGCAAGGATAAGGCTTTGTCCCTTGACTTGATACCAGCACAGGATTTTTTTTTTCTAAGGCTTCTCTTTGGTTTCTAGGTCATGATTTGTTAGAACATATGTTCAATAGATGTGCAAAGGGATTGAAAAGCTATTCTGCATTAATTGCATTGCATCAATATTGACCCAGTTTATTCTTTAGATGGTAAAATATAATTAAAAAAACATTGTAGGTTGTGCCCGAAAGTATCAAGCACCCAGCATGGAGAACAAATAAAAGAATACAGATGATGCATAAAGTGTCTCAATATGATAAGTCGTTTTGAATTTGATGTAGATTTTGACACATCTATAATTTTCATTTTCTTTTTAAATTGGAAAACAGAAACATGAGACCATATAAACATCCTGGCATTCAAATAATAGTTCAACAACTCATCCCAAAGGTACAAGACAATTCTTACATACATAATGCAAGAAAACATGGCAAGCGCTACTCCTCCAAATAAAATGGCACAGTCATTGGCTCTTACGCATTGGCTCTAAGTCTAACCCCTAAGAACTAATGTTGTGGAGTTAGCATTTTTCCTAAAATAGTTTATTTTTCTTCCTTTTTTCTTGATTTTTCTTTTCCATTTTGTTTGAAGAGAAGATTCCACCCCGATCAAAACAAATTAGATTCAGTTGCCTAGAGATTTCAAGAAATACAATCAGCAGCTTTTTAATGGCACTACCTGAAAGAGACAGGATAGATAGATGCAAAAAGTCAAAATAGAATAAGAAACAATGCTCAATATAAAGAACAATTACACAACAGAATCAGGTTTTTCATTTCTCACGTAGAATCCCAGAGAAAGTTTTAGGTACACCAGAAACAAAAAGAACTTACTTTCAGAGGAACTGAGAAGTTTGCAGTGCGCATTATGGCTTCAGCAATTGCATGGGCATACCAAGGCTACAAGAAAAAATTGATAAATAAAAATATGCATTATTGTGTAAAAATGTTGAAAACAACTCCATTAAAAGTTTCACTTCTCTAGAATGCCTCAATATACTTCAATCAAGCAAAGCAAATAGGTGTACAGATTTTTACCCACAACTCCAGGTCCAGATTCCAATATCCATTTTATGCTTACACTTGGTTAAACTTTAAAAATTGATTCAAACCGAAAAATAATAGAACAACACAAATATGCCAAAACATTAAAAAAAATAAAAAATAAAAACAATTTCGGAGTATCTTTAAGCCCATTGGTAACTCACTATGAAAATATTCTTTTGGATATACAAAAACACAAAATTATTGATTTTACAATTTATCTGTATGAGGTATGTTAGACAATATTGTAAATATATGTAAAATATATATTTGTTAGGTTCTAGTATCACTAGGTAGTTCCACATTGATTGTATATGGTCAGTGGTCCCATTACTATTTGTATATATACATGTATCTTTGATTAGTTATAGATAAGAAATATTCTTTTCCTCCACGTGTTCTATCTCATTTCACATTGTATCAGAGTTGGGTCACAAAACCTGAGACTATTAGTTTTTTCTTTTCTTCTCCAGTGCCACCATTGCTGGTCCATCTCCAGTCACCACTGGAGTTTCACCACCATCTACCTTTGCACACATCATCATGCGCCTAATCTCCAATCTACAATCCAGTCTCTGTCTAGCTCCAATCTGCCTTCTTCAGTATTCCTTTTCTTTCATCATCGGTACCATCCAACTAGGTGTGATCTCCTCTATCAAACCAAGGTTTTCAATTACCGCTCCAACCACCATGCACTACCTCAACCACTACACTCTACCTACTATTTCTGGTTTGCTCTTTTGATCATGCTTCACAACTTTCTCTAGTTCCACAATGAGTGGTAATAATTCTTCTACCAATTCCAGGACTTTTACAATGGCTCCCATTGCTACTGAAAAATATCATCCTAAGTGTACTTACTGCCAACAATGGGGCTGCTCTAAGGAACAATGTTTTAAACTGCATGGCTGACTTCTTTGTGCTACTCTTGCCCATACTAATGATTGTTCATCCAAACAATCTAATAAATAGCCCCACCATTCTATCACACTCATTGGCTCCGACTATGATGATTATCTTAGGTATCAAGCACCTAAGCAATCATTCTCTTCACTTATTGGTAATTCCATTGCCTACCTTACTCAGTCTCCTTCTCCAAGACCATGGATTCTTGATTCAAGTGCTTCTGATCACATGTTTGGTAACCCTCTCTTACTTTCTTCCCTTCATACATTTAATTCTTTGCCTTCTATGACTTTAGCTAATGGATCAAAAATAGTTGCAATAACAGTAGGCCAGGCCAAACCTTTACCTGCTATGCCTTTGGACGTTATATGCCTCATTGTCCTTATAATATTATTTATGTTAGTAGACTTACCCATAATCTCAACTATTTTATCACATTTACTAATGATATAATTCTTATCCAGGATCACAGTACAAATTGGATGATTAGTGCAAGATGCGAGTTAGCACATCTCTATCATCTCAACCTTCCCGCCTCTCATGTGACTTGCACTACTCTTAAATCTCCTATTCTTCTCTACAACCACTTAAGCCATCCTAATTTATTAAAGCTTCAAAAGATGTTTCCCAATATTTCTACCTTGACTTTTTTTCATAGCAAGTCTTGTCACCTTGGTAAATAATTCTCAAACTTCCTTTCCAAAGAGAGCCAATGATCATGTTGCATCCACATTTGCTTTGGTTCATTCTAAAATTTAAGGTCCTAGTCATGTCATGTCTATCCTTGGTTTTTGGTACTTTTATTGATGATTATTCACATTGCACTTGGTTATATTTATTAAAAAATCATTCTGAATTGTCTTCTATTTTTGAATCTTTCTATGCTAAAGTAAAAAACCAATTTAACACATCTATTCAAATCTTACACAACAATAATTCCCTTGAATACTTCTGTACAAGTTTTACCAACTTTTTTATCTTTCTAAGGAATCGTACATCAATCCTTTTATGCTTATACTCCTCAACAAAATAAGGTTGTTGAACATAAAAGTAGATATTTGATTGAGATTGCTCGCACCCTTCTTTTACATAATAATATTCCCTTTCATTTTTGGGCTAATATTGTTATTGCTACTTGTTACTTTATTAATAGAATGCCGCCTTCTGCTCTTCAACACAAAGTTCCTTATTCCATCTTATCTTCTGATCAACCTTTATATGATTTTTCTCCTCAAGTATTTGATTGCACATGTTTTGTTTATAACATAACTCCTACTCAAGATAAATTTTCAGCTAGATCAAACAAGTCCATCTTTCTTGGTTATTCTTGCAATAAAAAGGGTTACCAGTGTTATTCCTCGGAAACCCATAGATATTATTTCTCCACTGATGTTATATTCTTAGAATCCTCTCCTTTTTACTCCACCTCGTTCGATGTCCATCTATTTCTAAAGTGTTACCTATTCCTTATAATTCTATTTTTGCTTTGGTTGTATCCAAGTCTACCTTATCTTCCATGCCTCTGCAAGTTTATCATAGATGTACTATACTAGAAAATCCTCCTACTCCTACATCTACTCTAAATACTTGTCCTAACACAAAACTTGTTGACTCACCTCCTACTCCACCATCTCCACTTGCCTCGAGCCTACCTTCTAAAGATCAATTTCCTATTGCCATTCACAAAGGTACACATTCTACCCACAATCCTCATCCCATTTATAATTTTCTTAGTTACCATTGTTTATCTCCTCCATATTATGCCTTTCTTTTATCATTATCCTCTATGTCCACTCCTAAAACAACTAGTAAGGAACTTTTCGATACAAGATGGCAATCGGCTATGATAGAAGAAATGACTGCTTTGCATAGTACTGATACTTGGGACTTGGTCTCATTGCCCCTAGCTCAATCTCTTATTGCTTGTCAAAAGATCTACACTGTTAAAGTTGGCCCTAACAAACAAACTGATTAACTTAAGGGCCGTTTAGTTGCCAAAGGGTTTACACAAGTTTATGGATTGGACTATGGTGATACTTTCTCTCCTATGGCAAAGATGTCCTCTATTCAACTTTTTCTATCTATGGCGGCTATGTGTAGTTGGATGTTGCATCAACTTGACATCAAAAATGCCTTCCTTCATGGTGAGCTTCAAGAGAATATTTATATGGAACAACCTCCTAGCTTTGTTGCTCAAAAGGAACTATAGTTTGCAAACTTTTTTGTTCACTATATGACTTGAAGCAATCTCCACATGCTTGGTTTAGACGTTTTAGTACAATTGTCTAGGAATCTAGCATGATTTAGTGTAAATCTAATCACTTTGTTTTCTCTAAACATACATCCTCAAGGAGGTCCATTTACATAGTTGTATATATTGATGATATTATCATTACTAGGGATAATTAGGATGGAATCAATCAAATGAAGATACATCTATTTAGTCATTTTCAGACTAAAGATTTAAGGCCTCTGAATTACTTCCCTAGCATTGAGATTGCATAATCCAAGTCCAAGATTGTCATTTCTCAAAAGAAGTATACCTTAGACATTTTAAAAGAAACTAGTATGTTGGATTGTGGGCCAATAGATTCTCCTATGAATCCTAATACGAATCTTCTTCTATGATAGGAGGAGTCTCTATCTGATCTTGGAATATATCAAAGATTAGTCAGTAAATTGAATTATCTTACTATTATACAGCCAAATATCTCTTGTTGTTAATGTTGTAAATCAATTCCTTCAATCTCCATGTAACAGTCAAAGGGATGCAGTAGTCAAATTTTGAGATATATTAAAAGATTAGCTGGTCAAGGATTATTATATGAGAACAAGGGACATACTTACGTAATTGGATATTCTGATGTTGATTAGCTCTATGATTTGCTTCAAGATACTATATCTTTGATAGTAGTAATCTTGTATCATGGAAAAGTAAAAAGCAAGATATCATAACCAAATCAAGCGCTAAAGCTAAATTTTGTGCTATGGCCCTAACAACTTGTGAACTTATGTGGATAAAACAATTGAAATTTACAAAGGTGTCTCAAATGGAGTTACTGTGTGATAATCAAGTTACACTTCATATTGAATCCAATCCAGTTTTTCATGAGAGGAACACATAGAAATCGACTATTATTGTATTCGAGAGAAGATGCTATTTGATTATATTGTCACCAGCCACATCAGCTCAAATGAGCAACTTGCTAATGTTCTCACTAAGTCCCTTAGAGGTCTTCGCATTGAGTTCATTTGTAACAAACTTGATGCATATAATCTATATACTCCAACTTGAGGGAGAGTGTTAAACAATATTATAAATATATGTATTTGTCATTACTAGATAATCCCACATCGGTTGTATCTAATAAGAAGTCCCATTACTACTTGTATATATACATGTATCTTTGATCAGTTATATATAAGAAATACTTTTTCCTCCATGTGTTCCATCTAATTTCACCCTCACTTAGTAGGATAAGGCTTTATTGTTGTTATTGTTGTTTGTTCTATCTAATTTCACATTGTATATTTAGGATGACAAGGTGTTAACACACAAGGTGATTACAACTAAGAACATGATCTTTTAGGTTCAAGAATTATTCATTATGGCAACTGACTACCTTCTTCAAGTGCTCAGAAGTCCTACACTCGATTTCCCTTTTCTTAGTTCTTTTTCATTTTTCTTTTTTATTTTACCAACGCTTTATTCATGCTTCAAGACCAATAGATGTTTATTCCAAAAGAAATGATAGAAATAAAAAAGATGCTTCAAGACCAATAGATGTTTATTCCAAAAGACATGATAGAAATAAAAAAGCCCTCTCTAGAATTAATAGTACCAAGATTTATGGTATATTTAGAAGTTAGGAGGGGAAGGGAAGGGAAGATAATGAAAGAAAATAGAAGATAAGGAAAAGAAGGAGAATACAAGGTTAAGAGAGGACATCCCTTTCCTTTGCTTACATGTGTTAAAGAGTAATTAGGTTTATAATATTCATATTAGGTTATATTATGGGCTTGCTTGTCTTGTATCCAAATTTAGGAATATTAGATTCTTTATGTTTATTAGTAGTTCTATATAAATGGAGTATTAGGGTTGAGACTACTATAACAATTCGATCTTCTCATTCATTCAATACTATTAGTATCCTCCCCTTAATTATCTAACTTCTCTCTACTCTTTCTCCCTGAAATCCTAACCATGTTTCTCAACATGGTATCAAAATAATACCATTTGCCATAAGCCTATGGCTTATACTGTTGCTAGCAACCACAAAGAGGTTTTGCCAACTATGTAGAATTTAGGTTGGTTCATTTTTTGAGTGAGTTTTTTAGTTTTAGTGAGGAGAAAAACAAATATAGTCTAGAATTGCTATCATTAGGATTATTTATTTTGGACTATTGTTTTTGAGTGGTGAGTGAAGGAAAAAGGAAGAAAGGAAAAAAGAAAAAAAAAGAAAAAGAAAAAAAAGGAAAGTTTCAGGTTAAAAAAAAAGGGAAAAGAATTAAAAAAAATAGAGAAGAACAAAGGTAGCAGTTGGTCCCATTTGGTTCTGTTTAAGGGATTTCAAGTAGCTCCAATGGCCAAAATCTAGAACTGAGCTGACTGGAGGACAGATCAGAAGATGGCAAACCTTACCTGGCAGTGTGTGAATCACACACGCAGTTTCCCAAGGAATGCATGAGCCCCATGCACAGGTAGGACAAGCAGCGAGTGGAAGCTCATGGAGGCTTTTTGGGTAGCAAATTTTCTTCCAGAGCATCTCCAACAGATTCTGAACCTTCTTCTATAGTTGGTTTTGAGATCCAATTGGTATATTTCGACATTATTGGTTGATTCAGTCTCTGCATTGTATTTTTTTTCAATCTGATCTGTTGATTTTGACTGATGACGAAGGGTGAGACTTGCTATTTGTTGTGTCATCATGTTGTTTGAAATGTTGTGTGTTTTCAGAATTCTTGGCTTTGGGAATTTTGAAGAAAAGATGTTCGGAGTTTCATGCAATGGCCAATGCAAATTTGAAGCTAAAGCATGGTTTGCTAGATCTGGTGTCATTGGAGGTCCCGATGATGCTTCTGTTTCAAAGAACATTCAGTTCATTTAGTGGTATCTATAACCTGATTTGGTGCTTTTAAAGATTTGTGACAATTCTGGTGTGGAGCAGCATAAGATGCTTTTTATCAAGTTGCTATGTTAATTCTCTGAAATGGATTATTGCTGGTTGGTAATGGATTTGTTTCAATTTGGATCACTTGTTGCGTTGGCTGACTTTGAGGTATTTTAAGCACTGTTTGAGCAGCTGGCTGTGAATTTGTTCTATTTTAGATCGATTTAGTTGACTCGATACTGGTTGGACTTCATTTCATCCAGTTGGGAATGGGTTGGCTGAAGCTACTATTTAAGGATGAATTTTGTTGCTGCTTTGTGGAGTTTCAGTTCAAATTTGGTAGATTGTGGCTTGAAATCTGTCATGTTTCAAGAAGTTTTGTGGTATTTGGCTTCAGGAGCTGTGAGTTTTATGTTTTCCAATGTCAACACATTGGAGTTTGCTATGTAGTCCGCTGAAGTTCATTGTTAGGGTGGTAGAAATGTGATCCGGTGACTTTTTCAGCAAAATTCTATTTGGTGCTATGCACATTTAGCTTTGGTGGTTCAGACCACTGGTTTTGGGTGTTTTCATGTGATTTAGAACACTATTTGGGGACTTGTGTTTTACCTAAGTATGATTTGACAAGATTATCCTTGGTTTAAGGTGGTTTAGACCACTATTTTTGCCATCTTAGCATTAGGTTGACTTGAAATTGTTGGAATGAATGGTTTGAGAAAATTATCTCAACCTTGGTTCTTTATATAGTAAAATTACAATCAATACATTTTAATGCTAGAGAATAAAATCCCTAAAATTATGCCTAAACATTTCCTCATTTATTCTGATTACTAAGTAATTACAACATAGTCAACTAATACATATCAATCACATTTATTACAATTTAACACTCCCCCTCAAGTTGGAGCATATATATCATATGCACCAAGCTTGTCACATATGTAGCTTATTCTTGAGCTTTGTAGGGAATTTGTGAGCATATCAGCCAATTGGTCATTAGAGTTCACAAAAACTGTAATAATTTCCTTTGCAACAACTTTCTCTCTTACGAAGTGGCAGTCAATTTCAATATGTTTGGTTTTTTCATGAAAAACAGGATTAGAAGCAATATGCAATGCTACTTGATTATTACATATAAGCTCCATAAGACCAGGTGTATAAAGTTTTAACTCCTGTAACAATTGTTTTAACCATATGAGTTCACAAGTAGCTAATGCCATAACTCGATATTTTGCTTCTGCACTTGATCTTGCTACTACACTTTGCTTCTTGCTTTTCTAAAAAATTAAATTTCCTCCAAAAAAAACAAAATAGCTTGAAGTAGAGCGACAATCATTTGGAGAACCTATCTATCGAGCCATGGCATTAGCTACTTGTGAACTCATATGGTTAAAACAATTGTTACATGAGTTAAAACTTTATACACCTGGTCCTATGGAGCTTATATGTGACAATCAAGCAGCATTGCATATTGCTTCTAATCCTATTTTTCATGAAAGAACCAAACATATTAAAATTGACTGTCACTTCGTAAGAGAAAAAGTTGTTACAAAGGAAATTATCACAAATTTTGTGAACTCAAATGACCAATTGGCTGATATGCTCACAAAGCCCCTCCGAGGCCCAAGAATAAGCTACATGTGACAAGCTTGGTGCATATGATATATATGCTCCAGCTTGAGGGGAAGTGTTAAATAGTAATAAATGTAATTGATATGTATTAGTTGACTATGATAAATGCGGAAATGTTTAGGTATAATTTTAGGGATTTTATTCTCTAGCATTAAAATGTATTGATTGTAATTTTGCTATATAAAGAACCGAGGCTGAGATAATTTTCTCAAGCCATTCATTCCAACAATTTCAAGTTGGTATCAGAGCCCACACATTGGGGGACTCTGCTTCTGCATTCTAATTCCTTTTTCCCTCTTTTTTTTTTCCCTACACAGAAACTTCCGAACACACTCAGATCTGATTTCTTCGATTCACGGGGCAGCACTTCAATTTTTCCAAAACCACCACCAGAATCAGCATCGCCGGCGAATTTCCGGCCACCGTAGCCAATGCGTGTCACTAACGCGCCACTCCCAAACGCGCGTGGCCTCCACACGCCACCGTTCCAGACGCGCGTGTACTGCACGCGCCATTGTAAGTTGCTCACCTCCTCTCCGTGAATCCATCCGTGTTCTTCTTTCTGCCAGCCCAATCACCATATTCCCAAAAAAAAAAAAAAAAAACAAAAGATCAGAACCGAACCAGACAAACCAAACCAAACAGCAACGTTTCCCTACCTTTCTTAATCAGTGGCTTTCTTTTCTCTTTTACCCTCTATCATGTTTACTTCTAAATTGAATAATTCTGGCAGTATCTTTTCCTCTGTGTTCTCTAGTACTCCAACAATTACTTCTGCAAAATTGAATGGTTCCAACTATTCCTCATGGAGTGCTTCTATTTTATTATGGTTTAAAGGGCAAGGGTATTCTGAATACTTGACTACAAAAATTGAAGATGTTCCAGCTGATAAACAACGCGAGTGGAGTATGATTGATGCACAATTATGTGCGATACTGTGGCAATCTGTTGATCCTAGCTTGCTGCCTATTTTTCAACCATATGACACTTGTTACACTTTCTGGGAGCAAGCCAAGAATCTCTACTCTAATGATATTCAACAACTGTATGAAGTTGTGACCAGATTGAAGGATTTAAAACAAGAGTCAGATTTATTTTCTTATATTACCATTGTCAAAACAACAATAGCCCAGTACAAGAAACTTTTGCTTGTCACTACTGATATTAAAGAGCAAGAAAAACAAGAAGATAAGTTTCTTATGATTTTTATTCTTGCTGGTTTGAACTCTGATCTTGACACCTTCCGTCAACAGACATTGGGCAATGCAGAAGTTCCCACAACAGAAATGCTAATCAACCGTCTATTACGATTACCCACTTCGACCGCTTCGACTACTCCAAATACTAATATTGAAAACTCTACCTTGGTGACACATGCTAGTGATCATGGAAAGGGACGAGGTGGTGGACGCAACAATAGAGGAGGACGTAATGGTGGTGGTCAAGGCAATCGACTTCAATGCACTTATTGTCATAAGTCAGGACATACCCGAGATAAATGTTTTGCTTTACATGGCCGACCTCCTAGATCAGCTAATGTGGTTCAATCTGGTTCTACCAATGTAGGTCAATCTGGTTCAGAATCAACTGATCAATCTTCTGTCTTTTCTGATCCAGAATATCAAGAATTTTTGAAAGAACAGTTTCTTCAATACAAGGTGTCCAAACAAGAACAGACGCATTCTGCATCCCTTGTAGACACGGGTAATTCTATTGCTTGCTTATCTCATTCTGCATCTTATGATCGTTGGATTCTTGACTCAGGAGCTTCTGATCACATATCTGGTAATGAATTTCTTTTTACCTATCTTGATTGCACTGCTAAATCGCTTCCTTCAATTACATTAGCTAATGGTTCTAAAACATCCGCTTATGGTATTGGTCAAGCTAAACCTCTCTCTTCTCTAAATTTACAATCTGTTCTTTACATGCCCAATTCTCCCTTCAACCTAATTTCTATCAGTCAACTTACTCGAACTCTTAATTGTTTTGTAACATTCTTTTCTGATTCTTTCTTAATACAGGATCGGGGTACGGGGAAGATGATTGGTACCGGACGTGAGTCAATAGGCCTATATTACATTCAACCAACATTATCAATTACTTGTATTACTGTAGAGTCTCCAAAATTAATTCATTGCCGTTTGGGTCATCCGAATCTTTCAAAATTACAGAGAATGGTTCCAAATCTTTCAAAATTGAAGTCTTTAGATTGTGAGTCATGCCAACTCGGTAAACATGTCCGTAGTTCTTTCTCTTTTAAAACTACTAGTCGAGCTAAGTCTTTGTTTTCTTTAATTCATTCAAATGAATAGGGTCCTAGTCGTGTCAGTACTACTTTGGATTTTCAGTATTTTGTAACTTTTATTGATGATTATTCTCGATGTACTTGGTTACATTTGATGAAAGATCATTCTGAATTATTTTTAATTTTTAAATCCTTTGTTTTTGAGATTCGTACCCAATTTGGAATACATATACAAATACTTCATAGTGACAATGCTCGTGAATATTTTTCTGCATCTTTTAATTCTTTCATGTTATCACAAGGCATTATTCATCAATCAACATGTCCTCACACTCCACAATAAAATGGATTTGCTGAAAGAAAAAATCGTCATTTAGTTGAAACTGCACGAACTCTATTATTGCATGCTAATGTTCCATTTCATTTTTAGGGTGATGCTATTTTAATAGCTTGTTATTTAATTAATTGCATGCCTTCATCTGTTTTAGAAAATATAATTTCTTATTCTTTAGTGTACCCTAATGAACCTTTGTATAAGCTTTCTCCTCGTGTTTTTGGGTCCACTTGTTTTGTTCATGATCTTACTCCAGGCAAAGATAAATTATCAGCTCATTCGATAAAATGTGTTTTTGTGGGCTACTCAAGACTACAAAAAGGGTACAGGTGTTATTCTCCAAATTTAAAGAAATATTTTATATCTGCTGATGTTACCTTTTTTGAAACTTCTTATTTCTTTTCTTCTTCTGGAGAATCTATTTCCATATCTGAGGTTTTGCCCCTACCAGTCCTTAATTCAATCCCTTCAAATTCACCACAAGATCGGCCTCTTATCACTTATCAACGACGCCCTCATCCAGATGCACCTCAAGTAATTGATGATGATAATCCACCTGTTGGCTCACAATCCGGTCACGTAGAATCTCCTACCTCAAATCCACTTGCTGATCTTCCTATTGCCCTTCGTAAAGGTACTCGTTCCACTCGTAACTCTTATCCTATTTATAATTTTTTGAGATATCATCGTTTATCTACCCCCCATTCTACCTTGTCCTCGGTTTCTATTCCTAAAACTATACAGGAAGCTCTCTCTCACCCAGGATGGCGTCAAGCGATGCTTGATAAGATGGCAGCATTAGAAGTTAGTGGCACATGGAATCTAGTTTCTTTACCATCTAACAAATCTACTGTTGGATGCCGTTGGGTGTATACTGTCAAGGTTGGCCCGGATGGAAAAATAGACCGATTGAAAACTAGATTGGTTGCTAAAGGATATACTCAAATTTTTGGCTTAGACTATGATGATACTTTTTCTCCTGTTGCCAAAATTGCTTCTGTTCGCTTGTTTTTATCTCTTGCAGCCATTAATCATTGGTCTCTACATCAACTGGATATCAAAAATGCCTTTTTACATGGGGACCTCGAAGAAGAAGTCTATATGGAGCAACCTCCGGGGTTTGTTGCTTAGGGGGAGCCTAGTCTTGTTTGTCGTTTGAAGAAATCTCTATATAGTCTTAAGCAATCCCCTCGAGCTTGGTTTGGGAGATTTACTAAAGTTATTCGAGATTTTGGCATGTATCGAAGTGAAGCAGATCATTCTATTTTTTATCACCATTCATCTCCCTCTCAATCTATATATCTCATAGTTTATGTTGATGATATAGTTATTACAGGAAGTGATCAGGTTGGTATAGATCGACTCAAGCAACATATTTTCCATCATTTTCAAACAAAAGATTTGGGAAAACTTCGGTATTTTCTTGGCATTGAAGTGGCTCAATCCCGTTATGGCATTTCTATCTCTCAACGCAAATATGCCCTTGATGTTTTAGATGAGACAGGACTAATAAACTCTAAACCTATAGATACTCCTATGGATCCAAATATTAGACTATTACCCAATCAAGGTAAACCGTTCTCAGATCCGGGAAGATATCGCAGGCTTGTTGAAAAATTAAACTATCTCACAATCACTCGACCAGATATTTCATTTGCAATGAGTGTGGTGAGTCAATTTCTCAACTCACCATGTGATATTCATTGGGATGCAGTTGTTCGAATTCTTCGCTACGTAAAAGGAAATCCAGGCAAAGGTTTATTGTATGAGAATAAAGGGCACACACGAATTGTTAGTTACTCAGATGCTGATTGGGCAGGTTCTCCAGATGATCGTCGCTCTACTTCAGGTTATTGTGTTCTTTTTGGAGGAAATTTAATTTCTTGGAAAAGCAAGAAGCAAAGTGTAGTGGCAAGATCAAGTGCAGAAGCAGGGTATCGAGCTATGGCATTAGCTACTTGTGAACTCGTATGATTAAAACAATTGTTACATGAGTTAAAACTTTATACATCTGGTCCTATGGAGCTTATATGTGACAATCAAGCAACATTGCATATTGCTTCTAATCCTGTTTTTCATGAAAGAACCAAACATATTGAAATTGACTGTCACTTTGTAAGAGAAAAAGTTGTTACAAAGGAAATTATCACAAATTTTGTTAACTCGAATGACCAATTAGCCGATATGCTCACAAAATCCCTCCGAGGCCCAAGAATAAGCTACATATGTGACAAGTTTGGTGCATATGATATATATGCTCCAGCTTGAGGGGAAGTGTTAAATAGTAATAAATGTAATTGATATGTATTAGTTGATTATGATAAATGAGGAAATGTTTAGGCATAATTTTAGAAATTTTATTCTCTAGCATTAAAATGTATTAATTGTAATTTTGTTATATAAAGAACCAAGGCTGAGATAATTTTCTCAAGCCATTCATTCCAACAATTTCAAGTCTACCCAATCAGCATCTGAGTAACCAACAATTCGTGTGTGCCCTTTATTCTCTTACAACACACCTTTGCCTGGATTTCCCTTTACATAGCGAAGAATTCAAACAACTGCATCCCAATGAATATCACATGGTGAGTTGAGAAATTGACTCACCACACTCACTGCAAATAAAATATCTGGTCGAGTGATTGTAAGATAGTTTAATTTTCCAACAAGCCTACGATATCTTCCCGGATCTGAGAGCGGTTTACCTTGATTGGGTAATAGTCTAATATTTGGATCCATAGGAGTATCTATAGGTTTAGAGTTTATCGATCCTGTCTCATCTAAAACATCAAGAGCATATTTGTGTTGAGAGATAGAAATGCCACAACGAGATTGAGCCACTTCAATGCCAAGAAAATACCGAAATTTTTCCAAATCTTTTGTTTGAAAATGATGGAAAATATGTTGCTTGAGTTGATCTATACCAACCTAATCACTTCTTGTAATAACTATATCATCAACATAAATTATGAGATATATAGATTGAGAGGTAAATGAATGGTGATAAAAAACAGAATGATCTGCTTCATTTTGACACATGCCAAAATCTCAAATAACTTTAATAAACCTCCCAAACCAACATCGAGGGGACTGTTTAAGACCATATAGAGATTTCTTCAAACGACAAACAAGACCAGGCTCCCCCTGAGCAACAAACCCCGGAGGTTGCTCCATATAGACTTCTTCTTTGAGGTCCCCATGTAAAAATGTATTTTTAATATCCAGTTGATGTAGAGACCAATAATTAATGGTTTCAAGAGATAAAAACAAGCGAACAGATGCAATTTTGGTAACAGGAGAAAAGGTATCACCATAGTCTAAGCTAAAAATTTGAGTATATCCTTTAGCAACCAATCAAACTTTCAATTGATTTATTTTTCCATCTGGTCCAACCTTGATAGTATACACCCAACGACATCTAATAGTAGATTTGTTAGATGGTAAAGAAACCAAATCCCATGTGCCACTAACTTCTATTGCTACCATCTCGTCGAACATAGCTTGGCGCCATCCTGGGTGAGAGAAGCTTCCTGTATAGTTTTAGGAATAGAAACCGAGAACAAGGCAGAATAGGGGGCAGAAAAATAATGATAACTCAAAAAATTATAAATAGGATAAAGGTTACGAGTGGAACGAATACCTTTACGGAGAGCAATAGGAAGATCAGCAGATGGATCTAAGGTAGGAGATTCCACGGAACCGGATAGTAAGTCAACAGGTGGATTATCATCATCAATTACTTGAGGTGCATTTGGACGAGGGCGTCGTTGATAAGTGATAAGAGGCCGATCTTATGGTGAATTTGAAGGGATTGAATGAAGGATTACTAAGTAATTACAACATAGTCAACTAATACATATTAATCACATTTATTACTATTTAATAGGATGGTTTGTGCAAGGTGTTCGTATATTTGGCTAGGAAGTCGAAGAGACTTTTGGAACTGTGTTCAACTATAGGAGTTGATGTATTTGGCTAAAAAGTCAAGGAGAATTTTGGAAGCTATGAACCATAGATATTGGAGCTTTTGGCTTGGAAGTTAAAGGAATATCTCAAGATAAGCTAGTAGAAAACTTCTAGAAGCTTTTGGTAACTCTACCGAGGATTTAGGATTTGTGAATGTTTCCATTTAAGGGACTATTCACAAGTTGTTCATTAGTTAGGGCATTCACAAGTTGTTCCTTAAGTATATCAAGTTTTCTTTAGTGATGTTTTATTGCATTTGTTTTTGTGAGTTCAAGTTTATGTAACAAGCTTAAGCTTAATAAGTTTCAACTTGAGAGAGAGTGTTAGAGAGTAATTAGGTTTATAATATTGTACTTAAGTTATATTATGGACTTACTTATTTTGCACCCAAAGTTAGAGACATTAGAATCATTGTATTTATTAGTAACTTTATATAAATAGAGCATTAGAGTTGAGTGTAATATAACAATTCAATATTCTCATTCATTCAATAATATTACTCTTTTCTCCTTAATTATCTAACTTCTCTCTACTCTTTCTCCCTCTAAATTCCATCAATGTTTCTCAATAGGATGTTCAAAAAATCCCTAAATCCACCAAATTGGAGGAATACAAAACAATAAGTAAAGGATGGTATTGGGGGACTTTGGAGATTTAGTCATAAACCTCCAATACCTTCCCCTCCTTAATCAAACTCCCAAGCAAGGTGAAGGTTATGACATAAACTTTCCTTCCCTCCCATTCTCCCCATCCAAATATAGCAATAAGGTTTTGTGATCATAATGATTTGCAAGTATGGGAAAATACTGGACCTTTGGTTGAATTAAAGAAACACTAAAATAATGTCAAAGAATAGCTCAACCTAAAATCTTAAGCTATTAAGTCCAGGGACTTCACTAATTCTAGATTCTAATTGCTGAGATACCATGATGCAATTCTAAAAGTTGAAATTTTTCAGGAAAAAAAATCCTTATTTCCATAAAAGAATTTGACAATAAATCAATAACACTTTTACTGTCTTATTAAACTGATAGGTATTAAAACTGAAGTGTTTAGCCAGAATTGTAAGTACAAATGGAATTGACAACACTCATGCAAGAGACTGCATACCTTAAAAAGCTCCACTGGCGTAAACCATGATACGTCACTCTTCTTGTACACATTATCCAAGTATTTCATATAAGCTTTTTGGCCTGACATGCAATCATTCCATATATTAGGAAAACAAAAAAATAAGAGCAAAAGTTGCAAAATCATTGGACTTTCCTCATTTCTTAGAACAAGAAATTTAATAACAAGGTATACAACAATGGAAGTAATTTTGCAATTGTAAATCATGAATTGATGCATCTTTATCAAGAATATTGAGGAAACTATCTGAGTCCAAACAAAAGAAAAATAGCTGATTGCAACTTCCGAAATTAGAAACTTGGCAACATTTAGATTTCTACTAGCAAAAGAAGTCCTAATAAATAGCATATGTATAGTTAAAATATTGTTTACTTCTTAATTCTTAATATCAATCAGACAAGACTTCCTCTATCTCAAATTACAGAGTTCTCTGAGCAAACTGGTCGACATTTGGCAAACAAATATCTATTACATGCAACAAAATTCATTTATTGATTTGAAAAGTGTGGCAATTACATCATCAAAGACATCACTACTTCTTGTACTGCACTGCACTTCTAGAAGGGCATTATATTTAATTTTCATCACCTAGGAATTGCATTATACATCAATAGCTGGCAACATGATTCTTCCATTTCAAACTGTCATCACAAATACATTCAAATTTCAACATGGTTCCTAACACATGTTTCTTTCTGACTTGTTCATCAAACAACTTTAATTTAAATATGTTTTAAACCACCCTGCAACAGAGTCCTATAATTATAACTCTGAAGCAATTGAACTTAATCACATTCACATATTCATTTGCACACTTGAGTCCCTATGATTACAAAATAACCAAATCAAAAGTCAATGATCAGAAACCAAAGATAATATTAATTTTCTTAAGCTATCATTCAGAATTTTGTTGCAAACCAATTATTCGTTACCCTAAAGGAATGAAACCTACTTAAAATTTGCAATTATTAAATTGAACAACTAAAGTCCATGACAACAAAATATTTCAAACACCAAAAAAAAGGGGGGGGGGAACAGTTACTATATTTATACATATGTATATATGTATAATACCTTGGAGCTGATTGAACTTGATGCTCTCGTCAAGAACTCCAACAGAGCGTGATCTTTGGGAGAAATAGCCATGAATTGGATGGTATAATGCAGAATGGATAAAATCTCGAACCTGCACTATTGAATTAACGATGAATTTCGCAATCCCAAGCAATGAAGTGCAAATAAGAAGGAACAATTATATAGAATCATCTCACCAGAATCGGCTTATCGCCTACAATGTGCGTGGAGTACAGAATTTTAAGTGGAGGAGTCCATAGCTGATTCAGAGTCACTGAAGAAAAACAGAGTTAGGTGATGTCAAAAAGACAGGGAAGGAATATGAGAGAGAGAGTACCTGTGCAGGTGGGATGAAATTGAGGAATCTTCCGGGCAGTGAGAATGCGAGAGAAAAGCATTTGAAGTGCGATGGCAACAGCGGGGAAGGTTTTGGGAGGGTTTTATTACAGTTCTCGCACAACCCTCGTGCTGTCGACGGTGAGGGGTGACAAATTGGCGCAGCGTAACAGTGTGCCGTTAATTTAAAAAGGAAAACAGGGATGGGAAGGATGAAATTTAAATAAATTTCTTTATCTAATTGTTATAAATTTTTTTAATTAAATCACTATATATGTATTTAAATTGTCCTATTGTCCTATTTAACATAAAATAATTACACATATACTATAATTTAATTAAAAATTTTATGGCAAATATTTTAAAAAAATTATCCAAATTTTATCAAACAGTGAATAATGTGCATTAAGCAAATAAAAAAATTTTGGAATAATTTTTTAATTTTAGGAAAAAAAATACCTCCTTGAATTTTAAGATGATTAGATTTTACCACTTCCTACTTTGGAAATTTATAAATTACTCTCTTAAATTTTATAAAACTTGGATTTAACACTTATTGTTAACTTAATTGACTATTTTATCAAATTATATATTTTTTATAAACTTTTTAATAACAATCACAATATTATAGTATATTAGGTTATTTTAAAATTTTTTTCATATATAATTTTTTAGTTTATTTTTTATTACTTAATTAAAATTTTATTTATCTAATTTAATTCGTATTAATTATATAACATAGAAATCATTTGTGAAAAAATAATAAGATAAATTAAAATACTATAATATTATGATTCTTATTTTAAAATATCATTAAAGGATCATACAATTTAATAAAATAATAAAATAAGTTGATAATGGGTGTTAATTCCAAATTTAATATAGCTTAAGAAGATAATTTCAAAGATTTCAAAGTAAAAAGAGATAAATTCCAACTACCTTAAAGTTGAAGGGGTATTTTGCACTTTTTCCTTAATTTTATTATACAATGTCGTGTTATCTCTCCTTCTCTAATTAATTAATGCAATTCAATACCAAGGAAATCTTTTAGTAATAAAACATTTTTTATATTTGGGAAAATATGCAATTTTTTTCTTAATAAAATTATTAAGGTATATTTGAATATTTTTTATTTTTAAAAATTATTTTTATTTTAAAAAATTATCTTTGGATTCAAGAAAATGAGGAATAAAGTATGGTTGATAATATAAATAAGTAATTTTTTATTTAATTACAACAAAAATGATATCAAAAATAAAAAATAAATTAAGAAAACTATTTATACCAAGGTCATGGGACTCTACTAGAGTTGTAAATGAATGAAATTATTCATAAATAGTTTGAGCTTGGCTCGTAAATAATTCAATTTATATTCAAGTCAAATGAACTCAAACCTAAACAAGCCAAATTTGCATAATTGACAAGTTGAGTTCGAACTTTATAATATAAAATTTGTGATTTTCACTAGCCTAAATGAGCTTCTATATATATTTTTACTTCTAATGTTATTTATGTTTTAATTAAATTGTTAGTACATTTAATTATTAGGTATTTCAATGTTAACAAAAACTCTTGTTAATTTTATTTTATAAAAGTGAAAAAAAGGCAATAAACATTGCACTTCCAATACTTTAAACCCAAATGGTTTATATATGAATTACATGAAAATGTTAGAATTTCTAATAACAAGTTTCTGCTTATGTTATATAACACCTAATGAAAACTTAATAGTTAAAAGACTAGTAGAATTAAACCAAATAGTGTTTATTAATGAGTAATCAGTAGAAATACTCAATAATACTAGTAGAAAAGAAATTTATTAGGAGTTATTTAAGAAAATTAAGAGTACTTAAGATTCAAGATTGATAAAGTTTGAGAGTACACTAGTAAGAGTGCATGATTTTGATAGGGCAAATGTTATAATTTAAGGGCCTCATGGTAATATAACTTGATTTTGGGACACTAAAGTAATTTTTAATTAATTTTGGATTTATTAACAATTAAAGACTTGATGAAGGATTTAGTAGTAAAATTTGAAAGGAAGAAAAGCATAAAGGAATATTCACTTTGATGATGCAAGCATGACATCACCTTGCTTAATGAGCACTCATCCTTGACACTATAAAGGAAACTTAACATAAAGTTTCCTCATGGCTAGAAAGAGAGAACAAAAGGAAAGAGTGATTTTCTTAAGAATTTGTGCAAATTTATAGTGAGTTTCCACTAGATCTTTTAGCGTTTGTGGAGTTTGGTTAAAGATGGAAGCATTTTTTATCATCTAAGTGGAGTTATAAGTTTAAAACTTCCATGAATTCATCTCCAATCCATAAGATTTTCTTTAGATTCTTCATTAATTATATATTATTTTGGATTTTAAGCAAAGGAATCAAACACCTCAAGTATCATTGAATGAGTAAAGTTTCATTCTTTTTTTTTTAGTTTTTTTTAATAATATTTATATATGAGATGTATGTTTGTTTCTGTGTTTAATGGTGTGTTAAAGCTTTTACTATCATGATGGTTTGGTTTGAAAGGTTTTCTTAACAAGTTTTATTATGAAAAACTAAAAATGTTAGTTTTGAAAATGATTTTTTTAGAAATAGCAAAATTTTAATAATATGATTTTATATGAAAATAGAAGAAAAAAATTTGATGAGAAAATAAGGAGTGGCTCTTGAGTTTTATGCCTAAAGATAGGCAAAATTATGTTCTTAATACTTAAAAGGTGTTACACTAGATTCTATTCAAAATTGAAAGTGATAGAATGCATGAATATCAAGTTTTGAAAATAAGAATGGATGGATTTTATCATTTGATAACTCTCTTGTCTTCCTAAATTCTAAGGAGAAAATTTTTTGTTTCTCTTGTTACTTCAAGTAAACATTAAACTATGCTCTAGTATAAAGGTTTTTAAAATGTTTACATCAAATTTTCTAAATAAAAATCACTTTAAAAGCAACAAATAGAGCCTATAGGTTCTTAATGGTTTTATGCAAAAGAAATCTTGTTTTTATAAGAAAATTTACTGTTTTATGCTTTAAACTACCCTGATAATGTTTATAAATGATTATATAAAGGGTGTGTAACAAAAATATATTTTAAAACATGTTTTAAAGTTTTTAATAAAATGCAAAAAATTATTTTTAAAAACTATGTTTCAAAGTATTAAAGTTCTCCTATAAACTGCTTTGAATGGTAATTATTTTAGGTGACCTTTGCAATTTGTTTAATGAATAAAAATGATTAAAAATATTATTTTATATTGAAATATTAATTTTGGAAATTTTATAAATTTGTATTAAGGCTTAATATTTTGAAAGGAAATTCAAATTTAAGGGTGCTAACTTTGAGCAATTTTGATAATTGCTTAAAATAATAAGTAGTGTAACATATTTTGGACATAAAAAAGGTTTGAAATTGACATTTAAACACTTGTTTTCAATTCTGGAAATTTTCAAAAAATTTGAAGAAAAGATGGTATCTTAATTAGTATTCTCAAGTTTGAGATATTTACTACAAATTAGTAAAGGTTAGTGCTTATTTTCCTAACTAGTTGATACTAGTATAGGATAGTTTTAATCAATTCTTATATTATCAAGATAACATAATATTAATTTAATTAAGAAAGATAATTTTTCTACTTGTTAGAATTTTATACAAGAAATAGGATTGAATCTGCTTGAATTAATAGTTATGGAACTTGGAAAATCCAAGTTACAAATTCCTTTTTTTTTATAAAATCAAAAAGGTATATTTAGTGTAATATTTTGATTATTGATGACACACTACTATACACAATAATTGGCTTGAAAGTATTTTACTAAAATAATGAACATTGCTCCATTGGTTTCATAGTGAAATTATAAAATTAGTACACAAATATTGATATGAGATATTTTATAGTTAATAAATGCACTAATGTGTTGTTTTGTGAGGATATCTATGAATGAAGCCTTATGTTGATGAACTCTTACAAGTGATACAATAATTTAGAATATAAAATGGAAACATTTATATTTCTTGTGGTCACTAAAAATATGATAAGGTAACTGTAAAATTTATTTTGGTAGATCATACAAATTTGTTTTGCTAAATAATACTTTATATTATATTTTGGTTATGACTAATGGATGACATTTTGACCTTACTTTATATATGTGAAAAATAGGCTGATGAGTGCCCTATATGAATAAAGAGTCAATGAGAGCTCTATATGAAATGGCTTTGAAGGTACATGTGATTTTTAGGCTTTAATATCATTCATAACATTATTAGCTTGAATGTCATTGACTTAATGTCATATGTGATATTGTGACATGAATATATGATTATGAGATCTTGTGGAGATTGGCTTAATGCCATATATTTTAAGTCACACTGAATGACATGAAGAAATTAGGGAGGCATAAGGTTAGGATACATATGATTAAGGTTGACTTAAAGTAATGAAAAGGAACCTTTTATGCCTCCAAACCATTTAATAGTTACTTAAATGCTTATATTGTGTTTATGACTAAGTTATATTTTGTCTAAATGTTACTAATGTAGTATGCCAAATGGTTTAATGAGAATTATTTTCTAGTAAGAAAATAAGCTTTGATATATGTCTTATATATAAATGTCTTCTTGATTAAAACTAATTAGAAAATTTGTGTGATAACCATCTTATTAAGTAATTTATTACTCACTCTACTTGTGGATATAATTTTTTGGATACTTTGGACATAAATGACACCTAATGAGATCTTTAATACATGATGACACTTATACAAGATTGCATTTGGTTGTCTTTGATGATCTTGATGACTTTAACAAATATGCGACTAACTGTTAGTCTAGATTGATAACAATCATTTTCATCTATTTTTAAAATATCTGCTTTTAAAATTTTAATTTTGTATAATAATGGTTTAGCTATCTTTTCTTAATTTGTAAAATTATTTTGAGACTTTGACAACTAAATTACTACTTAACTTAAGTAACGTTTTGTATAAAAAAATATGTGTGTATAATGTATATTTCTACTTTTTGCTTACCTTATGGTTTTTACAAAAATGATTTTTTGATAAATATTGAATTAGCTACATGATTTCTTTCCAAAGGAAAAATAGTTTCTAAATCTATCAAATGTAAATATAAATTTCTCTTAAAGAATCTTTGAAGCATTTTTTCTAAGTATTTCCTTAAATAGTATCCATCAAATTTTAAACTGAAAGTATTTTTGATCCATTTTCTAAATTTCATGTTATCTTCAAAGTATTCTAAATTAAAATAAGATGTTTTAAGTTTTTCTAACCTGATCATAATCTATTATGTTTGATTCATGATTTGAACTTCTTATGTACATTTATTTGCTTAATGTTTAGAAAGTTTTCATAAAAAGGATATTTCTAGTTTCTTGAGGAATAATTTCAAGAAAGTCTTATTTAGATTAGTTTCATAAATTTGATTCCTTTTAATCTTGTTTGACTAATCATCTCTTCTAAGAATGGTTCCTATAAAACTATTTGTCTAAGAATTTGTTGAAAGTAATGACCTTTTGATAAATAGATATTTTTTTTAAATCACTTCACTAGTATTTCCTTTTTATAGGTGATTATATTTTAATCATTTTCTAATCAGAAAAGAAATATTTTCTTTGCCTTGGGAAGTTATTGTAAATTCGATTTCAAAAATTCCTTTAAAAAAGGTTTTTTTAATAAAACATATATATAATTTTTCTAGTTTTACTAACTTGTTTCAAAGAAATGTAATTAAAGAATTGAACCTTATTGATTATTAAAAAAAGTTTTTCATATTTAGTTGTTTTTAGAACAAGAAAATGTTTTAGAAAGGATTTGCCAAAAAAAATTCAATTTATGTTTCTACATCATGCATATTTTTAAGAAAATAGTTAGTATTATAAAGTAGTTTGGTTTGAAAAAGCTTGTAAAGATATCCAGTTGATATCTTTATGTTGATTATGATAATTTAAGAATTAGGTAGTGATAATTTTTTAGTATATTATGACCTATCATGTGAAATTTATGTATGAATAGACCTTATGTGTTAACTTTTCACTAGTTTTAACTGCTCATCAATCAAACCTTTCTAGATAAAGTTATGAATCAATTACCATTTGTAGGTTAATGCAATTTCACCTATGCCTTCCTTTAAATGATGTGAATTATTAGGAAAAATTAGGTGATGATAAAATTAGTATCAAAGCATGGTTCAAGTAAACTATGGAGTGGTCGAAATATGATCTACACTATTATAAAAATGCCCTTTATCATTACCAAATTTGTATCGATTAAAATGAAAATTGACATATATAATAGTATAATAACATTTTTATAAATAAGTGCAACTTGCAATGTTAGTTCATATAGGAAGCTAACATTATAAGCTAGAATTTTCTATAAAGTTGTTAAATGGATGGAAACATAAACTTGCCACAATTGTTGTTTAAATAACCAACATGGAAATAAACATTTATGTTAACTGTACAAAATATTAACCTTTGTACAATAAATTGACATTTGAAGGTATTCGACAACTTAATGTTGGTATTTTTGGTGTAATTTGAAATTTTAAAGATTAATAATATTTCATTAGATTGGATTATTTTTTATACAAAAGTGCTTAACAAATAAGTCGAGTCAGATTAAGCTAAAATCCATTTAGACCATTTTTAAATAGGCTTGTTTTGGCCAGCCTAATCTAATTTACAAGCTCACCAAATTGGATTGTGAACTAACTTTTTTTTTTTACATTTTAACTTATATTTTGCATTTATTATTTGTTATATTTATTATTTTATTTTTACATTTATAATTTTTTTTATCTTGTTATACTTATGTTTACATTCATTAATTTTATTATTTATGTTTATTTTTATTATGTCTCATAATTTTAAGTATTTATATTTAATTTTTTAACAATTGAATTGTGTTTTATATTAAATTACAATGTAAAAACAATTAATAATTTATTTTCTTTTTAAACATAAATATTATTTAAATTATTAAATATAAAAAATAAAAAAGGCTTGGCCCATTTAAGCTCATAGGTTAACTCAATGTATTTAGGATCGATCCATTTTAGTTTGTAATTTGTACTCATTTAAACTTATTTTTTAACAAGTCTAATTTTTTAGGTCTAATCCATAAAGGCCCATGGGCTAGCTCGTTTAGCCCGTAGGTTTTTAATTTGTTAAGCACCCTTATGTTTGTATTTATGGTGTTATTGGTAATTATAAAGATTATTTATATTTTAACTATAAAGATTATTTATAGATAGAATGCTCTTATAAGATTTAAAGCATTTCTAAATCTATAACAAGGATAGGTATGTTGTCCTTATATTCCACCCAATACTCTCAAGTAAAGAGTGGATGGTTAATGTTTGTAGAATGTTATGAAGCATTTTAACTTGAGCATAACAGATCACTATCTTTAACATATAAGAATTTGCAATAAGAATTTTAATTTTAGGTTTAGGGTTTATTCAAATACATAATGATTATGTTTTAAATATGTATTAATGATCTAGTGTAGCTTTTGTATAAATTATTTTATAGAATATATATAAATGTAATGATTTAGAAAGAAATAAAATATCAAAATAAATTTACAAAATTATTTGTCTTTTTTTATTTAATTATACTTTCACAATAAATTGTTCAATAATAATTAAATTCTACCATGAATTTGTATATTAGCATTTGATTTACAATGTGTACCAAATAGAAGACGTCAAAACAAAAATAATTATGTAAAAATGCACAATTTACATGTATATTAAGATATTAGTTACTAATAAAAATGATGTGTAAAGATATTCCAAAAATATAAGACATCAATTTTATAAATACCTAATGTCTAAAGGTATTCCATAAATTTAAAGGCATTTTAAGAGACTTACTGTAGAAAGCTTACATGCCAATTTTATATGTAATCAAAATCTAATGGTGTATCAATCACTAGTTTTTTTATTTCTTTCAGGAATGGAGCACGATTAAGATACCATTTTATTAGAATAACCGATGTTTAAGGTTTCTTGAACTACCTACAAATTTTGTTTCTACTATTCATTAAAAAAATCTTTGCAATGTTTTTGCCTCCATAGTCTAATTCAAGGGTTTTGGTGAAAGAATGGGATAAGTTACCCATTCTTATTGCACATTTTGAAGTGCCACTAGTCTCCTTCAATCACCCCATCCATTTTTTGATATGTATTGAGATTTGGAATACAATAAAATGTGTTGCATGAATGGATTGGATGGTTGAAGTAGATTAATAGCTCTTCAAATTATGTTACACAAAAAATTATGTTACACAAATGGTGAGCTATCTTTAAATTCTATCCAAACTTTAGAGTTAGTAATGAAGGATAATGTATTAGAGATATCTCTAAAATGTTTGCTAAATACCTATGAATGTGTAGCAAAACAAATCTTTATTCAACACATGGGAATCTACCTTAAGGATTTAGATACAAATGTTTGTAAATTTAATTTAGGTTTTACATTGTAAAACATATTGATTTTGATGTCATGTTACAATTTAGGTGTAGTTTTTATGATTATTTTGCTATCCTAGTACATATGTTATGACATTTGGAAAGTAATAAAACGTATGAATAAATTTGCAAAATTATTTCCTCTTTACTCATGTATTTGTATTTTTATAATTAATTATTCAATGATAATTAAATTTTATGCTAAAGTTGCATAGGGTATTTAAATTACAAAGTTTACTAAATAGAAGACATCAAAACATAAATAACTTTTTATTTAAAATATTTAAAAAATAGCTTTCTCTTTATATTTCCAATTTTAATGTAGAATATGACATTGATTTTTTCAAATGATTAACATTTAAAAAGTTGACAATGTCGGTTGTTTACAAAATGAACATCTAAAGATATTCTAAATGTCTTTATTGAAAAAATGGCAAACTTAGACACATTGGTTTGGGCTTAATCGACATCTAAAATGATGGCATTGATGAAATTATAGGGAACTGTGAAAACTTAATATGTTAATTTGGACTTACCTAATGTTTAAATAGAGTAAATTTATGAGTTTTACAAGAAATCATAAAAAACATAAGATATCTATTTTATAAATAACTGTCTCTAAGGTCATTTCAATCATTGTAATGGTTCATATTAGAAGTTTACAAATTGGTTAGGTATTTCACTAACATGTTAAGGTATGGATACCTTCATTTTCTTAAGGTATGATCAAATCTAAGAAGTTAATTTTCTATTAATAATTGATGCTTAAAGTTTTGCATATTGCTTATAAATTTTACTTTCCCTACCAATTTATCTAATTTTACAATTTGGGTTGAATATGAAGATAGAATATGAAGATAAGTCATCTTTTATCTCAAGAGGCACATTAAGAAATATTATGATTCTTGTCAAAGGACTTATCTTTTTTGATATCTTAGGTTTTATATATTGCATGTATCATATTGTATTGAGAATGCTTTTCAGAATGTTTGTGCTTATGGTTGAAGTGTGGGTACAATCCCCTAAAAGGAAAAATGGCAACATATCTTTGTATTTTCACATGAATTTTTGATAGATTCCAAAACCTTTTTAATAGCTTGATGATGTTGAATATGACGATCTACACTTTCCAACTCAAAAGCCTTCAAACAATATAAAAAAAAGGAATTACAAGTAAAGAATAATTCCAAATGTAGTGCCTTTTTTAAGTCTATGTTTATTGTAAATGAAAATTTTTCTATTCATTGTAAATTATAATGTTCTCAATGTATATATTGATGTAATGATATGAAAATAAATAAAATTGAAAAATGTATTTTCATAATAGATTACTTCTTTTCTCATTTGTTTTTATGTTAACAATCAATCTATTACTTTTTGTATTTATTTAATTATATATTGATGTAATAATATGTATATGTCAGTGTATATGTTGATGTAATAATATTAAAAAATGCTATAATGTATAAAAGAATTTTAGTGCTATTGATTTCACCTAGCATAAGTTAAATTAAAAAAAAAATATTAGTTCAAAAAACAATATCAATGTTTTTATAAAGTTTGTACTTAATTTCTAAAATTGTTGCTGCAAATTGAATGATAGAAGTTTCCTAAACAAAAGACATGAATTTTTAGTTAACTAACATTAAAGTATTACAATGTCTATTTTTTATTTAATAATGATTTTAAAAATTACTTAATAGAATGACATCATCTTATTATATAAGATGGTATTTTTTAGACTTAATTAATGTTTAATATCTAACATGGCTTACTTGAGCTATATTAACATGTCAATGTATTTTAGTAACCAACATAGGAACTTCTATCCCTTAGTGTGACTTAAAAATAAAAAAAAGATAAAGTATGGCACACAAGTTGAAAATAAAAAAAAGTAAAATATGACACTATTTGCAAATTTTATTCTATAACTATTCTAATTATAAAATGATTATCTATCTAATAAGGTATGTTTACCTTTAAACTTTAAGATAATTTTCTTTAATTTTGTATTTATGCTTACCTTCCAATCTTAAAATTATTTTGCATGACTGAAGTTTTATTAATCAGTCGCTAAATATGTGAAGTTTATCACTCCTTAAAAGAACATAGAATATTAATGTAAGTATTTGTTTAGTTTTTATGTTTATTCTTACAATTTAATTTTTGTTTTCATATTCAAAGATATTTTGTAACCTATTATTTTAATATAGCTTTTACAAGTTTATGCAAGTAAAAAATCTAATATCATTCATCTTTTTTGACATTTGGTAATATTATCTAATGTTTATTTGTATGGAATGTATAATATCATATGATAAATTTTAATAAATGCTCATTATATTTACAAGTATTGAATTCAAAAGTGCTTCTCTAGGAAGTGCAAATCTCATATATCGAATGACAGTATCAAGACAAATATAATGAAGCACTTATATTTGATTAGGATATTAGATACAACCTTTTATCATTTTCAAACTTTTGTTATTCAATTTATTTTTTAAAATTATTGAAATTAGAATTTTATAATATCATATAATATGTTGGTTTCTATTTTTAGTTAGGGTGTTTTGTAAAGAGGAACACAAAGTGAATATGGAGGACCATAGAGGAACAAACAAAAGGATTAACTTACAGCTGGATGGGCTATAGCATACTATAGTGATTATTTAAAGAAACCAAAGTCCTATTACTAACATTACACATTAATTTTTTTTTTATAAAAAACCTACATGTAATGTTATTTCCCAAACTAAAATAAAAAAAATGACATTGGTTGTTTTCGATATAATAACCAACGTTATTGTTATTTTTTACGACAATTATAGAACCGATGTTATAAATGATATATAACGAGGTTTGATAAAATGTTAGTTAAAAATCAATATTTAATCTACTAGACTCTTGATATCTATTAATACTTTTGTAGTAGTGATTGATACAATCAAAGATATTTAAAATAAAAATTTTATAACCTAAAATTTAATTAATCATGTTTTATGATATTATATATATTTAAATACTTCTTTTTATTATGATTTAAAATAAGGATATTATTAATTAAAATTTAATTAATTATAATTTGAAACATTACATATTTATTTATTTGTCAAATTATTTTTTATGTAATTGCTTATATTAAACTTATGATCATTAATGAAATATTAGGTCTACGCAACAAAGGGTATGAATTATTAATTAATTAAAAAAGAAACATAAATTTGTACAAAATTACAAATTATAAGTTACTTTGCAAAGTCCGTTGAATCAAAATTTATTTTTTATAATAAGCTAATACATTAAGAAACTTTAGAGATATTCTTAGGGTAACAATTCATATTATTTGATTCAACTCATTTATTAAATATGTTAAATGTGCCTACCCATCGAAACCATTTACTAATTCTAATTAATGAAATTTATCTTATAAAATTATTTAATAAATTTAATTACTTTTTAATAAAAAATATTGTTAATTATTAATAGAATATTGTTTTAAACTTTTATTATCATTTTATTAGAATAAAAATTTTATATTTTTATTATATGTGCCTATTTATAATTTAACTATCAATTAATTTTTAAATAATATTTTAAAAATTGAATATAAATTTTTAAATAGATTGGTATATCAATCAGAACTTATACAAATGTATCACGTTCATAATGAATTATAGTATTGTATTAGAAATTATCACTTATAAATTACTTTATAATTTAATGATCAAGTTTTTATAGTATAAATTAAACTAATTTATTTGTTATATTAAATACGCGCTATATTTTGGAGGCCTATCTAAAATGAACTTTAGTAGGGAATGGCCCTTGCAAACATGGGGGAGCCCGCAGACCCACTTTTTTCTTTTCTTTTTAATTTTTTATATTCTGTCAATAGTCTTTGTGAAACCTTGATACCTTGTAGCTATAGGAATGGAACATATTCTATCGCCAACAAATTGCAGGAATGAGATAGATTTTAGAGCCAACCATTAATAGGGTACATTAAAAATTTTTTACAGAGTTTGTTTTACATTAATAAATATATAAATATTTAATTTTACATTAGATTCATCCTTAAAAGATAAATATTACATCGAAAGTTTCCTAAATTTTAAGTTAATTGACGTGGAATAAATTTTTGGAGAAAATCTGATGTCTTAAGACCAATTTAATGATTTGTTATAAATTTTATCCGTTAGACAGCATGAGATAAGTAAAGATTGTCAAACTTATATACTTCAGTCTTCTCTCATCTCTATTTCTATTTTAGACTAAATTCATTTTTTTTTATTTATATTATGGGTATTTTCAAATCTATCATGTATGAGATTAATATTTGAAATAGGAGTAATGAATGATAGAATTTTTTCGATAAAGACATCTCAAAAATTGAATTCAAGAACTTTTAGCAAATTTGAAATACTTTAAGATTCAGTTTATTATTAATAAGCAACCCAACACATGGTGGACTAAATTCATTGTTAATAAATCTGACCCAAACAATTATTGGGTCAAGTGCACGCGCACATACAACCAAAGAAGGTCAGATGTATTCACCTGGAAAGAACAGCTTCAACAAGCTATTAAGTGAGGTAATTGACACAACTTCATTGTGACTTCAGAATGCTGTCAGGGAAAGAAATGGCAAGAAAAATTTTCAAAGTAGGAAGTAATTATTACAGTATTGTTTTTCTTCAATAAGTGTGAGAATGAGAGGAAAGCCATTTATAACCATGAAGCAAATCTTCTGTTCTATTGACTTCTAGAAGGGACAGCAATTTGCATTTGCAAACTTCACAAGTGGATGGCTACTGGCAATTGCTCTTTGGCATATGTCACTAAATGATCCACAAAAATGCACTTAACTTTGCAGTGGCTTCAACTGGTTAATGTGCTGGAAACCCATTAACTTAATGAGGAAAATTGTAGTGGTCAGAAACTAGACAGAAAATTACGAAAATGTGGAAATCCATTTGGGATTTGCATACTTTTAGAAACGGAAATCCCACCCGTTCGGTCAGTGGATTATTAGTAATGTGAAGTCTTTTCCCACAACAGACTAGGAGTAATAACTTGCCAAGCTACGTTTTACTCGTTGGAAAATCTATTTTCGCTTTTCTATTTTTTTGATATCACTACTCATTATTCACAACTTAATTTACGATTAATGGAGATTGACTCAATTGGCTCTAAGCATTTGAATAATTAAGATCCTGAAATTCTAGTTGATTACGGGTTTAAATCCTTCTTAACTGTAATTGTTTTATTTGGTGAATATTAGGATTTGATTCATATTTTAGAAATTATTAATTTGTAATTATTTTTGCTTTGAGTGTATCTCTGCTAGCAATTCCAATATATTATTAACGTTCTATTTAACTGTGATTTTGGCCAATTTGCTTCACTGCTATGCAGTTAAAAACTTATTCTTGTGCGTGATTTATATAATATTGTCTATAAATTTTATTTTATTTAATCAAAATTTAGCAACACTAGTGTATCACTCCCAATTGTCATCAATTAAGTTTATCAAAATTGATCAGTTATTAAGTTTGACAACTTAACTTCAACAATTGAAATAACATATGAGAGAGTCCTTGCCCCCAAACAACTTCTAGAAACTCCGGAAAAGTTTATGCTTTGCTAAGCGCTTGAAAAGAATCGTATGCATATAGGTAACTTTGTCATCAAAAATTATATTTCTTTATATAAAATTTTGTTTTTCATCAAATGTTGTAATCTATTATAAAAGCCACCAAAAAAAAATTATCGTTCCCTTTTGAGTGTTTATTGTAGGATTTGAAGTTGATATACTTTGGTGTAAATCAATTTTGTATTATTAACTACTCATGTAATAATATGTTAATAAAAAATGTCTAAACCCTCTTATTGTTGATAAAAAATTCTTAATTATTATAAATTTTTTAATAAAATATCTTTTTTAATAGTATAAAATATTTTATACTAATGTTAGATTAAATTTAAATTCTTTATTATATTTGTAACTTATATAAGACATTACAAGATTTATGACTTTGATGTTAAACTTTTGTTAAAACTTAACAACATTTTTCAAGAGGATGCCCTAACAAAATTCCAATTAGTGATTTAAATGATCACAATCTAGTGTCAAAATATAGGATTTGGATCGTCTCTTTTACTTGTTCTCCTTCTTTCTTATCATTTTCCGAGAGATTAGGATGAATTTCTTATTTCGAAAGATAGGGACCTAATTTTTTTTTAAATTCATTTTTTTAATTGAAATTCACCATTTTAATAAAAAAGTTATATTTATCTCCCTTCTAAAATCACCCTCAATTCCCAAACATAATCTAAATGGCAAAGTCATCATAAAAACAAATTTGCAAGAAATAAATTGAGAGGATCTTGTTATGCAAACACAACATGGTATAATCTTCAACTTAATTAAGTAAGCAAAATTGGGTTAGACTTCAATGGCCTTGGATCATGGATCCTTAGATGCTAAACAATAGCATTTGAGGCATAAGAACGGTTCAAATCTATTGAACTATATAATACATCATAGGTTGAATAAAATATAATGATTTTGGCTCATTGTAAGGTAACATATTTTAATATTTTCCTTACATTTTTATATTTTATAAAATAATTTTGAAATATAAAAAAAATTTAAAATGCACTACCAACCTTAGCAACTGTATAATTCTACATAAATCAACAGACTTAAATCAATCTATCACCCATTTTGTATCTAAGCTATATACGTCCTGTGGCTATTGAAGTCTTTTTCTACGAGATTTTATTATACATAATCATTTGTTAAATTAGTAACGCTCCCGCTTACATCTTTCAAATTGAGTGTCTCGTAAAATGAGAATATGCAAGTCTTACGAAACCTTTCCGAAATAGGATGGAAGCAGGAGCATCATTCCTCCAATTTTTACATCTATTCACTTAGTCCCTTAACTATAATTAAAACTCCTTAAAGAATAAGGATGGTAATGGGTCGGATCTGAATAAATCTAATTCGAATCTAACAAGAATTAGATCCGACAAAGACTTAAAAATATTAAATTTATTTTGGACCCAAAACTTGAAAGAGCTTAATGGGACCTTGGATAAAATTCAATAAGAATTGTTTGGACCAAAAAATTATTATTATACTTTTAATTTAAACTAATTTTATCCAACCTTTCATACTTTAGATCTTTTATTTAATTATCAATTTTAGTATCTTATATTAAATTTTTTATAAAATAGAAAATTTTTACAGAAAATTTAGAGAGAGGAAGTAATATATGCATTTACATATATGCATATCTTTATATTCCTAATTGTGATTTTTTTAATTATATAAATTATAATAATTATAATATGTGATAATTATAAAAATTAATGAAAATTTATTTTTTCTCATTGATAATTCTTATTAATAATAATTATATTTGATAGTTATGAATGATCATATTTATTTTTTCATTCACATCCATTTTTATTTTAACTCATTTATAGTGTCCATATTAATTTAGAAAAAATGTAAGTTGTATCATTATTAACTTTATTAAATAAATGTCATATTGGATCAGCTCATAAATAATTATCTATTGATTTATATTTTTATGAGATACTTTTGTATTGTATAAATTAATATTATAAAATAATAAATATTATTTTGAAATATTTTTATAATTTAATATAAATTAAAATATTTTAATATTATTTATCTTAAGTAAACTATCACACTATCCTTATATATATATATATATATATATATATATATATATATATATATATATATATATATATATATATATATATGAGATAATATTAATTTTTCATATAATAATAAATTAATTATAAAATATATTATTTAAATAGATCTAATGTGATACTAAAAAAAGATTTAAAACTTATTAAATATTTACAAGAGATAAATTTATGTATTATACAAATTAATACTATAATAGATTCAATATAATATCTAAAAATGATTTAGGATTCATTAGATATTTAATAGATAGACCCAAACCCAAACTAACTATTAAAGAGTGAGTCTAAATATCCATTAGTCTAAGTAACATTCATATATTTTTGTTATTCCTATTAGCAAACATCAAACATAATTGCCCATATTGGTTGATCCATAATATGGTCCCCCGCTCTTTGTTTTCCTTTTCCTCTTTGTTTCCTCCTTTTTCTTCCTTAATGGAAGTGGTGGGATGCTCTGTTCATGCCTGAAGAAATTCTCAGGATCCACCATAGTCTTCACCCTCACCAACCTGTTGAAGTTCCTCTTGAAATACCTGAACCCCCAATTACTTGCTCCAATCACATTTGTTGTGCTATTAGGCTGATTGATCCCCAAGTCAAGATCTCTATAATTCACATATGCTTCCCTTGGAAGCTTGGAAGCATAAGGAATCATGTACCTGTAAAGCTTCCTGATCCAATCAATGTGCTGTGCTGCGCTGTTCTCTCCGTCTATCCAAACTGTTAAGTACTGAATTTTGAACAGTGTGCCATTTCTGTGAGGAAATGGGATGGAAGATTCTGGAATCATGCTCATCATTCCTCCATAAGGATTCCAAATCATGAGTGGCCCATCGTCTTGCAGGAACCTTGTCCATAGCCCTTCCAGTGCGTTTACCGGAATTATTTGTCTCACAAAATCTGATTTGCTCTTGAAGTAAACCTTTGATGTTGATTTGGGATTAAGTAGAGTCTCAGGTGGTGTCCCACTTGGGAATCCAGCAGTGTAAAGTACAGATCTGATCCAACTTGTTTCCAAACAGTCCTTTCTTGTTAAACCCAATTCAGGAAAACTAACCTTCATAACTTGTAAAAGCCTGTCAACTCCACCCAGAAACTGACCTTGGTATGAAGTTGACACAGTTCTCTTACCTGAAGCAGGCAGAGCCAGAGATAAATATTTAGAAGAGCTTATCACATGCAGGGACCCCAGATTAAACTCAGGATCCAAGGGAAAGTAAAGTCTTCAAGGAACTTCTACGCTAATTGAGCCAAATGTTTTTGGCGAAAGATACGTTAATTTTATGGTGGCCATATAATTATTTTTTTTTTAATAGTATTATGAATGCTAAAGATAAATTTTGCAATTTTAAACTCGCTTACCAGGAACACTAGTAGAATTTTCTGTTTGAATGAGCACTCTAATAAAGAGATTCTCATCAATATTGGGTGCCACTTGCTGCCATATGTGAAGAAGTTTTGTCGCTCCTTGCTCTAAGCTCTTTGTAACTGTAAAAACTGTCACAGTTCGCGGCACAGGAACAAGTTTTATCTTCCACCATAGAATAATCGCAAAGCTTCCACCACCTCCTCCTCTAATAGCCCAAAATAAGTCCTCTCCCATTGCCTTCCTGTCAAGAATTCTTCCATTTGCATCCACAATTTTCGCGTCGAGGACGTTGTCGGCTCCAAGGCCATACTTTCTCATCATGGAACCGTAGGCACCTCCGGTGATATGCCCACCTATTCCTAATGTCGTGTAGAGGCCGGCCGGGAAGCCGTGTACAGAGCTTTTATTGGAGATTCGGTAATACACCTCGCCAATGGTGGCTCCGGCCTGGATCCACGCCGTGTTTTGTGCTATGTCCACATTTACAGCACGAAGCTTTGCCAAGTCCAGCACCATAAATGGTTTTTCAATCAGGGAGACGTAGGAGAGGCCTTCGTAGTCATGGCCTCCGCTTCGAACTCTAAGATGGATTCCAAGCTTTTTCGCGCAAATCACGGCTGCCTGAACTTGGTATTCGTCGTTTGGAGTGAATATGAATTCAGGTTTTGGCATTGAAAGCACCAGATATCTTAGATTTTGAGCTGTGGACTCTAGGATTGTTGTGAATGAGGCATTGTTTGGAGTGTAGAATGAGGTGGGAAATTGAATTGGGACTTGAGATTGAAGTGTCAGACATTTTTTGAAGCTTTCTTGGATTGGAATTGAAGTGGAAAATGAAACAAATGAGATAAGCACAAAATTTACTAGGAAAGACCTTGGAGAAAGCATGGTTTTAGTTTTCTGATGCTGCAGTTTGCTCTCTTGAGCAAATGCAGTATGTTGGGTTGCATTTATACACAAGCAGCGAGTGTAAACATACGTGTGTTTGAGGGGAGCCACACGTCTCCTTAAGCACTGTACTTGATCCAATTGTGATTATTTTAGTCCGGGGTCGCCTTGAGCCAATGTTTTAAAGCTCGATCAACCACTAACGTAGCAAAATAGTTAAGTCAAAATTGAATCAGTTCAATTATTCAAATCAAATGATTAAATCCATTAACATATTTTTTACGTCTGTAAATAATATATATATATATATATATAGAGAGAGAGAGAGAGAGAGAGAATAATTATGTCCATTTAACTAATAAAATGTATTTTTTTGGTAATTTAATACAAATGTATTTGTAATAGGCAACAAATAAACTAATACAATTTTAGTTAAATTAAAAGGTTAATTAATACAAAAGCTTTGTCTTTAATTCCAATTCCAATTATACAACTCCTGTTCTTTCTATTTTAGTGGTTATTTTTTTATTTTATTTTGTAGCTTGGACTTTGTGTTGAATTTAGTCCAAGTCAAATTCAAGTGCAAAAAATTTATAAAAATTTAAAAAAAAAATTAAATGAGTTAAGGGGTTGAACGGAACATCAGTTCAAATGGCTTTTCATTGAGGTTGGGCATGTTAATCCAAATTTTGTCTAGATTTAAATCTATGGATATATCATATTTATTTTTGCACTCGGGTGTCAATTCAATTAGTTGAATTGGTAGGATTGATCCCGATTTCAAAACATTGCCTTGAAGCAAATCATGAAAGAGTGGAAAATTATAGAAGGATTTCTGGCCAAATGCCACAATTTATGTGTATCAAATTTTAATTTCCAAAGTAGTTCCATTTTACGACATAAGAAAAAAAAAAGAAAAAAAACCATAACAATGCAATGGACAGTTGTCGACTTTGAATGAACAAATTTATTTTTTTTAATTTCGGATGAATTATTATTATTATTATATGTGTACACACACACACATTTTATTCGACTGCACTGTGAATTGAGTTTTACTTTATCAACTTGTGATTCACATTATAAAAAAGAGTCCACCAATGAATTATGTTATTAATAGTTGATTCGCCGATTAGAATACTTACAATAACTCCTATGTCAATCATTTTCATTCCCTTAGACCATTTGTAACACTCATAACTACAGCTTGAACTTGATTATTTTCTAATAATTATTGCACTTCACAAATTACGTAATTTGTTGAGAATTCTTTTTCAAAATTATTAAAATTCTGCCAATTTGTTCACATGTGGTTTATATCATTAAACAATTTATCCATTTTTATAAATTATAATTCCATTAATCTACTCACATATAATTGGCACCACTAAACATTTTGCACGTCTGGTACGTGATAATTTTGTCAATTTTGGAAAAAAAATTATATAAGTGATAAAAGAGTTAACGGATCAAATCATAAGACAGTTCTTTTTTGCAAGGAGTAAAATGCTGCCCGGCCTCCTCAAATAGATAAAATGTATTTTTCTATTTTGATGCTGTTCCAATATGTAATTGAGATTTAGTCCCTCCTTCTATGAAAAGCAGGAGAAATGAAATTGTTTCGTTGACGAAATTTACACGATCCCTACTACTGCAATTTTTATGATGATTTTACGTATTTTTCACGTATGTTCTTAATGTTTTTATAAAAAGTTGATAATTTTCAAGACCTCTGATAAAATTTTCGTCAATAGAGTTACCAATTTTTTTTTTAATTATTATGTCAAAAATTGAATTGGCTGTCATTTTATGAAAAAAAATTTCATATACAACGTGATAATATTTATAAAAATGCTTTAAAAGATACTCCATCTATTTCTATTTATCTATCACTATTATCTAATTTCACACATATTAAGAAAGTAATTTAATTTATTTATTTTTAATAAATTTTACAAAATTATTTTTTATACATAAAATTTAAGATAATTAAAAATAAAGAAAGAAATGTAAAGGAATAAATACAAGCTGATTAATAGTATAGAATAATAAATTATTTATTAATAAAAAAGGAGAAAAAATATTTAATACTTTATTAAAATTCTAAAATAACAAATAAAAAAAATAAAAAAATTTCTTCAAAATACGACAGATAAAAAGGAACGGATAGAATATTTGCAATCTTCAAGTAGGTGAAGAGATTCTTTTTCCTCAAAATACCAAATTTTAACATGTAATGCATGGTAGTAGAGTTAGAAATTTTGACTTAAGGTGCGGGAGTTGATTATAAATAGATAAAATTTTATTTTGATATATACTAAAAAATTTTATAATTACTAAAAAAATTGTGATTTAAAATATTGTAATTTATTTTGAAAATTATATATAAAAATTATGATACTTTAAATCAAAATAATAGCAATTTTACTTAGAAGGGTTGTAAACACAAATTAGTCAGAATTTTACAAAAAAATTCTAATAAAAATATATTAAATTTGGAAAAATGTAATTAATTTGATAAAGTTTGTATTTATGCATTTTTTTAGATATTTATAAATATTTTACTATGATAATATTGAATGATGAAATCAAAATAGATAGTTACTAAGTAACAATTTTAATACATTTATATTATGTGTGCAATGTAAATAAAAATATAAAGTCATATTTGTAAAGGTTGTAACAAAAAAATTATTCACAATTTTATAAAAAATTTACTATAAAAATATATAAAATTTGCAAAAATATATTTTACTAAAATTTAAATGTATATATACTTTTTTATATGAATAAAGGATTGTGAAAATTTATGATGATAAATTTAAAACAAATAGTAAGTAAGTAGCAAATTTAATGCAATCATATTATAATATAAATAAGTGTATGTGAATTTTAGTACACATAATATTTTTCTAAAAAATAAAATTAGAGTTAGAAAAAAGCTAGAAAATTAGTTTGTAATATATGTAAACTTTTTGTTTGAACTAAACATGTGGTTCTATAAAATATTTTTAAGGTACAATGATCCTAGTTGGCAATCAATTGATTATATTAGTAGTTAATTAATTCAATTATTTTTAGTCAATAATTGACGATATTAGATGATTTAATCAAAAAATAACATTAGCCATTTGAATAAAGATATTTAATAAAATTAACAATTATTATTAGCTATTTATATATAAGAATGTATTATATGATTTATGTAAGTTTATTCTTTTACTTTAACCATATTTTAAATTTTATACATTTTTTAAATTAAAAATTCTTCAAAAATATATTATTTTATTATATTATTTATTAAATTATTCTTCAAATATAATTTAATATATTCTATTATACTTGTTAAAAAAATTTTAAGATATAAATATATTAAGTGTTTGTACGATATTTTATATAAAATTTATAACATATTATTTATAAATATTTCATAATAATTATACTATTTTCATATTATATATATCTTCTTTGTCATTATATTTTTTTAATAAAAATTTAACTTGATAAAAAATAGTTATGCTATTTATAATGTTTTATATGTTAAATGATCCCTTATTGTTTGAGTGATATTTTAAAAATTGGATTGAATGACAAATTGAAAAAATATTTATATATATATTATACATATATACTTTAATCTCATTAATTTTTTAAATATGAAAATAATTTAAATGCATTAAATAATTATATAATACAATAATGTTTATTTTGTTAATGTAAATTAATTTTTTGACATAAATTTAATTAATAAAAAGTTATATGGTTATTTATTAATAAAGAACTATTATATTCTAACATATATTAAATTTATACATATGAAATTAAAAATGATCAGTGGTTACATCATATGGTTTGTGGTTTGATTCTTTTATATCATATTTTAAATACATACATACATACATACATATATATATATAGCTATACAATTTGAGGATAATTTTATCATTTTGCCAATTATTAATGAATAAGCTAATTGAAAGCACTAGCATTTCTAAAATGGTTGATTAAGGGCAATAAGTTGATCTTACCTAAAATAGTTGTTTGATCTGGTCAATCGGTTAAATGCCTCCAAAATTACTAATTGGCAAATACCTTCAATATATACAATAATAAAAGTTCATATTTAATAAGAAGAGAGAAAAATAAATAAAATTAAAGTATAAATTATTTATAATTAATTATAGATGAATTATAATTTTACATCTTATATTCATATTTCTATTTTTTTATAAAATTTATTTTTATTACAAAAGTACATTTTTTATTATAATTGTATGTATTTCAAAATTTTAAAGAGATCGAAGTGTACAATAACATATATATATATGTGTGTGTGTGTGTGTGTGTGTGTAAGAGAAGGATAGATATTTTAGGATCAGAGTTAGCCTTAATCCCCTTAGCCTAGCCATTAGTAATACATAATAAATATGCTAAAAGAATATTTTGGAATGCATAATAAAGCTAAAATGGCTAATTAAGAGTTAATAAGTTGATTTCACCTAGAATAGTTGTTTGACTTTGTCAATCAATTAAATGCCCTCAAATTAGCTAAAAGTTGATCAAACTGCTAATTGCCAAATACCATCAATATATGTGATAAAAAAGTTCATACTTTATAAGAAAAGAGAAAAATTAAAAAATTAAAGTAAAAATTATTTATAATTAATTATTTGTAAAAGAATTATGATTTTACACTTTGTATTTATTCTTTTTTATAAATTTATTTTTACTACAAAAGTACATTTTTTCCTTTTTTGCTAAAAAAGGGGAAAAAGTGTAAAATCATAATTCTTTTACAAATAATTAATTTTTTCCCCTATTATAACTATATATCTTTCAAAATTTTAGAGGAGTTGAAGTGTACAATAACATACTTATATAAGGGAAAGGATAGAGCTTTAAAGGTCATAGTCACCCCTAAACCCCCTTGGAATAGCCATTGATAATACATAATAAAGAAGCTAAAAGAATATTTAGTGGTGTATAATAAAGCTAAAAGAATATTGAGTAATTTTATCTTCCTTTTTCTATTAGTTTTTCTAATGAGGAGTAAATTTATTATTACAAAAATGCAAATAGATGCCAATCAAAACTAATACTAACATTTATTTTGATATGATAACATTTTTCAAATTATATAAAAATTTAAAATAATAGGTTATAAACATAATTGATGTTTACATGGACACAATGATATTTTTTTGGAAATTTAAGGAAATTTTAATATGTCAATTTTATATATAGGCAATGTGTAAATATATTACAAAAAATATAGTAAGAAAATATCAAAGATTAACACATTCATTTGTCACTTAACTGACATCTAAATATATAACATATACAAGGTTACTGGAAATTGTGAAATCTTAAGATATTTGTTTTATTTATAAACATCATTTAAAGGGTATTTGAAGCATCTCATTAAGAAATGTTAAGTTTACATATTAGTTTTTGACTTAATTGATGTGTAATAATATGACAATTGCTATCTTAATTAGAAACTAGTGATACATAGAATGTTGATTTTAGTTACTAACTAATGTCTATTGTATTTCATTCTACCTATAAATTTCAATCTAATTTCTCACTTTCTATGTAAGATATTTTTTATGTAGGTTGGCTATTGCTGAAGCAATCCATTCATTCTTTAACTTCATTTTTAGGGAATGGATGCATTTTACAACACATTTATAAATTTCCATCTAAATTTTAATTATATCGTCAAGATCTCTAAGTATTTGTAAAATTGCTATAAATTTTCATCTCACTCTCCAATATTCTAGTTGCAAATATCGAAATGTTTCTACTCATGTGATGCACTTTCATTCATTTTCTGCAATATTAAAGAATGATTAGAATTGTTACCACATAATCAATGATATTTCTACAATTGTAGTAAGAATTGGTGAGTAACAAAGTTTTCTTCAACAAGTATAAGGATTTTGACATTTTTAGCAATATATTTTTAACTTATCATTTCCAATCTGACGTCCTTGGTGATCCTACATTTTCGTCATCAAGGTTTACAAGGAAGAACTAAATACATTTAGTTTTTCCATTTATATCATTATGATTAAAATGAATAAAATTAAGTAAATTTGCATCAAGGATGATAATTTTGACATAATTATGTTGTGTAGTTTAGATACATAATGGTTTTGTTGTATATGTGAATTCATAATTTATTATATTTTTATGGTATACATAATATATTTAATGATTTAAAAAGAAATAAAATCTTAATATAAATATGTAGAAAATCTTTTTGCCTATTTGTTTATACTTTTATAATAAATTACCTAATAAAAATTGAATTTTATGTTAAATTTGTATAACCAAAATTTGCATAAAAATAGTTTACCAAATAAAAGACATCAAAATCCAAACAAATTTTTGTTTAAAATGGTTAAAAAAAGTAACTTTCTCTTCATATTCATAATTTCAATGTAGATTCATAGAAAATTTGATGCAAAAAATCTTCCTAATTATAAGATGTTAATTTTTTTCAAATAACTAATGTTTAATTAACTTATGGCATTCGTTGTTTATAGAAGATACACTTAAAGATATTCCAAATGTTCCTAATGAAGAAGTGACAAACTTTAACACATCAATTTTAAACTTAATTAATATCTAAATGGATGACATTTACTAAGTTATGGAGAAATCATGAAAACTTAGAACATTAATTTTGTATATAACTATCATCTAAGGACATTTCAATCATCTTCCTATAAAATTATCATGACCTAATTTCTATTCAATTGTGACCAGCATGAAGATGTCTTCCAGACATCCTCATAAATTTTACTTGACTCATAATTACTATTATTTATTATGTTCTACATTGTGTAAAGCTCAAAAAGTTTTTCTAATAGTAAATGACATGAGACTAATGTAGTAATATTGTAAATCTAATTTTGAAGACCATTTTTTCTTGGCAAAAGGCCATTATGATCATGGAATATGAGATGGAAACCATTTAGAATTTAAGCCAATTTTGAAAATCATGTGTGTAAATGACAATGGTAAATCATTTTTTTTCCTTAAATATTTGAGATAAAACTTTTTCTTAACATTTGGATGTAAGACTTATGCTATGAAATACCACTTCTTCCCTTGGAAAAATCATGAACTTGATTTGCTCTTTGGAAAAGAACAAATGATTTGAAAATATTTTGAAAATAGACAAAGTACAAGACTTGAAAATAGATGAAAGAAGTTTATATTTTTTTTCCTTTTTCTTTAAGGAAATTGTGGCTTTCCAAAGAAAGAGAATGTTTAAAATCTTAATTTTATTATAAAAGTTCAAACCATAAAACAAACATAGTAGAATAAGACTAGGTTAAAGAAACTTAAGAATTTGGATCAAAACAACTTTGAAAATGATACAATGTTGTAAAAGAGTGAAAACATGGGCTATAGAAAATGACTCCTCTAAAGTTATTCCTTGGATAGTATATTATAAAACTAGTGAGAAGACAATAACCTTCAAGAATGGATTCTATTAGAAATAAACTAAGAAAATTTCTTAAAGATAATATTTACAAAATTTTGGAAACTTTGCATAAAATCTTCCTCTTTTTCTCTATAGTACTTATGGCCATATGGAGAGTTTTTCCAAAATTGTAATTGTGATTTTAGGGAAAATAGTAATGCATAAATAAACAATACCTTATACTTCCAAGCATCTATACATAATATTAAAACATACTAATGTTTGAGTAAATAAAACATGCATATGGAATAGTTCAACATGATAATAGTTAAGTGGTTAAAAACATGAAAAAAAATCTGAATCTTATAGTCAATTACAAGTATGTTCATAAAGTGTTGGGTTGTAGAGCTACTAACTTTTAAGTTACATAACTATGTAAAGATTTAAGTTAAATATAACTTAGATACTGTTGTTCGAGTAATAAGTGTTCAGAGGCTGCATAGGAATCTGGTGGGTCCTTAATAGGTAAATGTGGGATGTCCAGATTCATAGATTTCAGGTTAAAGGTAGATAGAAGTTGGTCTACATGAACTAACCTAGTACAAAAAACACACTAAGGCCCATATAGATTCATCATCACAAGAAAATGAACTTCCAAATGATAAAAACAAAATTGAGTATCCTAAACTTTCCATCAACTATTAAACAATAGTATTAACAAGTCTATAGGTTGAAATATCTATGAAAAAAATATAACAATATAGTAGTGAGTATGACACTTAGTACGAAGTTTTTGGTCCCTTATTCTAATAGGTTTTGGCTGGGAAAACATATGCAAAACAAGATATTCACAAGATTACAAAAATAAATTTGTTACAAAAAAATTTAATAAAATTACCATAGTATCAATTTTTCAAAAGCCAATGGTAGATGGTATGCTAGTTGTTTCTTTTTACCTCCCTTCAACCTTATCCCACATTCTACCATCTTTATCCTTCTAATTACTAGCCATAAAGGTATTGAGCCATAAAATCTCTCTAAAGTCATATATTAGGTAAGTGTGCCTTAATAATGCAAATAATATGTCATATGCCCCACTAGGCAATCATAATACTCATGGCTATTCACAAGGCCTTATGTTTTACATATATAAGGTATGGTCAAAATACCATTCATGCTATAATGTTTATTTCATATCCAAAATGAGTTAAGTTTAAAATATTCAAAGTCTATAAAAATCTATGGTTTAAAGTCCTATAATTCCATAATCATGTTAAGGGTCATATTTGTTGGCCTTGGCAACCCACATTTAAGAGGGGGTGAATTGAGTGTTTTTAAAATTTTTCTTATTTTTCAAATTCTTTTTTAGAAGCCTTTTATTTTGGGAAGCCATAAGAATAATTTTGCTTTAAATAGTTCTAAGAAACTTTATAAAAATGTTTGGACTTAAGATATAACAATTCAATTCACTTATGCAAGGTAACTCATTCAATTATGCATAAACAAGAATCAAGAAACCAATGCATAAATTGAGTTCTTTTTCAGCTATTGAATTAACAAGATCAATATTGAAGCACAATTCATTTAACTAGTTCATTAACTATGCATAGACAAAATAATCATGAAGCTTATGCATAGATAAGTAATCATAAATGGATTTCTTTTTAATTATTTAATCACTCAAGCATCAAGATCAATATGGGAGTATTTCTCTTTCAACCATTCAATTACTCAAGTGATAACATAAGCTTTACAACATAATGCATTTAACAACCAACAACAGTAAAAAAAGAGTAGAGGAAAAACCAAAAAGCAAAGCAAGGTGCAGAAAAAATAAAAAGTAAGGGTAAAGAGATCAAACACAAGGATTTATAGTGCTTCCTCCCTTGGATATCCTCACCAAGGTGTACATCCACTCTCTAAGCTCTCCAAGCTTGTGGTAATCCATTATCCCTTTAAGTTTCAATTGGCACTTGAAGAAGCCTTACAATCCTTGCTCTTCCTTAAGCTAAAACTCTCTTACACAAGATACCTCACCCTCTTTAAGTTTTTTCAAGGGATACCTTACCCTTTACAATTAGGAAATGATATATGATGAAGAACAATTCATATAAACTATCTTAAAGAGTGGATAATACAAATGAAGCACTAAGAATAGAGAAAACTCAGAAATTACAGCTCAAATCATGATTTGGATGAAGAAGGATATAAAATGATGTTTACAATTGATGTTTAGGCTCTCTTTTCATTGTATTTTATGTTTCTTAGCTTATATATGAAGCCCATGGAGTATTATAACCATTTGGGGTTGTTAGGAATGAAAACTAGCCGTTACACAGTAAATATAGCTGTTATGGAGTTATTAGCGCCTTGTGAATTGATTCAAGGACCCTACAAAAAAATTGAAAAGGGTTGATGAATCGATTCATACTTGAAAAACTCCTTAGTGAAACAATTGTTGAATCGATTCACTTTAACTCCATTTCAGCTCTGGATAGCTAAATCGATTCGACCTTTTTCAAAACAAGATTGAGAAAAAAATAGGACATAAATAGTGGGTTGAGTAATCGATTTATTGGAAAGAGAAATTAAACTTTTGAAAACATGAATTGATTCGGAAATTGATTGATTTTCTTTTGAAAAACTTTCTAAAACTTGAGAATTTATTGTTAAATCGATTCGAGCAAACTAATTTGCTCTCTGGATGCTTGGAATCGATTCAGGAATCAATTTGGACAAACTAGTTTGCTCTCTAGATGCCTGGAATTGATTGGTTAATCAATTCAAGTAGACAGAAATGTAGATTCAACTTTAAAAGGTCATAACTTCTTTATTTTAAGTCCGTTTTAAACAAATGACCTATCATTGAAAAGATAATTAAGTATACTTTCAAATAGAACTAGTTTAATGCTCATATCTGATGTTATTTTTAAGATATGTTCAAAATAATGATCAAAGTTCAGAAACAGTGAATCAGTGAAAATCTGATTTTAAGACTCAATTTGTAAAATTCATAACTCTTTCATATATTAGTAATTTTAAGCAAATGACTGGTTCATGGAAAGCCTTTTGAGTCTATTTTCACATAAAAATAATTTCATGCTCATATCATTTGTATTTTTTAAAATATGATTAAAATAATAAGCACACATCAGAAATGGCTATCATGCAAAAAGCTGATTTTTAGACTCAATTTGAAGAGATCATAACTCTTTCATATATTAATCATTTTAATCAAATAATATGTCCATGAAAATATATTTTTGTATATTTTCATATGGAAAAATTTTTACAATAAAATCATGAGTATTTTATGAGATATGATTGAGAGAATGACTAAATGTCAAAATTGAAAACATCAAAAACTCATATCTCATTTCTTTTTGAAATGTCCCCATAAGCTATCTTGTAAAAACATAATTGTGGGCTGTCTTTAAAGAATTTTGATTAAGCTAGGATTTTGAAAAGCATATTTAAGCTCTATATCATGAAATATTCTATTTTACAAGAAAGACTAAGCCTTAGAATAAAAAACTATACTAATAAAGTTCTTTAACTTTTCTTGATGCTTCCAAGCTTTTAATCTTCTTAATCTTCAATACTTAGACTACATTTTCTTTCTTGTATTTATTTCTTATTCTTGAGTTGAACATGATATGATCTTCCATTCTTTTGCTCCAATGCTCACTCTTCTTCATTTTGAACTTTCCTATATACAAGTTCATAAACCTTGCAAATAATATGGTTAATCCAATCTAATATATCAATATATTGATGCATGATTCACATAAAATAAATTAGTACAAGCACATGCATAAGCCTCATATCATACTGCATCAATTATAACATAATATGTCCATTAAAGCTTATAAAATATACCAATTTAGCACAAGACATACAATGCTATTGTAAGACCTATTTGTCATCATCAAAACTCATCATATATAATCTTAACACTAACAATATTTAGTTCAAGGTAAAAAATCTAAGGCCAAAATGGTAATAAATATTCATGTTTGCATAAATCATGTCCATGGAACTCAAAAGTCCAATTGGGTTTTAGAACACCTTTCTTATTTCAAGTACCTAATTTTACCTTTAATTATTACAAAATTTACAAGTCATTTTCTTTTATTTCCCCTTGTGTACTTATGAGCATTACAAAGGAAAAACAAAAAGTTTTTTTAAGTAAGGAGTTCATGGGTAAGCTATACTACCCATGGCCTCCTTCTTATTGTTTTACAAAATAAGCCTTTCCTTTTATACACTAGAGTACCTAAAAAATAAAACTTAAAAAATTAATATTTATTTGTTCATTTTTCACACAATAAAACACATGTATATGCAAGATCTAAGCATAGTATCATTAATCCATCATATCCTTACTAAACTTCTTTAAATCTTAACATTTTTTTCTCAAATTTACTAGAGGCTAAATATGCTATTCTCATGAAGATACTAAGCATATAAATTCCTTAGATCGATTTCTACTAATGTTTTAACATTTCTAGAAAATTTTCTAGCATTCAAACATGTTCTAGCATTTTCATATACTTGAATCTTACTAGGTGATCTTATAAAATTTGTCAAGCCATAACCATGCTACATACTTCTAATCATATTTTTTCCCTAGCAAAATCTCAAAAGAAGAGGGGCAAAAGACAACTTACAAGTGAAGTGGTTTCTTGGTTAGAATAACCTAAAAATTCATTAAATAATCCTTTTCTTAGCAAAACATGAGTTTTGGAAGCAAACGATTGAAAAACCTTATTTTTTTACCTTTATTTTTTTTCCAAAATATAAAGTAGAAACAAAATGAGAATATGAAGAAAATGTACCTTATACTTGGTAAGGAGGAGATGATTACAAGCCTTTAAGAAGAAAAAGGAAGGTTCTTGTTTTTTTTCTTGAAGTAACTTTGTAGTTCTAAGTGTTGGTGTGGTTGATGTTAGGTTAAAAATTGAAACAAGTGATGCTTGCTACTTGGGGAGGGAAATAGTGTATAAATGGTGAGGAAAAGATGAAAAGAAGTGGGATTTGTTAGGTTTAAGTAGTGTTTAAGAGTAATATGGATGAAAGATAGTTAAGGTAGTCAAAATTACTATTCAAGTCACTATTCATACTTTTGGTAAGGATCTTTGAGAGATTGAGTTTAAGAAAACTTAAAAAGTCTTTGGGGAGGGGTGGATAGTCACATGCTTAAGGGGAAAGGATGAGTGTGTTTCTTTCTTTCTTAGGCATATGTAAGAGCAAGGAAAGGTTATTCATTAGGTACCTTACATTAGTACAACTTAAGTAGTCCACTTGGTTCATCCAAACTTCGCCTCACTTTCTCTCTTTTTTTTTCTAGTGTGCATAATCATGTGCCAAAATTTGAAGCAAAATTTAAGATTCATGAAAAATTTTTTAAAATTGAGAAGTTTATTTAAAAAAATTGTCAATAAAAGTATACTAGATTTTTCAAAGATAGTATATTTTTGCAATCCTAAAATTTCAAAACTTTGTTTAAAAGGAATGAGAAAAAACTTGTGATTTTAACGTTATTATCAAAATTGGTTGTATTGCTCAAATAGCATAAAAACTTGTACTAGTTTTCTTCAAACCTTATATATTTTACTATATGAGAAAAATGAAAAATGTAGTATTGGTCGAAATTCTATTTCTAGAATTTTCTTTTCAAAACTCATTTTTCTTTTCTTATGAATTTTAAAAACATTTAGAAGTAGGATTCTAGTATCTATTAACTAGTATACAATTTCCTCTAATCAAGAGTCAAATCTTCTAGCTAAAGTCAAGTTTACTATTGCAAATCTTAGTTAATCCTAAGCTTACTTGTTTGAGTGGAGAAAGAATTTTACTAATGATTAGCTTTAACCCTTTGACAAAATTTAATCATTTTATCCTTAGGTTGAACTAAAATTATATCTAAGCTAAACATGGAGTAGGCCATGATTTTAGGGTCTTTTTGGTGACCCCATCATACCTCCCCATTCAAGTAGACCGAAATTCACTTCCAAATTAGGCTTCCAATCATCCTTAAACATGTGAAATGAGGGCAAGGTAGGACAAGCCCACACAAGTTTGTAATTTTGACAAGCAAATTTAGGTGAGTTGGTAGGTTGCTTGCATTATTATTTTTAATAGCAAAAGTAATTAAATTATTTGACATATATATGTAAGGATCAAGAATATAATCTTAGATATGGTGAAAGGCATAAAGCTTTTAAGCAGACATGGGATTAGGTTGCATTAAAAAAAATTGTTTATTTGTTAATTATAACTAACCAGTTAGATTTTTTTTGTTTTATATAGTGGATTATTTAAATAAGGATAAAAAATTATATTAGATTGTTGAATATTGAATTAAAAGCCTTTAAATACTTAAAGGATTAAAAAAAAAGATAATCTTATAGGCAAACCATGACCATACAAGCTTGCTTGCATAGGCTCATGCAAAAAATGAGCACTACATAGAGGGACCATGATTGCCCTGAGCTAGTGGGCTTAGGACTATTTTATATGTATGCTTATCCTTAGTTTTTTTTGGCTTTATTAGGTTCTCAAACAAAACCTAGCTTGCTAATAGGCTTGTTTGGAACCTTTTACCATTTAGGTTTTCTAACAAAAATTCTAGTTAGCTATTTCTAACTTATTTTATCATTCTAATTAGCTTAGAATAATTCTACTAACTCTTGGTATTATTTCTACTAAAAATTTAATTAGATGAATTTTTTGTGGATGTCATAAATTTTTCCCTTAATAAAATTCATCCTTGAATTTTTAGTTTATGATAGATACATAAAGAATTATTAATATCTTGCTTTTAATTCATAGAATCAAAATCATATCTTACCAAATAATTCAGGGAATACTCACATTGTTTCTTCCAACTCCTAAGTCACTTTTTGCTCACTATGCCTTTCCCATAAAATCTTTACCATTGTCATTTCCTTCTATCGAAGCATTCTAACTTGTTAGTCTAGTATTTTTACCTAGTATTCTTCATATGTTAGTTTTTTATCTAATTGAATCTTTTTATCCTTAAGTATATGTAATTGATTTGAAATGTACTTTTACAGCATAGAAATATGGAAAATATGGTGTATAGGTTTGATATTACTAGGTAACTTTAATTGTTATGTTATTTTTCTAATTTGTTTTGCAATCTTGAAGGATTTAATGTACCTTAGAACTAACTTTCCTTATTTATTGAATCACATCACACCTTCCATTGATGATACCTTTAGAAACACACATTTTTCTTTTTGGAATTCTAGTTCTCATTAGCAAATATTGACATATAACTTTTACCAATCTTCAACTATTTACAATTTTTCCTTGATGATTTGGACTATTTTAAAGGCATCTCTAACTAAATCTAGTTCAATTAGCTTAACCTTTTTAGGTTCAAATTTTTTTACTAGATATTTTGTATTTTCTCCCATACAACACTTCTTTGGATGCTCATCTAATAGTTGTTATTATACATAAACTATATTAGTGGCAAGTGCTTGTTGTATCTCCCCTCAAATTATATGGCACAAGCTTAAGTATATCATATAAAGTTTTTATCATTTGTTTTGATTGTCTATCCATTTGAGAATGAAATATAGTGCTAAAGCGTAATTATATTTCCATTGCCTTTTAGAAAGAATGCCATATTGGTGATGTGAATTATGTTCTATGATCTAAAACTATCAAAATTAGCACTCCATGCAATAGTACTATTTGATCTAAAAATAATTGGGTATAATGGGAAGTTAAATAGGTTATTTTCATAGCTAAGAAATGCATTATTTTTGTAAGAAGATTTATGGTAAACCATATGGAATTGTAACCTTTGTTGGTTCTTAGAAACTCCATGATGAAGTCCATAGCGATATTTTCTCACTTTTATTTAGGTATATGAATACTTTGATGAAGTCTAGCTAGTCATTAATGCTTTGCCTTCACTTATTGACATATTAGACACTTGATCATGTACTCTACCTCATCCCTTTTCATTCATTCCTAGCAATAGTTATTTTTTAAATCTTGATACATTTTCGTCATACTAGAATGCATGGTGTATGATGATTTATGGGCTTGCTTCAGCACTATTTTACATATTACTTAAGGAACTTACAATACTTCTTTGTCCTAATTATTCTCTTTTCGTATATCTTTAGACAAGTTTCTCCTTCTATCATTGTCTTTTGTTTCATTTGCTCAAACTTAGGGTCTTTTATCTGCTCCTTCTTGACTTGTTCTACTAGAGTATAGTACACCTGTATGTTAGCTAACATCATTTCCCTTTCCTTTTTTTTTCATGTTTCCTTTTAGCCTTGAAGCTCTCTAACTTAGCACATCTGCTACCATATTCTCTTCACCTTAATGGTAATAAATAAAGAAATTATTTTTTCATTAATTTCATCCATTTTGGATTGTTGTAGATTTAACTTTTTTTGGTCAAGAATGTACTTTAAGCTTTTGTAGTTCATCTAGATTTTCGAAGTTACTCTAAAGAAACATTGAAGTTAATTTGGTACATTGTAGGACAAATGTGCAATTAATAGATATTTTGAAAAAAGCGTTATTTAGATCAAGGTTTAAGTTTTTAAGGGAAAAAATTGGAGTTTATAGCAAAATTAGCTAGGAGAAGTAATGACAAGAGTTAACTTTGCTACAAGTTTATTTAGATAAATCAACTATAAGAGTTATCATAAAGATCTTACCAAATTATAGAAAATAAAATTTGAGTTTGAGTTTGTTTTTTGAATTCAAAATCTTAATAAGGACTTACTACTAATTTTCTACCTTTTTATTATTTTGGTTGTATAGATTAACAGTTATTTCAATGAAAAACATATATGTAATTCAACCTAATTTTTATGTCTTTTACTTTCCCTATCTTTTATGCTAATAATTTCCTTGAGGTATTTAGTAATGCTTGGTGTTAACCGAGTTGAAATTTAGTTAGGTTTGATAATAATTTTTAAATGTGCTTTTAGTGATAGCCTTAATGCTACTGATGCCTTACTTAAAAGGATTGTAAGATTGGAAGAGCTTATCTTGCATACCATTTTTCTTTTTATAAAATTTTTTAATTTACTTTAGAAACATATTTAAATTACAATTTTTCTTTCATGGTTTTAGCCAAATCATTTCACTACTATATAGACAAAACCTTATTAGTATACCTAAGTTATATCATATTATTTTCATTTAAATTTTCTTCTATTTTATCAAAATTTAAACATAATTAGTGAATTTTTCTTGATTGCTATCACAAAATTTAACAATGTTAATTGGTTAAATGATAGTTCTTCCTTACAATTTAACCTGTTTAGGCAAAGAACAAAAATACTAGGATTTGATAAAAATATGCTAGATTTACTTTAATATTTTTCAATGTTGGATGGGGCTCAATAAGCTATATAAACTTATCCATTATTAAGTTTAATTGCTTGTCTTCAAGCTTTAGCAATTAAAATAACATAAATAGGAGTCCATACATCAATGATCAAACAACTAAGGTATGGTTTAGTATAAAGAATTTAGAGGTTGAAAACAAAATAAAAAAACCATTTCTCTTACAAAGTATTCGACCATAAGTAATAGTATTTATGGCCCTCATGTACTTTTAATAAATTCCCTCACTTGATTCCTTTCTTTTCACCAAGGTGTCAAATTATATTACCTAGTGAAAACTAAAAATACTTGTTACTATAGAAAAGTAAATTAATATTGGGTGTTTAGAAGATATCACATTGAAATATTACCGACATTTTATTAAGTACTATAGTAAATATTTTATAACATTGATTACAAAACTGTTGTGAAAAAAAAATCAATTCCTATAACAAAAAAAAATTATCATTGTTTCTTGTAGGATAAACTATGCAATAATTGGTGCAAAGTTAAAGATGTCAATTTCAAATAAGTAACTAACGTAAAATGTTTCACAAATATTTTTTTAAATAAAATTTTAGCTTCCTTACCAAAATATTTACATTTAAAATTAAGTAACCTTAGCATATCGTGCAAAAATATGTATTTTAAGTTAAAAGTTTTAAAAGGTCATAACTTTGCATTCGATTATTCATTTAGGACAAATCTTATATTGATTCATATAACTATTTGAGATTTACCCATTTATGTAATATCCTAAAAGGTTTTTCCCTTCCAAGAATCATAAAAAATAGCTATTTTATGAATTTTTTTTCACTTTTCTTTATCTTTTATTGTTGTTCGACTATTTCAATTTCAATAACAACATTTTATCAAACATATAATAAGCATCTAACACTCAAATAAAACCTTAGAAGTTATACAAAAGAAAAACAAATAAAAATATCTTAAGAATTCTATGCAAAACTTCATAGAAATGGAAAAGACAAATATTTAAGAGAAATAGAAACAAGAAAAGACACCTCTTATGTTTTGAACTAATATGACATTTGCTTAATGCTTAGTATTAGTTAAATAAGTATTGATATCTTAATGATATGTGATGGAGAATTGAGGAATATTTAGAATATTGTAAAGGAAATTAGACGGAGATAGAGATTGAGTTTGAGAACAAATAAGAAAGAGAGTGAGAAAGTGATAATGAGAAAAAAAATAAAATGTATTTTATTTATAGCATCAAAATATCATTGTATTAAGGGTTTTTACTAAACTTCAATGCCTATAGGTGTTAGTTATTTATAAAATCAATGTCTTAAGTTTCCTTATTTTCTTAAGAATCTTCAAATGCCATATATTCTAAAGTTAGTTATATAAAAAATTGATGTCTTATATTTTTTTAATAATTTCAAAAATGTTACTGTATTTAATTAAACATCGTTTAATTCTAGAATAGATATATTAAATTTTCTCATTTTCCTAATAACCTTTAAATGTCATACATGATGATGTCATTAAGTAAAAAATCGATATTTTAAGTTTTCTCATAATTTTAAAAAATGTCACAACACCTAAATAAATATTAATTAATTCTAAATCTGACATTTTAAATTTCTTTATTTTATCAACAACTTTTAAATATTATACATTATGATATCGGCTAAGTAAAAAACTATTATCTTAAGTTTTCTAATAATTACAAAAAATGCCACCATTTCTAAATAGATGTTTTAAGTTTCCTCATTTTCTTGACATCTTTCGAATGTCATAACTAACAATGTTAGTTAAATAAAAAAAATAGTTGTCATAAGCTTCTTAAAAGTTTTAAAAAAAGTCACTATGTTAAAATAAATGTCAATTGCATTTACTAATATTAATCTTATTAGTGTTAATAATTTTAAAAATATTATCACATCAATATAAATGTTGGTTTGGCCTTTTGCTAAGGTTTATCCACTGACCTAAAATTACAATTCTATAATAGTGACTCCTCTCTCGCCACTACCATGACCCATAATTACTACTATTATAACCACCATTATTATTGCCTCTATTGTCATCATCGTCACCACTATTGTTGCCACTTTTATTGCCATTATTGCTACCATCATCATCACTATTGCAACCACCATTATTACAACCATTGCTAGCACCACCATTATCACTATCACCAGAGATGGATGTACATTGGTTATAAGGTGGGTAAGTGCCCACCCTTAATTTGAAAGTTTTATAAGAGAGTAGATATTATATATATATAGTGCCCTTAAAAAAATAAAATGCCCTTGTAGGAAAAGGAAATTATTTTGATGATAAAAAACTTTAATTTTTTATGAATGTTGTATAATAAACTATTAGACTATAAATGCAAAGCTAATTAAATGTATGTGACTTTTGCTTTTCCCTTTATTAAAATTTTAACTAAAGTGACTTTTGTTTTATTTCATTTTTTTACTCCAATTTCTTTTAACTTTTTTAAAGCTCAACTATCAACAATTTTTTTTTTGTAGAATGAATTATGAAAGACATCGTTTCTTCTTTTAGAGAAAAAAAAAGCATATAGTAAATATTATTTATTAATAGATTTATAAAAATATATTTTTTTTATTTATTATTTTATTTTTTCCAAAATTTCTAGGCGTGTGAATAATATGATGCATGGTTTTGTTATTTCTATGACTAACTTTAAGAATCTAAGATTGAATATTATAACTTTAGAACTTTTATTGATAAATTGAGTGTGTATCTATTAATTTTTTTTATTATGATCAATATTGACATTTGTAGGAGACTTTAATATGTTAAAAGGTTCTTTTCAACTAAAAGAATATAACTTTTTTCAAAAACAATTTGGAAAAAAAAAAGGTGTTTCAAATTTTGAATCTCTAACAAGGGTTGAAGAAAAATTTCCTCCAAGTGTGTTTGTTCCAAAAAAAAATTTTAGATCTTTTGATGATTATCACACCCCCACTACTATTATTGTCATTGCCCCCACTACCATCACCATGGTGCCACTACCATCACCATGGTACCATTACCATGATCGCCGCTAATAATACTACTATTTTTATTACTACCTTTACCATTGTCACTACTAACACCAATACAGTCACAACTATCAGCATCATTATATATTGTTCGACCAATGAACCAAACAATGAGAAATGATTACAAATATTATGATTCCATGGCTTGAGTAAACTAAATAATTAAAAAAAATAGCTTCCTTTTCCTTCTCATTTTCTAATTCCATTCCATTTTCATTTCCACAAAGTGAACCGAACTCCACCTATATAGTTTATCAATTAGCCATTCAAAACATTGCAATCTAGTGTCAAAAACATAATTTGGAATCCAAATTACTCAGTCATCTAACAAATTTGCAAGAAACAAATTAAGGATATGTTGTTAATAGTCATTTGTTCAATTGGCATACAATGTTCTTTGAAGTTTTTATCTTCATTTACATCTTGGGTTCGATTTCAAAATCTTGTATATAAATAATGAGTTAACTATTCTTACTTATGGCTAAAAGAGTACAAGATTACACTATGCATCCTTAAAAAATGGTATTGATACATTCTCTTGAAATTTTCTTATAAAAAGTTGCAATTTTTCATTAAATTGCAACTTTTTTACATAAAAATTTAGAAGTTTTCAAAATTTTTTGTCACAATTTTGAATGATGGAGTTATAATTTTTTATATATTAGTTAGGCATAAAATCGGTACCTGTACAATTTCTTATGAAAATTTTGCAAGAATATATATTATATATATATATTATATATATATATATATATATAATATATATATATAAGGTTGCAAATCTTATAACCTTGGTATCAAACTTACGTGAAAAATCATAACTTTTTTTCAAGGATGTAACAGAATAAAACCCAACCAAATGAGAGGATGTCACAGTGCAAACACAACTTACATATCATTCAACTTAATTTAAACAAGGAAAATTATATTAAAAGCAATAATTTTTTAAGGAGTGATGCTCTCACTCCTATCCTTTAAATTGAGTGTGCCGTAAGAAGAGAATGTATACATGGGAGCTCCACATAACCTCATAAGCATGAGAAATGGAACTGGGAGCATCTTTTCCCTTATTCTTACACCGCTTCACTTAATTATAATTAAAACTCCTTAACAAACATCAAACATAATTGCCCACATTGGTTGATCCATAGTATGGTCCCCCACTCTTTGCTTTCCTTTTCTTCCTTGTTTCCTCCTTTTTCTTCGCCGGTGGAAGTGGTGGAATGCTCTGTTCATGCCTGAAGAAATTCTCAGGATCCACCGTAGTCTTCACCTTCACCAACCTTTTGAAGTTCCTCTTGAAGTACTTAAAACCCCAATTGGTTGCCCCAAACACATTTGTTGTGCAATTAAGCTGATTCATCCCCAAATCAAGATCTCTATAATTCACATATGCTTCCCTTGGAAGCATGGAAGCATAAGGAATCATGTACCTGTAAAGCTTCCTGATCCAATCAATGTGCTGTGCTGCGCTGTTCTCTCCGTCTATCCAAGCTGTTAAGTACTGAATTTTGAACAGTGTGCCATTTCTGTGAGGAAATGGGATGGAAGATTCTGGAATCATGCTCATCATTCCTCCATAAGGATTCCAAATCATGAGTGGCCCATCGTCTTGCAGGAACCTTGTCCATAGCCCTTCCAGTGCGTTTACCGGAATTATTTGTCTCACAAAATCTGATTTGCTCTTGAAGTAAACCTTTGATGTTGATTTGGGATTGAGTAGAGTCTCTGGTGGTGTCCCATTTGGAAATCCAGCAATGTAAAGTACAGATCTGATCCAGCTTGTTTCCAAACAATCCTTTCTTGTTAAACCCAGTTCAGGAAAACTGGCCCTCATAACTTGTATAAGTCTGTCATCTCTTCCAAGAAATTGAGCTTGGTAAGAAGTTGTCACGGTTTTCTTACCTGCAAAGCCAGAGCCAGAGAAAAATATTTTGAAGGACCAAAATGCATACGTTTGTGGTTTTGTGATAATAGGGGTGACTAATTCATTAAACTTACCAAAAAAATTTAAAAATTAAACTCAAGACGTAAGAGAAAGTAGAATCTTTAAAGAGTATCCAATTTCAATTAAACTAGGGCTTTTTGGAGAATATATGTTAATTTTATGGAGGTAAGTATTTTTTTTTTTTAAATGTATTAGGAATGCAAAAGATAAATTTTGCAATTTTAAACTGGCTTACCAGGAACCCTAGTAGAATTTCCTGTTTGAATAAGCACTCTAATAAAGAGATTCTCATCAATATTGGGTGCCACTTGCTGCCATCTGTGAAGAAGTTTCGTTGCTCCTTGCTCTAAGCTCTTTGTAACTGTAAAAACTGTCACAATTTTCGGCACAGGAACAAGTTTTATCTTCCACCATAGAATAATCGCAAAGCTTCCACCACCTCCTCCTCTAATAGCCCAAAATAAATCCTCTCCCATTGCTTTCCTGTCAAGAATTCTTCCATTTGCATCCACAATTTTCGCGTCGAGGACATTGTCGGCTCCAAGACCATACTTTCTCATCATGGAACCGTAGGCACCTCCAGTGATATGCCCACCTATTCCTAATGTCGTGCAGAGGCCGGCCGGGAAGCCATGTACAGAGCTTTTATTGGAGATTCGGTAGTACACCTCGCCAATGGTGGCTCCGGCCTGGATCCACGCCGTGTTTCGTGCTATGTCCACATTTACAGCACGAAGCTTTGCTAAGTCCAGCACCATAAATGGTTTTTCAATCAGGGAGACGTAGGAGAGGCCTTCGTAGTCATGGCCTCCGCTTCGAACTCTAAGATGGATTCCAAGCTTTTTCGCGCAAATCACGGCTGCTTGAACTTGGTGTTCGTCGTTTGGAGTGAATATGAATTCAGGTTTTGGCATTGAAGGCACCAGGTATCTTAGATTTCGAGCTGTGGACTCTAGGATTGTAGTGAATGAGGCATTGTTTGGAGTGTAGAATGAGGTGGGAAATTGAATTGGGACTTGAGATTGAAGTGTTAGACATTGTCTGAAGGTTTCTTGGATTGGAATTGAATTGGAAAATGAAACAAGTGAGATAAGGACAAAATTAGCTAAGAACAACCTTGGAGACAGCATGGTTATGACTGTCTGCTGTGGCAGTTCTGTTCTCTTAAGCAAATGCATTATTCTGGGTTGCTTTTATATATACATAGCATGATGCCAGCCTGGATTGTCAACATACGTGTATTTGAGGGAAGGCAAACGTCACCTTAAAGACTGTATTTCATCCGTTTGTGATTGTTTTAGTCAAGTGGAGCGTTGAAGTTAATTATGAAAGAGTGGAAAATTAGCGAGAGATTTCTGGCTGATTACCACAATTCATGTGTATCAAAGACCACGGCAAAATGAAAGACACGTGCTGTTTATTTTGAATGGATAAATTACTTTTCTTTTCTAAAAAATTGAATGAAGAATTTTTTTTTTGTTTTAGAGAAGAATATATATACTTTATCCATGTGTATTGTGTGTTATATGCCCAGTCCCACCTTACCTATTTATTATTTAAAGTATGGAAAATTATCTAATTCATGGTTTGTATATCGTTAATACTTGATTTATATGTGTAATTCAAAACTATCAAAATTTCGTCAATTTGTTCACGCATGATTTACACCATTAAACACTTAGTCCACTTTTGTAAATTATAATTCCAACCGTCTGCTTGCCTTTAGTCTGCAAAATATCTTGGACATTTTGTCCAAATGACATGTAACAATTTTATCAATTTTGGGCGGAAAAATTAATTATATAGGTAGGCAAGGAGTCAACGTCGAAAATTATAAATTGAATTTTTTTGACACTTTATTGGGTAAAGTGAAGCTCGACCTATACCTAAATAAAATATATTTTTAATTTTTTATATATTGATGATAAGGGAGGTGTGAATCTAATTTCTCCTCAATCCCACCTAATGATTTAACAAAGGATTTTTCTTGCAACAATCTTTTGAATATATTAGGTTGCTTCAATATCTAGTTAGGGTTTAGGGCCTCTTCCTCAAAATAATAAAAGACGGGAGAAATTGCTTCAACTTGTAGTTGACTAAATTTAGATTATTGCAATTTTTATGAAGATTTTACGTATTTTGTGACTTTTTTTGCACATGATCTTAATGTTTTTATAAAATTTTGATAATTTCAAAAAATTACTGATATAATTTTTTATAAATAGAGTTCCAAATTTTTATGTGAAAAATTTTATTGCAAATCATTATAAGAAAAAATTTGTACAACGTTATAATATTCACAAAAATGTTTTTAAAAATGTTTCCAATCTTCGGGTAGGTGAAGATATTTTTTTCCCTTCATTTTCAACATGTAAAATAAGCCAAAAGAATATTGGATATTACATAATAAAACCAAAAGAATACTGGGTAATTTATCCTCTATTTCTAGTGGTTTTTATAATGAGGTGTAAATTATATCTTATTATTTATCATTGTCACATTGTTTGAGGGACCGTGTTAGGTAGGGGGAAAATATTGATTGTGATATATTTTAACACTATTAATCGTCTTTTTTAAACAAAATAACAAAATATACAAAACTGATTAAAAAATTAAACTATATTGGGGGAGAAAAAGTTTTCTTGACAGGCTGAAATGCTAGTTATAATTTATGAAAGGATCTTCACATAAATAAGCACATAAATGCTGAGGGTCTTTACTTCAATCAGTACTGGATGTTGTTCTATAAAATTTATCCTCTTTTATATATATATAGGAGGTGACTGAAGCAAAGGAACTCCAAACGATCAAGTGATTATAAATGTTAAATAAATAAATAAATAAACTGAGCAATAAAAATATTTTGTGTACCTTATATAAGTAGCAATAGTGGGTAGATAAAATAATAGTACTTATCATTATCAAAATGTAAATAAATAAATTAGTGCATAAATAGATATTTAATTATATTCTAAATTTCCTATTTACCTTAATGTAATGTGGAAACTAGAAAGTTTTACCAAAAAATGTTTAGTGTTAAAAATAATAATAAAGCATGTGACTTGCCTTTATATGATGTATGCCAACCAAAATTAAACAGTAGTCGAAGTGGAGCAAAAGTATCATATTAATGTTTTTTCGAAAATTTATTTCCATTTTACCGTAATTTGAAAATATATTAACAAAATACGCGTGAGGGTCGAAGGCGCTAGGGTGGTTGGCGCTCGCGGGAAGGAGGCGCCACTTTGGATGGCGCCCCAAGTGCCCTTGTTGAATGGCGCCCTCACTATGCGATTTTACTTTAAAAATAATTAATTTTAATGTCATTACAAAATAAAAATTTTAAAAATAAATAATGTATAATTGTGACTCAAAATAAATTTTTAAAAATAAATGACTAATTTCATAATTATATTTGATATCATAAAAAATATTTTATTTCACTTTGATATTTAATACATAAATTTATTTTAGGAATTAAATAAGAAAGTAGTTAATAATAATAATATATTTAATAAAAATAATAAATATTTAGTAAATAATTAAATATTATTAAAATAAAATGTAGGATCGATAAATAATGATTATGTTATTTATATTAATGTCTCTCAAAATTTAATTTCATGACACTTAATATTTATTATTTTTCGAAATTATATACTTCTACCATTCGAAATTATATTATTACAAGTAATTATTTAATATGTTATTACACATAAGCAAATTTATTGAATTATTCGATAATATTCTTTATATACGAAGTTAAAGATTGTTAAAAATGAAAAGAAATATAATGAAATAAATGTTTCTTTGTATTTTGTATTTATTCCAATAATATTCTTGCTACTTTATATTTTTTTAATAAAATTATTTTTATTTTATAACAAAATAAATATGAAATGACGAAATTGAAGATAGTTGAAAATTAAAAAAAATGTGGTTATTTCGTTGCAATAATCTTTTCATTTTGTAATGAAATTAAGATTATAACATGAATTAATTCTTTTTTATTTCATCACAATGTTAAAATATTTTGGCAATGAGAGGCAAAAGTACCAATTTACCTTTTTTTTAGAAACTAATATTCGTTTTACCGTTTCTTCAAAATATTTTATCAAAATACGCACAGTAGCAGAGAGACGCCAAACGGTGTGTCGAGGGATGCCAGACGAAATGGCGCTGTTGGCGCTCGAGGGAAGGGACGACAAGCGATATGGCGCCTTTGGCCTACGGCCCCCTCGCTCCTCATTTCTAAGTTAATTAGCTGGTGACCGTGTGTACTGTGGATCCAAACCACTTGGATTTTGGTATTGTACATGACCAGCATCCCCATCTACGTTGACAATTATGCTACGTGGTGTAACGTCAATATTTGGTGGACTCAACTCATAATGTATTGAATAAACATAGCATTTAATGTCACTTACAAGGATGATAGTTATTTATCCTTCAAATATTATAATTAATATTATTAATTTTTTTTATATTTATTATAATTATTTATTCATTTCTTCACTAATAATATTAAAATAAATAATGAAAAAAAATTTAACTAAAAAATAATTACATACTTCATGTTATGAAGATAAAATTTATTAATTTATTTTAATATTATTTATTTATTTTAACATGGTAAATAAATAAAAAATAGATAATTATAACAATTGTGAAAGTAAAAAATTAATAATGTTAGTTAATAATGTTAGGAGATATCATTATCATTACTTCTATAAAAAAAACTAAATATTCTTATTATTTTAAAGTTTATTATTTTTTATTATTTATAATTAACTTAAAATTTAGGAGATGTGTCTCGACCGCTCTCGGAGATGCCATTTGGTTTGGTATCTCTCCGTTACTGTGCGTATTTTGGTAAAATATTACGAAAGATAGGTAAAATGAAAAATAGTTTCTAAAAAAATAGTAATTCGATACTTTTGCCCAACTAGATGTGGAACATGGAATAATCCCTATCATTAGAAAAAAATAAATAGACATTGTTTTAAAAAATTTGTAATTATTTTATGTTTGTTAATAATCTATAATAATTAAAGTTATGAAAATAAAATACCAGAGGAGAGAATAAAACTCTAGTTAGAAGGATATTATTAGAAAAAATTGCATATATTTGATGCATTATATGAGAATTGAATTGATTGTGTGTTTGTGAGAAGAATTGATAATTAAAATCGATATAAGTACCTACGCAAGAAGATAAAAATGTCGTAATAATCAAAACTATCCTAAATGTTGATGTTTGAGAATAAAATAGTAAGATAGATGTGCATGAATATACAATAAACATGAAAAAGAATGCTAACGTAGGTGATGTCCAGTCCCACATCCAGGATCGATAATGTGGCGGCCATATCTACTAACCCTCTGCGTAGGCTCGGGAGTCACATCTCCAGTATCTGTGGCTCCTCTACCTCGAGCTCCCACTCTACCTCTGTCTCTGGCTCTCGCTCTGCCTCCACCTCTACCTCTATTGGCAAGCACTAAGTCATCTGTCATCATGCCACCAAGTGCTGATCCTTGATCCTGAGTATGTAGATCAAATGCAGGACGATATGACTGTGATAGACCAGCATCACCAAAAGGAAAGATATGGAATGAAAATGAAACTCTTGGTATTTGTGAAAATGCTTGGAATAAGGATGGAACACCAAGAGTAAACTGGTACATCTGGGATGACGACGGACCATATAGTGCAGTCGGAAACATGGGAGAGGATGAAGGATCATCAGGTGCAGTAGGGTACATATGAGATGAGGTAGTCATATCAAGCATCATCATCATGGTCTCCTGGGCAGTTGAAGGTGGAGTCTGTTGCACTGTCGAAGTGGACGGAACATCAGCCTGCGATATAGGTCGTGGAGCAGTGCGACAACGTCGACGAGAATGAGGCTAATCATGATCACCCTCTATAGGGTCTGTGATATGATGGGCATGAGGAGCTGGCTCTGCATGTGAGTCAATAATCACATGATCAACCTCCTGAATGGCATGAAGGATGGAGTCCGTCGCTGATCTAAGTGCATCAAAGGTGAACCTAGACTGCCTTTCAAGTGTAGTGAAGTCTTGTAGTGTGGACACCTCATCTACCTGTGCAAATTTTTGACATTAAAATTAGTTACAATACTAATGCACGGGAAGAAAATTATACACAGAAAACTAGCATGCCATATTACCACAAGGTCTAGCGCTCCCCCAACGGGTGTAATAAATCACCTAGTAATCCGTCTGTACCATTGCATGTACTTGGACCGTGGGCCTAGGACTAGTCGTGCGGTCGGCTCGGCGATAGTGCATAAGTCTCGTCGGATATCCCAGAGTGCTATGTACGGCTGATGGCGGATGTGCCACTCCTCATCATGCCGACCGGACAAGTGAAGGCAATAGACCTCCGCCACATGCTTTAGTGGCTCAAGAATAGGCTGGCATAGTTCAAACTGCCACAAAACCCTATCTGGCTGGTGTCACTTGACAATCTGAAAGTGAATGAGTGGCACCACTACTGTTCACATGTCACTCCTGTTAAAACAGTACTGAGGAAGTGATGTGGTGACCACCTTAGTGTATGGCATCCAGGCGATCTGAAATTACACATTTCTATTGTCATTTAAATGTGACAATCAAATGGATGAAGGACTGAAATAAAAATACACATTAGCCCCTGCATACCTAGTCAAGACGAAGATGGTCCAACGCGTATCTATAATAGGGTAGGTTATGTGCCGGACTCTCTTGGAACGTCTTTTAATAGTGCCACCTACCAAATACAATACCTAAGTTAAACAACTTAAAAGTCAACTTAAATACAAGTGTAAATTGAAAAATTTTCTCCCATACAACTTAAATTGAAAATATTGATTGTGATATATTTCAACACTATTAATCGTCTTTTTTAAACAAAATAACAAAATATACAAAACTGATTAAAAAATTAAACTATATTGGGGGAGAAAAAGTCTTCTTGACAGGCTGAAATGCTAGTTATAATTTATGAAAGGATCTTCACATAAATTAGCACATAAATGCTGAGGGTCTTTACTTCAATCAGTACTGGATGTTGTTCTATAAAATTTATCCTTTTTTATATATATATAGGAGGTGACTGAAGCAAAGGAACTCCAAACGATCAAGTGATTATAAATATTAAATAAATAAATAAATAAACTGTGCAATAAAAATACTTTTGTGTACCTTATATAAGTAGCAATAGTGGGTAGATAAAATACTAGTACTTATCATTATCAAAATGTAAATAAATAAATTAGTGCATAAATAGATATTTAATTATATTCTAAATTTCCTATTTACCTTAATGTAACGTGGAAACTAGAAAGTTTTACCAAAAAATGTTTAGTGTTAAAAATAATAATAAAGCATGTGACTTGTCTTTATATGATGTATGCTAACCAAAATTAAACAGTAGTCGAACATTGACTTAGAAAGTCATATAAGATTGAATAAATGTACCTGTCTCTTACCAACCCCATAGACAAGGACATTTCTTTTACTTTCTCATTTTTTTTAAGGAGTCGCAAAAGCAGATCCGTTATTAGGCATGTAAGGGAACGTAGGAGAGCGTTGGTTTGCTTTCTTTAATTTTTTTTATTTTTTATTTTAAAAATAGAAATTCTGGGAAATGTCCATTATTGGGGTACGTTGGTTTACCTTATTATTATTATTATTTTTTTAAAGGTATCGCAAAAGTCTGGGAATGTAGGGGCACGTTGGTTTGCTTTTTTTTTTTTAATAATTTTTTATTTTAAAAATATAAATTTTCTTGGTAAATCATTTTTAAAATTTGTATTTTTAAAACATGTTTTTAAAATATATTTCTCTAAATGTGTACTTAAAACCAAAGTAACAGAAATAAGTTTTTTTATGCCTTTTCAATTTATATTTTTATTTTGATATCAGTTTTACAATTAAATAAAATATTTTTATTTACTTATTTGAACACTCTTTATTCTTTATTTTTTAAATTTAAAAATATTTTTTAAAAATAATTATTAAAAATAGCTTCTAAAAATTAAAAATATATTCAAACATAACTTAAATATCTCTTTTCATAGTGTCCATTACAAGAAGTCGGAAACTCCGGTCTCAAACCCAAAAGGGGTGTAGCTCCGTCGAGAAGCGAATCGAAAGATATATCATGAAAAGGGTTAAAGCATAGATAATTAAAAATTTTAGTGAAATTATTATAACATTTGTGCAAAAATGAATTTTGGTTAAATTAAAATTTTTAATCTCATAATTTGTTTTAATATATAATTTCGTCTCTAACTTTTTTCTTTGTGATCAAATCTTAGAGTTTAATTTCATTTGTAATTAATTCCCTCTCATAATTAATTTAGATTCTCGTTTGTAATTTTTCAATATAATAAACATTTGTTGATCTTTGTGGTTATATAAGGACATAAAAATAAAGAAAATATCAGTCATGAATATTTTAAATCTAGAGAACTAGATTTAATTTTATTTGTTTAAATATTTCCTATGAATTACTATGATTGATCGTTATGATGAGTATCTCCATTATTGTAACATTACAATATGACTATATAAGTTAAATATAAAGAGTTAATTGTAAGTGAAAATAAATTTATAAATAAAAAAGAAAAATAATGACAGAATTTCAAATTCAATATAGATACCCAAGATTTTATTTAAGCAAAAAGTTTTTTTTTTTTTTTTAATGATCTCGGAAAGTTATAAAGAAAATTTTTATATTTTCAAAATTTTGAAGAGATTTTAGGTCAACGAGGCTTTGCCTTTACGAGATGAAGTCATAGGTTCGATCCTTTCTTGTCACATAGGGCACTGGTGGTGATCTATTCTGGTTACAATGCAATTGTATCAGTTGTGTGCAAGGTTTAAAGACATCAAATGGAAAGACAATCGATTTGAATATCTACGCTCCTGCTGAATCATCCACAAGCAAACATGTTATATGCAACAACAACAACAATTTTTGCGAGCAGCAAAGACAATGCCATTTTACTAGAAGTAATTTTCCATACCCAGTTTTATCTCTTCAATGGAAAACGACATTATGGATGTCGGGGATACTATCATGTCCTTGTTAAGATTAAACTATTTTATATAAAATAGTTAATTAATTACAATTAGGATATGTATAATGTTAGTCCCAAAGTTCTATATAACAAGTTTTGATGACAATAAATAATTGAAATAATATCATTACATGTCCTTATCTAAAGTTTTGTAAAATACTTATTAGATATGCTATATTATAAAAACAATGCTTGATTATATATTAAAGTGTTGAATCATATAAAATTTCAAAAAGCATATTATATTATAGTTGATGCGTATATATAATATGATAATGTAATATCCCCGGTGTTTCTAAAAATTATTTTTAGAATAAAAAAAAAGAGAGAGAAAAGGAAGCACTTGAAGGAAAAGAATTTTCAATTTAATCTCTAGAAAGTCTTAAGAAAAATTAGGTAAAATAAGTGAATTATTTAAAATTCATTTTTAACTAATTTAGTATGTTTCTTCAAGGCCCAATAAGTACTATTAAAAGCTCAAAAAGTAAGTCCAAGGATTCAATTGAAAAATGGCCAAAGGAAGTAAGAAAAAAATGGAATTATGAAAAATTATGGAGCCAAATTGTAATTTTTCCTAAAAGACTTAGTTTTGCCTAATTTCCCTTAACTTTTGGATGGAAAGTTGAGCTTGGATCAGCCCAAATTGTTACCAACTTTCTTAAGAAAAATCAAACAAAAAATCACAAAAAATCTAGAAATTTCTTCACTTTTTTCAAAAAGGCCCTTTTCAAAATATTTAATTTTCAAAATATTTAAGGATTATCTTTTAAAAATTCAAGAAATCACTAGCACCATCTTCTCCCTTTGAGCCAGTTGAAACCTTTGCTGCCATAGGAGGAAGAAATCAAGCTTCCAAGTTAATCTAAACACACAAATAAGAAGATTTAATCATAAAATTTCAAAGTAAATCACTTCCTTTGCAAGAATCTTTCCAAATTTGAAGAACTCATCTCCTTCCTCCTAAAACCAGAAACCTATCTTTGTAGAAGAGAGTTTGAAGCTTAGAAGATTGCAAGTTGAAGGTGAGTGGCAATTTTCCTTTTACCTTCATGCAATTTCTATAAATTTAGCTAGTAAAATATCACTTAGAATGACCTATGGTGGATTGAATGATTGTGGCCATGGATGGAAGGCATGGTTCTGAAATTTTTGTTCTTGAAGCCTTCTTGGTAATAGGATGATGTCAAGAGGTATGAGTGATTGAAACTTTGATTATATGGCCTTATGTGGTGATTGATGGCAAAAACTAGCAAGATCAAACTTGCTAATAATGTTTCAGGAGTTGCTAGATTTATAGCACAAGTCATGAAATTTTTCAAGGAAGCTATGGTTCTTTAAAAATTCTAAACCACTCACTCCCAAGCCTCCAATGATGTTAGGATGTATATAAAATTTATTGGAAATTTTTAGAAATGGTTAGGAGTTTGAAATAGGGACCTTTATGTGCATAGGTCCAGACTAGCCGAGAAGAGAAAGCTAGAAAATTTTGCTTTTGTAATTGAGTTAATTGAGGCTCTTACAAGTGTTGAAAAATTTTGCAAAAATTTTTGGAAACCCTTCAATATGTTGGACAAATTTGACAAAAATTTGTGGTAATTGAAGTTAATTTTCTCAGACAAATAAAACCTTAGAATTCGGAACTCCAATGTTATCTAGTATTGGAACTAATTTGGAAAGGCCCAATCTATGAATTTTTTAGGAAATTTTTCCAGACTTTTTTATGAAACCTAAAGCTCAATTTTGTTAATAAACATGTTAGGGACATCATATAATAATTTGGTGATTTTTAGAGTTGATTTGGATACCATAAAGGGTTCCCCATTACAACATATCCCTTGTTACCTTGTTCTGGAAAACAATATGTGAATAGTGAATTAAAGTGAGGAAATATAGGAGAAACTTGATATTTAACATTTTGATGATGCATTGTTATGTTATTAGAACATGCTTAGATAGTGGAAAGTTAAATAAAATTAATTGAATATTATAGAAAATTTAGAACATGATATTAAAGTAAGAGTCCTATGTATTGGAATAGGATAAATGTAGAATTCCTTAATACTTAATTCTTGCATTTTTGTTTGAATGAATGTTTTGTATGTATGATTGTCATTGTGTGTAATGATTGGAAATGGATATTATCTAAATGGCTAGTGGGTGCATTGGACCATATCCACATGATATGATTATGTATACGCCTTGAAAGGCTAATAGACCCTGTAAGCAGTGCTATGCTTTTAAGTCTTATTTCCTATGACTTGTAGGGGAAGTATTACATCCTTCCAAAAGAAGGAGAGGCATGGTAAGGGTTAGAGGGATAAGGTTAGGGGCTTTGGTCTTGGTAGCAGGGGATAAGGTTGGACCAAAGATATAAGGAGAAACTTTGTACCTGATTAGCCATTTGTTAATATCTAGTCTAATCATTCTTATTTGTATATTTTAGATGAGATTCTTAGTGGATGATATTGAGTAAAAGTACATTAAATCTTTAGTTATAAATGATAATCCTACAATATAAGAATAATACAATAAAAGGATAATTGTTACTCACTGAGCATCTTAAATACTCATTTCTTTTTGGGATTTCTTTTTCTTTTACAAAGGATGGACCTGGACTAGCACGGATAGTTTGACACTTGCTTGAATTCTTGGCTGTCACCATGAGTCAGTAGTCAAATGCATAAAGAGTTTTTGCATAGTATACATGTTTTGTGACATTGTGTGTAATACTAATCATATGTGTATTAGTGTAATTTATTATATATGTAAGAAAATTTTTAGTTACATTCAAGTGTTATGAGTTAATGTGATAAAATAAGGCTTGTAAAGGCATTTAATTGATAATCTTTTATTAATTAAATACCTTTACATTGGTCACGATGGTTGTAGGAATAGGTCGTGATAGATAATTTTATATGTTTTTGTATTAACTTGTTATATTTTCTATATATGATCCATGCATATCGATATCTTGATATATTAGACTAAATTAATTAAATAGTTTTGAAAAATTATATATATTATATGGGAAAGTCTAAGGAAAAAATGAGTTAGCAATAGAGTAGATCAATTAAGATCTTGTCATACTTAACTCTAGAAGAAACAATGAAGAAATTCAAGAAATAATATGTATTCAGAGTATTAAAGATTTGAAAGATTAATGTTTTAAAAGTTTGGAAGAATTAACAAAGCCTAAAAATTTCATTTTATATAACTTTTCTTTTTAGGTTTAAAATTTCTTGTAAAATAGAGTTTTTCATAATGTAGAGCTCAAATATATTTTTAAAATCTTATCTTGATCAAAATATTTTAAAAAAATAGCCCATATTCATGTTTTTACAAAAGAGCTTATGAGATACTTTTAAAACAAATAAGATATGAGTTTTTAGTTTTTTTAATTTTGACCTTTGATCATTCTTTTAATCATATCTTACAAAATACAAATTCCTTAATGTGAAACTTTTTTTTATATAAAAATATACTCAAAGAGCTTTCCATAGATAGGTTATTTAATTAAAATGATTAAGATATTAAAAAGTTATAAATTTTAAAAATTAAGTCTTAAAATTAGATTTTTTTACAATTCAGTCTTTTTGACCTTTGCTTATTATTTTAAGTATATTTCAAAAATTACAAGTAATATGATTATGAAACTAGTTCTATTTGAAAGTAAATTCAAATAGCTTTCCAATTGCACATCTTTTTGCTTAAAATGTACTTAAAATAGGAAAGTTATGATATTTTAAAGTTAAGTCTACAATCCTATCTTTGGGAAGTGCTTCCCTTTTCAAAAAGTTACAATGAGACCAATAAAGCTAAGCAACTTTCTCTATTTTAGTGCATGAATAATAGATATAAACCCTTTAAACTTCTTATGTAAGCTAAGAATAATCAAATGCAACATATAAAAAGCTTAAACTTCATCTTTTAACATCATTTTACTCTTTCTTTCATCCAAATCATAATTTACACTCTTTATTGTGAAGTTATTCTATTCTAAGTGCTTCATTTGTTTTATCACTTTATGAGAGAGTTTATTTGAGTTGGTCTTCATATTGTATCAATTTCCATTGCATTTTAGGTGAGAAATCCCAAGCAAACTAAGAGTAAGGTATCTTTTAGAGATTAAAAGTTTTGCATGAGGAATCTTAAAGAAAGTTAATTGTATTAAGAAGAAGAGATTATAAGGTTTCTTCAAGTGCCAATTAAAACTTGAAGAGGCATGGATTGAAACACAAGCTTAAAAATATTGGAGAGTATATGTACATCTTGAAGAGGATATTTAAGGGAGAACCATTATAAATTATTATATTTGATCTCTTTATCCGTTCTCTCATTATATTTGATGTAGTGCTCTATTTTTTTATTAATCAAATTCATTAGATATATTGTGCTTCATTGTTTATTTTAATGTTTGGATAATTGAATAGTTGAAAAAGAAATATATCTATGCATGAGCTTTTTAATGATTTGTCTATGCATAGTTGAATAAGTTGATTTGTACAAATTCATTAAATCAATATAGCTTGAATGCAAATATTTTCATAAAGCTTTCTTTAGTTTGCTTGAATTGAAATTATCCTCATAACTTTCCAAAATAAAAAAATTTTTGATGGGGATTTTAAAAATGGTGAAAGTTTTAAAAACACTCAATTCATCCCCTTTTGGATGTAGGTTGCCTTGGCTTATAAACAAATGTTTGAAAAAATTATTATTTAAAGGTATGATGCACCTCTAACACTTTAGTGCACTAGTGCATCACCAAATTTGATTGCTAATATGTTATAGTATGACGTGACCTAGGAAAAAATAAATTTAATGCATAATCAAATATGGTGGTGTACTCCTTTATTTGAATGAACTAAATTTGATTAAGAGTGAGTGTGCGAGTGTAGAGACGACTCAATGAACTTTTCCTATATGGTCCTTAGGGCCTTCAGCCCTTCATATTCTTGAATTTAGACTCTTACTTTCATCTCTCTATGAGAAAAAAATATTGAGCTTCTCTTCCTTTTACTTATCGTAAAAGCAAAAGCTAATCCATTTTTTTAATCTTTTATTCTCTTCAATCTAAGTAAGGTAAAGTTTTCAACATGTAAATCCATGTGAAACTTCACTTTTACTCCCTTGTTAGATTTTAGATGATTAAAGGTTTCAAGTTCAAATGGAATTTTGGTGCTTTAACTTTAAATTCTTGACTATAGATGTTTAGGAGCAAGCTAATCCCTATTTCTAATACTTATTGATTCCTCCATAAGTGATGATTAAACATTTAATTCAATCTTGTATAAATTTAAAAGATTTGATCTAGGTTAGGTTAGATTTTTTTTTTTTGCATGACTCAACTCTAGTTGTGACTAGTGTGGAACTTGCTATCCAATTCCATCAGCTTCATCCTTTTATTTATTATTATTCCTAAACATTTACCTAAAACTATAGTTGAATGGAAACATGTCAAATTAAGGAAGGAAAGATATTTCATTCATCACAAGAATTTACAATAGATAGGAAGTTAGGCTTACTCATAATCCTTCTATGTTGAGGATAAACTAACCTAACTAACCTATAAGAGTGCAATTTATATTTTCGCTACCTTTGAACCTATATAAAATAAGGCCCAAAATCACTATTTCTACAAAAATACGTTATGCTACCACTAACCAAATCGAAGAGCTTACAAAAGGTTTAGCTCTGAAAGGATAGTGGTGGAGGCTTAACTTATGTATCTACAATTAAAAACATGGAGAAGTAAAGGCTTAAAGAATAATGCATCCAAATAATAACAAAGCTATGAAGGCAAAAATTAGATCCTTACTAGTTAGAATCACCTTCCTTTATTCTTAATAATTCATTTTAAACATATCAATTTAAGTATTAGCAATCATGACTTGCCATGGATATGTCATGACCAAATTTCTGGTCGATCATGATTAATGTAAAGACATAAGTCAGATATATTTACAAGCTTTTTCCAAACTACTTTTAGAAACTTCACTATTTCCTAAAAACATGTATAATGCAGAAATCATATAATTGTAAATCCATTATTTTTTTAAACATATTTATGCATCCTATTCACATTGGAAAACAACATTTATGAAATCTCGGGAAGTAACAAAGATTTCATTTTCTCTTTCTTGTAGAAAAAAAGTCATATTTTGGAAAGTACTTTTATTATAAAGAACACATACTTTAAATAATGTAATTGTTCAAAATATAAAATTTCTTTCCAAAGAAATCCATAGATCATTTTTTGTTTTCATCACAAAGTAAGTATTTCTAAATTTTTTTTAACTATACAAAATTTTTGACTAATCAAAATCCCTTTTTCTTCATTTTGAAAAGAGATATGTTTACAAATACAAGATAACCTAATATATGTATGTATATATTTCATACTTTGAAATCTATACTTTATAATTTTTCATAAAATTGAGATATATTGGTTGTATATATGTTCACACCTAGTGTTAATTATTTATTTTTCATTTTTAGCTATCAGTCATAGGTTATCATATCTGTTTAGATAATAAAAAGTATTATAAGGGTTTTAAAATATTTATACAAACTTTTTATAAATGGTCTAAGTACTATTAACTATCATCATGGTCATGGTCATGGTCATCTAAGTTAGCTAGCGGTGGTGGATCATCTGTTGTTGGTACTGAAGGTGTTGCATAACATGGCATTATACAAATGCTACTAGTAATCATTAATTTCAAAAAGCTCATTCTAAATGTTACTGTTGGGAATTTGGATTATTAAATGCAACGGAAATTCAAAATTTAATCCGAATTCTACCTAGGATTCATGCAAAAAGCATAAATCAATGATTAGGGTTTTACCTATTGGGCACTTATGCTTCTACTGATCAAAACTTAAGAACGGATGAATCAAATGCCAGTCGGAAGGTACACCGTCTCTACTGTATCCACATGGAGTGAACAACGATCTCTCACCCTCCATGAATCTACTAAGATGCGTTTCTCTCCCTAGGAATTAGGATTCGATATTTTCTGAGTGATTTAGAGTTTTAGGAAACTTATGAGCATGTGCTTAATGTGCTGCCCTCAAGCCCCTTTTTATAGAACTTAGGCAAGCCACAATCCTAGTCCTACTAAGATAATGCTTCTAAAATCCTAATCACACTTAACAACTCATCTTATCCTTATCCTAGAGATAATGAGGAGAGATAGGACTTATTTATTAATTATATAATATTATCTAATATTATCTCATAATATAAATATCTTAATATTAGATAATTATATATAGTTATCAAATATCAAAATAATATTATCTCATAATATATTTATCTTCTGATAACGTAATTATTTAATATTACTTTAATATCAAATAATATCACATAATATTATATATATATATATTACATGAATAACACATTATTATTCTTAATAATAATATATATGCACGAAAATAAGTCCAATTAATTGGATATTAATATAATTAAAGTCCAATTAATTATTGTCTTATTCCTACTCCTTTTGTATGACCCTGTAAGTTCTTACTACGTTGATAATGACTCATTATTGAGTCATAGACAGTGAGCGGTATCTAGTAATATATCACTCCCACTCAAGTAGTAAGAATATCTCTGATTCGACATCCACCTAATATATGATTAATGTTTTGCATCATAATCCCTTTTGTAATAATATCTAAATTGAACTGGAGGCATGTAATGTGTTATCCTCGTCAATGTTCAATTTATATTTCTTGATACTAAGTAAACTTAAAAATAAATTATTAATATCACATATTAATCCAATTGAGCATGGGTATGCATTTCTAAGTCTCACTCAATCAAGGAGCCCAAGGATATTTCTCTTTTATACAAGAGTAATAAAATCTCATCTAGATCACTTTCTTCCTCCTACATGATTTATGACACACCCAATCAATGCCCTATTCGTCATCTTAATTAAAGGTGACATAGGACAATATTAAAGTGAGTAATTCCTTATGTAGGGAACCGTAGTGACTTCAGGTTAAAAGTTTATGTGTATTTATGATCATATGAGAATAACTTATGACATGTCTATCTATGGAATATTCTCATAGTGGGTTAGTCCAGTACATTGTTGACTAATAATGTACTCATGTATTAACTTGATATCACATATCCATGATTTGTAATCATTAGTCACTATACATGCTAGTCTCGATGTATTATTATTCTTTTTGTAATAATACTTGACTAGGGGTATTTTAGGAATAGGGAAGCTATTCCAAGAATAATTATTATATTAAGTTATAAATTGAGCAGAATAATAATAAAATTATGAAAATAAAATATAATAATTAAATTGCCTAAAATAAAATATAACACATTATGTATTATTTCAATCATCTATATGATTGGTTCCTAGGACACACATCGACAACTATGTATTTGAAAAATAACCACCAATAAAGTGTGAGTAACAAATTATTTAGTGAATGACCATCACATTAATTTTCCAATAGGTTTTAGCCAAAAAAACTAAATATATACAAGACACATATTAAAATATTTTTTTTTACCAAAATACTTTATATATTTCACACATTTAAAGTTTCTTTTTTCTACACTTATAAGTATATTGAAATTGAGCACTTAATACAATCACAAGTAAGCTTGTTAAATAAGCTGGTCCATGTGGATACAAACTAGTCTATATTACTTATGCTCAAAATAAGTTTAATTTTAAAGGGGTCCAAATTTGTCAATATTTATGACTAGACCAGACTAATCCATAAGTTTTAATTGTGACTTTGTAGACTTGGTAGATACAAGTTGACTTGTGACAAACTAGGTACATAATGGATTGGCCTGTATTTCCCTCATCCAAAAATGGACCTAATTTTAAAAGTTCAAACGCATAAAAACCTAATTCAAATACGCACTAACCCAAGGGTCATAACTTATTTGACACACCTATTTATAAGTATATATTTCAATATAATCACATAATAAGAAATAATATGAGGTATACATGGTTACCTTCTTGTTACTCTGAAACCAATTTTATCCCACTTATCCCAATCTTGTTACTCTACTTACCAAGCATTATTCCTTTCACATAGGAATACAAGGTATCAAGCCAACCACTAATACTCTCTATAACATAGGTCAAACATAGCAAAATAAAACCTTTTAGGATTCTGACAATTTTCCATCTAAGCAAACACATACTATTAATCTTTCAACACTTTCATTAATGAGGACAAACTCATGTAGTTGTCAAACACTTTTCTCTTTTTTTTGATTTCAACAAATTTAGACACATGGTCTTTTGACTTTTTCATTAGTAAAGACACATTCATATACTCTTTAGACACTTTTTCACAATTTCACAATATTTAACAAGGTAAGTTTAGAATACTGTTCTTTGCCATGATCACTACATAAATGGCATATAATCAAAATCATAAAATTTATCAAAAAGCATTCATATTTATCTCATCACATTTCAAGTGACCTTTTTTCCCTAAGCATTCAAGCTTTCATATTCAATGCTAGATTTATCAAGAATTTAACAATTTTTTTCCATGCTTTTCACATATTATAGTGCTTAAATATATCATTCATTTCTTAAGAGTTTAACAACTCTAGCATATCATGTCATATTTCATATAGAAGAGTTCATCAATTCTTTCTCAATTTCATGCAATTTATTTAGAGTTTTTCATTAACTTTTTCTCATAATTTCCACAAACATTATTAAGTTTTCTTCCTTAAATACCTTTGCTTAACATTTCATTAGTGCTTATACAAATTATCACACCGTATTTCATGCACTAAAAGCATTACATGTCTATAGTTTTTAGCTCAAATTGTGCCGCATATTGATTCCATATGAATTAACAAATTAATTAATCATGTACGCCATTTTATGCACTTATCTTGATGTCTCATATCCTTTAAACATGACAAGCATGTTCTGGCCAAATCTTAATGAGTGTTATTGGATAATTGTTAGGAATATCCTTAAGCCCATGAGAAGGATTAAGGATTCATTCTTGATATATAGGGGTAAGAAGAAACTAGTTATAAAGGGTTACAATGATACTAGTTTTCAATATGATAAGGATGATTTTAAATTGCAATTAGGTTATGTTTTTCTTAAATGGCTTTGTTATAAGTTAGAAGAGTTCAAAGCTTGAAATAATGGCCAATTCTACCATAGAGGTTAAGTATATTAATGCCTTTAATGTCTAAAAAATAAGGCTATTTGGATAAAAAAAAGATTTATTATTGAACTCGGCATTGTTCCTAACATTTTAAACCCTATGGGCCTATATTACAATAACAATAAGGACTATTGCACAAGCTAGATAACCGAAATCTCACCAATAATCCAGAGCATATATTTTAACACTTTTATGCTATCTATGAAATAATTAATAGATAAGACGTGAAGATATGCAAAGTACCAATAGACAATAACATCATCAACCCAATGACAAAGAACAATAGAAATATGATAGTCACACTAGGTCACTAGGTATTAAAAACATAAGTGATTAGCTTAAGTGTAATTGGGAGATTATTGGTGTATGCTCTAATAGCTAATCATAAGATAATTGTATTCACATACATTGTCTTATGTTTTCTTTATAAAGGCATTCCAATTATTATGTTTAATATTATATCTACATAATATCAGTAAATATAATAATTTTTCTTAGAATAATTTATATTATTCCTAAAATGCATTTATTGTGAATTGGGATAATAATAATTCCTCAAGACTAATACATATGTTGATTGATGACCATAACTATGAATATAAGGTATCAAGTCAACTTCTAGGTACATGTTAGAGAGCATATGTATTAGATTGACTTATCATGGGAATGCTAAATGGACTACTATGTGAATGTCATAAGTAGTTCTCATAGTTATAATGATTTATGTGATCCTTTGACTTGAAGACATTGCAATTCTCTATATAAAGAGTCACGTACATTGATGCTATCTAATGTCACTTGTAATAGAGTTAGGCTTAAAAGGTGATGATCAAGGTATGTCGTAAATTATACAAAGGGGTCTTTGAGTGATTTAAATAAGATTTTACCCTTTCTATGTAGGAGGAGTGATATCCATGAACTCCTTGATTAAGTGAGACTATGAAATGTATGGTTATGCTAAAATGGATTGATATATGGTATTGATTCATTTGTTTTAGTTAGTTTACTTGGGTATTAAGGAATATATAGACTAAATTATAAAAAAGTTTACACATTCTATACCTTGAATTCAAAATGGATATCCAAGACAAAAGAGACTAAACTAGATGTAATATTAGTAATAGAAATGTTATAGTTGAATCACTGACATTCTTATTATATAAGTGGTAATAAAGTATTGCTAGATACAAGTTTACTATCTGTGATACTAAAAAAATAGTATTATAGAATTATTACAAACATAATGAGAACTTATAAGGTCACACATAAAGAGGATATCAAATATTGGGATCACAGTGCAATTAAGAACTTTTAGTTAGATTAAGACTTCTAATTGTAATAGGCACAATATGATTGAATTTCACAAAATAATAACACAATATAATTAGGCTATACCTGGGGGACACTAAATATGGTTGATTATTGATTAGAGTCATATTTTGGGTTTGGTTAAAAATTAAAATCCAAGTTATGTTCTTTCTTAAGTTAGTTTTGAATAAAGATCAAAAAAGGAATTTTTATTTATAAAATAAAATAAATTAAGCAGATAATAATATTTGACTAATATAAGTCAAATATTTTAAAAGAAAATATCTTGATGAAATCTTAATCTTTTAAAAGGGAAAATATCTAATTGATAAATATTTGGCCAAGATTTAAAAACTTTGATGATCATTATCTATAAGATACGGGGAAGTGTCAATGAGGTTTTGAGAGATTGATACGTAACTAGAAAAATCTCACATTTACCACTATATTTTTAGATAGATAGATAGAGAGAGAGATCCTATTAGATCATATTATTCGACTACTTGTGTGAATACCATAAATGTATAGTCCTTTTTTATTACATTCATGATTCATAATAATCTTATTTGTGCATTTGTGACTGGATCATTCGAATGCTGCTAATCATATTGTTCAATAGGAAGAAAATGTGGGTTTCATGCAACAAAGATATAAACATTAATATTGATTATGCTTTTTTTCACTTGGATCCTTGGTGAGTTTTCGGAGTTAATTTTTAATTTTTCAGCCTTGTTTTTATTCGAAACCCAATGGTAAGTATTAGAGCCACTTGCAAAACATAATCCTAGATTACATGTCTTAATTGATTTAATGTATATATGATATACAAGTGAATCATTTTTTTTTTTGTTGTTCCGTGATTAAAAAAAGAAATCATCACACAATGGCTTGCCTGCAATCAGAATTGAAATTCACAATTTTCATATATTAAATGGTTTACACAATGGCAAGCTGTTAACGTAATCATATATGTGTGATATATGATTTATAAACCGAACAGATTTCAGAAGCTGGTGTTTTGATTTGAATCATGAAATTAATTTTCATATTAATTGATTTCTTCTGAAAAACGTGAAATTATTTCGTTTTTACGTGAAGTCGATTTGAAATTTTTAACAAAGGAAATTATGTTGCCATACTTTGATCTTATATGAAATTACGTTGAAAAAAGGTCCTTTCAAATATGGATTTAATGTTTCCCATGAAATCACCTTTCACGTTCGCGGAATAACGTGAAACCGATTATACTAGCTTTTTAACCCGTGCAATGCACGGATTTAATTAAATTAAATTTAATTAATAATAATTTATAATACAAATTTTAATTTTAATTTCAGAATTATAAAATATTTAAATAATTAATTTAAAATCTATCATTATATTTATATTATTTAAATAATTATAAAAATCATATAATTGTGTTTAACTTAAGTAATAGGAGATACAGTAGATATATATTTTTAAGTTATTACTAATTAATAAAGTTATCAAATTATTGTAATATTATATTAATCAATTATCATCATCATATATAAACAGATAAATAAATTATCAAATATTATAACAAATAAAATGTAAAGAAAAGGATAAAATCAAACATATAAAAAAAGAAATTTATATTTGGTATAATATTAGAAACATCATCAAATGTTCTTTTTGAAGGTGTTAGGAAATCCATATTATCACAAATGACAGATATTGTGTACTGTATAGAAATTAATAAAAAAATATAAGAAATGTCATTATTCAATTAATAAAATAATAATATTAAGAAAAATTAGTTTTCTATAGATGATAAATTTACATCATCTTTTTTATTTTTGTTTGCTAGATACTGATACACAATTTTTAATAAAATCTTTGTAGCTTAAAGATTATTGTGGGAATGCTTTTTAAGTTATTTATATTTTAAATTAATTAATATATTTTAGAAAATTTAATATTATATTATATAAAATTATAATTTTATTCCATTCTTACTCATATGTTAAATAATTAGAAAATTATCATCTGAATATTTATTTATATTGTGTAGCAAATAATTGCATTAAAATTATTAAAATTGAATTTTTATACTAAAATTACATAATTTTACCAAAATTAATTTCAACCTATGAAAGAAATATTTAATTTACAATTTTCATTTTTGATTCATTGTAATTATATATAATAAATTATTTTTAAAAAATATTATTGATTAAAACATACTATAAATAAAATACATTCATTGTAATTTTTAGAGAAAGTAAATGTATTAATTTAAGAGGTTATTCCTAAATAATTTTTATGTATGAATATATAATTATATATAAAAAGTTAGTTCTATTGTTATGAAAAAAATTTCTAGCCTTGTAAGGTATTGAAAATTTAATAGTACTTTTATAGAATTTTTACTGAATATATTATTTTTTTATCTTACCAACTCAGTTTGATATAAAATTAATTATTTTGTATAAATATCTAAGTTATAAAAATAATATATTTAATTAAAATTATATAACAATAGGACTAAATATCGCTATCATTGTATCATCTAGTTTTGATCTTTATGTTTTTCAAAATAACATATTATCATAATTTATCAAATTTTATATGAATAGTTTAAAATTAAAATATTAAATTATATACTTTTTTGAAAGTAATGTCAGTGGATGTCAGAGAACAAACCTCCACCCAGCGAGTGAAGTTTACGGTTTTCCGTAGAGGAAGAATGCAGCAAAGGCAGCACCATATTACGTGCGTGACAACAACTCGCTGGAAAAATTTATGGGCCAAAAATTTTTAAAGGCCCAAAAGCACGGGTAATATATTATTAGAGGATGTCATACGAATTTGGTATTGACTAAATGGAGATTATTTCCATGTATAAAGCATTCACATGATTTCATATATCACAGAAAATTTGTTTCCGTAAAAAGTGATGCTTGGGTTTTATGAAGTCATGTTTCTGGAAGAACGTGAAAAATAATGTCTAGAATTTTGAGAGATCTGGAAATGTGTATTGTCTTATATATTGATATGGATGCTTAATCTGAAGGCGAATTTGATTCTGATTTGACATATTCACCAATTTTGACTTATGGTGAAATTTTGATTCCTATGATTTTAAAATGAATAATTGATTTCATTCTCAAAGGAGATTAATAAAGATTTTAAATTTTGAATTTAAAATTATATGTATTATCTCTTATTATGTCTACATATTTTAATATATTGCATAATATATGGTGCATAATATGATCCCAATAGATTAATGTGATTAGAACTTTATTATTGATTGTAATTTTAAAATACAACCTGCATGACATGCTTTTGTCTATCATTATTTTTAATTTTTACATTTTCTTCTCACCTAACTTCCCTTAAATGTAACTTACGATCTCTTCTGTTGAATGTAATGTAAATCATACACAACATCCTTAGACGAGTTGGAACTATGAGAATGCCACATGAGGATTACCAAGGTAGGCACTTAAAGAAGTTGTTGCACCTTAGGTTGATTAGTTGATCCTTTCATTAGCTTGAGAAGGTCTAAGTAGTTAAGAGGTCATATTATATCACATTTTTATTTTATGCTTTATTTAATGTATGAGATATGTTAAATAGTACACTTGAGAAACCTAATAATAGTGAGATCTAAAATAATTAAATTAATTAAACCCCTCAATGTAGATATTGTGTCAATAATAAACTGTTATGCCTTCTAATATTTGGCACTTGTCAAGGCTTCGATACACGATGGGATAATAGTAATATTTGATTACCATTAGACATGACTTAACTAAGCCATCTCAATAAGATTAATGGCCTAAAGGCATGGAGTTGGGATGTAGTTCATAAGATGCATTGGGAAAAGTGTTGTTTACCCACTATCCAAGAGTTGCATGTGATGTAATTGGAAAGTGTTGCTTACCTAAATAGTCAAATCTTGGATGATTAGCCAAATCTTACTTGAGACTAGGTGAAATTTGGATCTTGGCCTACTAGAAAGTCTTAATGATATGATTTTCCAAATTAATTATGATGCTATTGGCTTGAGTGAAATAGTAGGAGAAACATTTGAAAAAAGATCTTATTAAATGATTAAAACTGATACTTATTCTACATATTTTTATCATGGATATAAAGGGTAAACTTACCAAATAGTCTATCACTATGATTGATCCTCCTTAGAAAAGATGAATTAACTGGGACAAACTTATTAGATTAGTATAGAAATTTAAGGATAGTACTTAACCATGAGTGAAAACCTATATGTTTTTGAGGGATCCATTGCTTAGCGATTTGAAGTTGGTGCAACTTGTGTTAAGAGAGATGCTTATAAGAAGCATTATAATGACAATTAGATGTCAGTTATTTCATGTTGGCTATCATGGACTTTGAGTTTTAGAAGCAACATGATAAGATGGAAGCTTATGACATGATTGAGCACCTAAAGAAGCTTTATCAAGGGCAAGCTCAAAATGAGAGATTTCAATTCAAACTGGCAAAAGGAACCTTATTAATTCTTATATATTCAAAATGATTAGGTTTATTGAGAACCTTGAATGATTAGGTTTTGCACTAGGCTAAGAGTTAGCCAGTAAGTAGTTTTGCAATCATTGCTATAGAGCTTTGTTAATTTATTGTAAATTATAACATGAATGAAATTGAAAAAGCACTTCCAGAACCATTAAGCATGATGAGAATTGTTGAAAAAAATTTGTAAAAAGCAAAGCTTAGTACCATAATGATGGCTTAAAGGGGTAAGTGGAAGAATAAAAAGGATTCTAAATCCATAGGGAAGCCTAAGCTTAAGTCCTTTGCATTGAAATCTAAAGGTTATGTGACTAAGGAAGGGAAATGCTTCTTTTACAATAAGATTAAACATTAAAAGAGGAACTATAGGTTCTACCTGAAGGATTAAAAAAAGAGAAGTGAGACTTCTTTTTTAAGTATTTTTGTTATAAAAGTGATTATAACATAAATAATAAATGGTTCAAATCCAATGATTTGAACTTAACCTATCTTTAGCTGTCACTTAGGCCATATAAATGAGAAGCGCATACCTAAGTTCCATATAAGTGGACTCTTGGACTCATTTGATTTTGAATGATATGAGATGTGTGAATCTTGTTTATTAGGTAAGATGACTAAAGCCTCATTCATTGGACATAGTGAAAGGCCTAATGATCTAGTAAGCTTCATACATAATGATGTTTGTAGGGATCTTATTTCACTTGCTAGAGGTGGTTTTCAATATTTCATCACATTTACTAATGACTTTAGTAGATATAAATATGTGCTTCTTATGAAACATAAATTAGAATTATTTGAAAAGTTCAAAGAATTCAAGAATGAAATATAAAATTAACTTGGCAAAAGTATTAAAATACTTATAATTAGATCGAGGTGAAGAATGCTTAAGCAAAAGATTAATGACTATTTGAAAGAGTATGATATAATATCACAACTCACTCCAGTTAGAACACCACAGTGGAATGGTGTTTCAATAAGGTAAAATCACACCTTATTAGATATGGTATGATCTTTGATGGATTGTGTAAATCTTCCAACTTGCTTTTAAGGTAAAGGTAGCTAACTTTTACACTAATACTGTACCCTTTAAAGTGGTTTAAAAGACTTTCTATGAAATATGAACTAGGAAATGTCTTAGTATGTCTTTTATAAAAGATTTAGGATTATAAGACCTACATAAAACATTAAGCCTCTAACAAACATGGACTTAAATTGAATAAATGCTATTTTGTAAAGTATCCTAAGGAAATTAATTGTTACTATTTCTATAATCTTGCATAAGGCAAAGTGTTTGTTGCTCGGACTAGTATTTTTCTATAAACGAAATTTATTTTTAAGAAAATTAATGGAAAAAATAGAAATTGAAGAAATTCGAGATTCATAACATAACATTGAACTTGTAAATGAACTTGAATAAGGGCCTAGAGGTTGTTATAGAATAAGAACCTGTTCAAGTAACACAAGACCAACATAGATCTTATAGGACACTTTATGAGCCCAAGAGATATTAATTTCTTGTAACTTAATATAGTAATGTATTACTCATAGATCAAGATGAGCCAACAACTTACCAAAAAGTTATTTAAGGGTTAGATTCTAAGAAGTGGCTTAGGGCTATGAAATCTAAGATGGATTCCATGTATACTAACTAGAATATGAACTCTGGTTGATCCACTTGAAAATGTAAAACTCATTGGATGCAAATAGGGCTTTCAAGAACAAACTAACATAGATGACAATCTATAAATCTTTAGAGGGAGTTTAGTTGCTAAAGGTTTTAGGCAAATTCATGGTATATAGACTTTAATGAGACATCTTTCGTAGTTATCATGCTTAAATCGATTTGGATATTGCTTGCTATTGTAACTTTTTATCATTAAGAAATATAACAGATGGATCTCAAAACTGCTTTCCTTAATAGAAAGCTTCTTAAAGATGTAAACATGACATAATCTAAGGGTTTTGTCACCTTTGAAAATGCTAAAAAGGTATATAAGTTGCAAGATCCATTTATGGGTTAAAGTAAGTTTCTTGGAGTTGGAATCTTTGTTTTAATAATTGATAAAAAGGTTTAATTTCATTAAAAATAAAGATAAATCTTATATTTACAAAAGAGTTAGTAGGAAGACAATTAATTTGCTTCTATTCTATATAAATGACTTGCTACTCATAAAAAATGTTATCTCTACACTACAAGTCATAAAAACTTAGTTATGGAATTATTTTTTGATAAAAAACTTAGGTGGAATAATCTATGTACTAAGTATCAAAATCTATAGAGATAGATTAAGAAAATTTCTTAGCCTAAGTCAAAGTACATATATGAATAAAGTGTTAAAATGGTTTAACATGTAAGAAACTAAAAAAAGGTTCTAATCCATATCATATGGTATAAATTTGCCTAAAGTTTAGTGTCCTATGACAAAAGATGAAAGAGATCCCATGTCCATATGAATCAACAAATGGATCAATCATTTATGCCATGTTTTGTACTCATAATAATGCCTTATATCCCTTGAGCATGATAAGCAAGTTCTAATCAAACTGTAATGAGTGCTACTAGATAATTGTCAAGAATATCCTTAAGTACTTGAAAAGAATTAAGGATTCATTTGTGAGGAGGAACTAGCTATATAAGATTACACTAATACCAATTTCCAATTCGATAAGGATGATTTTAGATCGTAATTAGGTTATGTGTTTTGTTTGAATGGCAATGTTGTATGTTAAAAGAGTTCACAGATTGAAATAGTGATCGATTCTACCATAGAAGTTAAGTATCTTGATGCTTTTAATGTATTAAAAAAAAGGATACTTGGATAAAAAAAGATTCATACTGAACTTGGCATACTTCTTAGCATTTAAAAACTAATATACCTATATTGCTATAATAATAGGACCATTGCACAAGCTAAAGAATCAGTATCTCACCAATGATCCAAGGTATTAACTTTAGTGCTTTTATTTGATCTGTGTAGTCATTGATGGGTGAAATATAAAGATATGCAAAATACCAATAAACAATAATATTATCAACCTAATGACAAATCCTCACAACAAAAGTATGATAGTCACAACAGTTCACTTGGTATTAGATATATAAGTAGTTTGCTCAAGTGCAAGTGTGAAATTATTGGTGTATACTATAATAGCCAATCAAAGGATGATTATATTTGCATACATTGTATTATGTTTTCTTTGTAAAGGCATTCCAATTATTATATTTAATGTTATATTTGTGTAATATAAGTAAATATAATAATTTTTCATGGAATAATTTATGTTGTTCCTAAAGTCCCCTTAGTATAATATTATTATAAACTAGGATAACCATAATGCATTAAAACTTGTATGTATGTTGACTAATAATCATGGTTATGGACATAAGATATGAAGTTAACTCATGGGTATATGTTATAGAACATATATATTAAATTAACCTGCTATGAGAATGCTACATGGATCATTTTATGAATGTCATAAGTAATTTTTATAGTAATAATGATGCATGTGGTTCTTTGACTTGAAGTTATTATAGTTCCTTACATGAGGAGTCATATGCTTTGATACTATCTAATGTCACCTATAATAAGATTAACTTAAAAGGTAGTGAGTGGTATGCCATGAATCATATACGCAAATATGAATGATTTAAATAGGATTTTTGTTAGTGTGTGTATGTCTTAGGAGTTAATCATAAGATGATTATAATAATGCACAATGTATTATATTTTATTTTATGCAATGCAATTATTTATTTTATTTCCTTTTTTGCATAATTTATAACTTGATATAATAATTATCCTCAGAATAGTGTTACTATTCCTAAAATGTTCCTAATCGAGTATTATTGCAAAAAGGATAGTAATAATATATCAAGACTAGTATATATCATGACTAATGATTATGAATCATAGATATATGATATCAAGTCAATACATACATACATTGTTAGTGAATAAATGTATTAGATTGACTCGCTTGTAAGAATACTAGATAGATTTGTTATGTGTCATTAGTTATTCTCATGTGACTAAATTACACTTGGTCTTTTGATCTGAAGTCACTACAATTCTCTACACGAGGAATTACACATTTTGATATTGTCTTGATGTCACCTTTAACTTAGGATGACATGTAAGGGCATTAATTGGGTAGTGTCACGAATCTTGTAGAGAGATATGAGTAATGTAGATGGGATTTTATTCCTCATATATAGAGAAGAGTGATATCTTTGAGCCATTTGATTGAGTGAGACCAAGAAATGTATAATCGTGCTCAAATGAATCAATATGTGATATTGATAATTTATTTAAGTTAGTCTACTTCAGTATCAAGAAATGTAGGATTGAACATTAATGAGGATGATATACTCCATATCTCTAATTTAATTTAGATATTATTACAAAAGGAATTGTGTTGTAAAGTGTTATTCACACATTAGGTGGATGTGAAATCATAGATTTTTATACTACTTAACTAGCAGTGATGTATTATTAGATATCACTCACTGTCTATGATCCATTGATAGGTCATTACTAATGTAGTAAGAATCTACAGGATCATATAAAAGGAGTAGGAATGAGACAGTAGTTAATTCATTTAGTTAGACTAAAATCTTATTAATTAGACCTCTTATTTTGTGCATATATATATATATTATCAAAGTAATAATATATATATATTATGTGATATTATTTGATATTAAAGTAATATCAAATAATTATGCCATTTGATATTAGATAATTATATTATAGGATAACATTATTATCTAATAATATTTAGTTATTAATATTAAGATAAATATTATATAAGGCCTATTTTTTCTCACTTTTATCATAACGAGGATAAGGCATTAATGGTTGAGTGAAATTAAAATTAGAGGCGGTTTCCTAGTAGGACTTAGAAAAGTGGTGTGCCTTAGTTCTATAAAAAATGGAATGAAGGCATCATTTTGCTATATGAATAAAATTGCCACCTAGAAATTTTACTAAACCCTAAAACTGCACTAAATCCTAGCCCTTTTGTGAGAGAGATGATTTCCTAGCAGTTTCATGGAGGTTGATAAGTCATCATTTACTTCGTGTGGACATCGTAAAGGCACCATCACTTAATTGTATTCATCATTCATATCTACACTTCAAAAGGTAACCCTTGATATTGATCTATGTCCCTGTGTATTGATTCTGGGAAGGTTTCACATGACATATAATTTTGAAAATTTGTTTTTCCCATTGTGTTATATGATACGTGTGAAACCTAACAATTTTGTCCCTTTTATGTAGGAGAAGTAATATCTATAGGCCTTTTATTGAGTGATACTATGAAATGCATGGCCATACTCAAATGGATCAATATATGATATTGATTTATTTATTTTAGTTAGTTTACTTAAGTATCAAGAAAAAAATAGATTGAATTATGAAAAAGGTCCTATATTCTATACCTTAAGTTTAATTTGGATATCTAGGATAAAAAGGAATAAACTAAATGAAATATTAGTTATGGAAAAGATATGTTGAATTACTGACAATATTATTGCTTAGGTGGCAATGTTATATCACCTAGATACCACTCATTATTTTTTATATTAAAATAGGATTTTAGGATCACTACCAACAGTAGTGAGAATATAAAGAGTCATACATAGAGACTATGTCAAATATTAGGGCTATAGTATAATTTGAAAATTTTAGTCAGACTAAAAGTTTCTAATTATAATAGGTCCAATACGAGTGGGTTTCATAAAGTAATAATACAATATGATTGGGTTATAATTAGGGGACACTTGATATGAGTTGATTATTGATCAAAGTCATATTTTAGATTTAGTCAATAATTAAAGCCCTATTATTTCCTTTCTTAAGGTGATTCTGGATAAAGATCAAGAAAGGAATTTTTATTTATGAGATAAAATAAACTAGGCAGATAATAATATCTAACTAATATAAGTCAAACCCTTTTAAAAGATAATATCTTGATGAGATATTAATCTTGTAAAAGGGAAATATCTAGTTGAGATAAACATCATATGATTTGATAAATATTTGGTCAAGATTTGAATGCCCTGATGATCTTTATCTATGAGATAGAGAGTGCCATGAGGTTTTTGAGAAATTGATCCATAACCAAAAAAACTCCCCTAGTTAGCACTATGTTAAGAGAGAGAAAAAACAATCTCATCTAATTAGATCAGATTATTTGACAGCTCATGTGAATACCATAGAGGCATTACTCTTTTGGATGATGTTTGGGATTTGTGATAATCTTGTTTGTGTGTTCATGATCAGATCATTTTGGCGTTGGTGATCATATTGTTCAATAGGAAGCCAAAGTAGGTTTCACACAACAAAAATATAAATATTAATATTGGTTTATGGTTCTTTTGCTTGTATCATTAGCAGATTTCAGATTACATGTTTAATTTTTCCGCTTTACTTTTTGATCCAAAACCTAATAGTAGTGTTAAAGCCACTTGTGAAACCATAAGCTGCATTATGTGTTTTAATTAATTTGAAGTATATGTGATATAGAAGTGAATCATTTTATTTTTTTTATTGTTTTTTTGATAAAAATAACAAAAAAAAATTAACGCATAGTGGTTTGCGCAAAATTAAAATCAGAATTCAGAATTTTCATATATTATATGGTTTACACTATGGCAAGCTTTTAAGGTAATCACATATGTGGGATATATGATTTATAAACCTAACAGATTTCAAAAGCTAGTGTTTTGAAGTGAATCATGAAATCGATTTCCATGTTAAATCATTTTTCATGTTAATTGATTTCTTTTGAAAAACGTGAAATTAATTCGTTTTTACGTGAAGTCAATTTGAAAATTTTAACGAAGGAAATTATGTTTCCATGCATGAAATCATGTTGAAAAAAGGTCTTTCTATATATGAATATAGTGTTTCCGTGAAATCACCTTCCCCGTTTACCGAATGACGTGAAACCTATGTCTTAAGAATTTGGTATTGACTCTATAGAGATTATTTCCATGTGTAAAGCATTCACGTGATTTCATATATCACAGAAAATTTGTTTCCGTAAAAAGTGATGCTTTGGTTTTATGAGATCATGGTCCTGGAAGAACGTGAAAATTCATGTTTGGTCTGGAAACGTGTATTGCCAAAACACGATCTAAACAAACGTGTATTATCATGTATTGATAGGATGCTTAATAAAGCCTGTTATTTGGAAGCAAATTTGAATTTGATTTAAGATTTCGCAAATTTTGATTTACCGTGATATTTTGATTTCCGTGATTTTAAAGCGAAATAATTGATTAGGAAGAGATTAATAAAAATTTTCAAATTTGAATTTAAAATAATATATATTATCTCTTATTATATTTGCATCTCTTTATATATTCAATGATGTATGGTGCATCAGTAAGCCCTATTAGATAAATTTGATTATAATTCTATTAATGGTTGTAATTTTAAAATATGACATAAATATCATATCTCTTTCTATTATTATTTTGTTATTTGTATATTTTCTTTTCACCTAATTTATGTAGAATGTAACTCGAGATTTCTTCTATTGAATATAATGGAAATCATACATAACATCCATAGAAGAGTTGGAACCATGAGGAGGCCATATGAGAATCATCAAAGAGGGCACTTAGAGAAGTTGTTGTATTTTAGGTTGATTAACTGATCTTGTCATTGGCTTGAGAGGATTTAGGTAGTTAAGAGATTATATTATGTCATATTTTTGTTATGCTTTGTTTAATAGATGAGATATGTTAGATCATATGCATGAAAGCCTAATAATGGTAAGATCTAAAATAATTAAATGGGAAAACTATATTTTACCCTCATCAACTATGAGGTTGTCGGGTTTTATCCCTCTTAAATTATTGAAACTTGAATTTTATCCTTTACAACTTTATAAAATTTGAATTTTACCCCAACCATTACCAACCTAATGAAATCTATTAGGAAAACCGTTGTTATCATATTTCACTTAGCGAAAGTTAAAAACTACCATTATATTCACTAATTTTTAAATTTTTTTCACTTACTAGTAGTTATAAATTGCTGCTAAGGATATAGCATCAGTTTCTAATTGCTACTAAGTGTTATAATCGTTAACTTGGTAACAGTGGAGGTAAAATCTAAATTTTATAAAATTAAAAGGGGTAAAATCTGATAACTCTATAGTTGAAAGGGTAAAATGTAATTTTTCCTAATTAAATTAATTAGATACCTTAATGTAATTATTAAATTAGTAATAAACTGTGATGCCTTCCAGTACTTGGCACTTGTCAAGGCCTCAGTTCACATAAAATAGTTTGCCTAAGGTAAAGTATCTCATCTATCTTGGTGAGACGAGATGAGATAATAGTGATATCTGATTGCTAATTTTGGTGTGACTTAATTAGGTAATCTTAATAGAATTAAGGGCCTAGAGGCATGGAGTTGGGTTATAGTTCAGTGGTTAGAGTAGAACAAGTATTGTTCATCCAATAATCCAAGAGTTATATGTGATACAATCAATAAGTATTGCCACCTAAATAGGCAAATCTTGAGTGATCAGTCAAAGTTGACTTAAGACTATGTGAAATATAGATCTTGGCTAACTAGAAAGTTTCAACAATTTGATTTTTTGGATTAATAGTGAGGGCTATTAGTTTGAATAAAGTTGTAGGAGAAACATTTAATAAAATACCTTATTAAATGATTAAAATTAATACTTAATCTTGTATATTTCTATCATAGATATAAACAACAAACACACTAAACAACCTATCACTACGATCAATTCATGAGAAAGACAAGTTGACTAGGACAAACTTCCTAGATTGATACAAGAATTTGAGGATAGCCCTCAAACATGAGTGAAAGCTATATGTTCTTGAGGAACCCATTGCTTAGCCATCTAGAGTCGATGAAACTCATTTTGAGGGAGATGCTTACATGAAGCATCATGAGGACATGTTTGATGTTGATTATTTAATATTGGTTACCATGGACTTTAAGCTTTAAAAGTAACATGAGAACATGAAAGCTTATGACATGATTGAGCACCTAAGGAAACTTTATCAAGGGTAAGCTTGACATAAGAGGTATGACATCTCTAGAGCATTATTTCAGTGCAAATTTGTAAGAGGAAACCCTATTGTACCTTATGTACTCAAAATTATTTAGTATGTTGAGAATCTTAAGTGATTAGGTTTTGCATTAGGCTAAGAGTTGGCTATAAATGTAGCTATGCAATCATTGCCATATAGCTATTATTAATTTGTCATGAATTATGACATGAATGAAATTGACAAAATATTACTAGAATCATTAAGCATGTTGAGACTTGCTGAATAGAATTTGCAAAAGGAAAAGGCTAATACCATGATGATGGTTTAAAAACGTTGAGGCAAATGCAAGGGCAAAAATAAGAAGGATTATAAATCCAAAAGCAAGCCCAAGCTTATGTCTTTTGCATTGAAACCTAAGGGTTTTATGATTAAGTAAGGGAAATGCACTCATTACTACAAAATCAAACATTAGAAAAGGAAATGCAAGTTCTATCTAGAGGATATGAAAAATAAGAAAGGAAGTGAGAAATGTATATCCAAGCTCTATACATACTAAATAGTTCAAATCCAATGTTTTGAACTTAACTTATCTCTAACACTACCACTTAGGCCATATAAATGAGAAATGCATATCCAAGCTTTAAAAAGATAGACTTTTAGACTTATTTGATTTTGAATCATATGAGCTAAGCAAATCTTGTTTATTAAGTAAGATGACTAAAATCCCGTTCTCTGGAAACACAGAAAGCAATGATGATTTGGTAAGCCTTATATATACTAATGTGTGTGGCCTTATTAGTTTACTAGCTAGATGTTATTTTCAATACTCCATAACATTTATTGATGACTTTAGTAGATATGGATATACGTATTTTATGAAATATAAATCAAAATCCTTTGAAAAGTTTAAAGAATTTAAGAATGAAGTACAAAATCAACTTGACAAAAAGTATTAAAATACTTTGATCAAATCGAGGTGGAGAATATTTAAACAAGAGTTTAATGACTATTTGAAAGAGTGTGTTATAGCTTCATAACTCATTTTACCTGGAACACCTCAAAGGAATGGTGTTTCAAAGAGGCAGAATCACACCTTATTAGACATGGTGCAATTTTGAAGAGTTATGCAAATCTTTCACTTTGCTTTTGGGAACATTCTTTAGAGATAACTACTTTTACACTTTAATCATGTTCCTTCTAAAATGGTTTAAAAGACACCATATAAGATACGAATTTGGAAACATCCTAGTTTGTCTTTTATGAATATTTAAGGTTATTAAGCATACTCAATCCCTTGTCAAACAAAGACCTAACTTGGATAAATGTTATATTTTTTGTATCTCAAGGAAACGAAGGTTACTTTTTCTATAATCTTGCTAAAGGCAAAATGTTTGTTGATCGAATTGGTGTTTTCATAGGAAGAGAGTTTATTTCTTTAAAAACTAGTGGGAAAATAGAAATTTAAAGAATTTAAGAGTCTAAAAATAACATTGAACCTATAAATGAATAGAAATAATGGCTATAAGTTGTTGTGGAACAAGAACTTGTTGAAGTAAGACAATATTAACATAGAACTGGTAGGACACTCCATGAGCCCAAGAGACTTAGGTCTTTTAGATTTAACTTGGTAATGTATTACTTATACATTGAGATAAACCCTTAAATTAGTATAAAGATATTGAAGGGCCAAACTCTGAGAAGTGGCTTAAGCCTTTAAAATCTAAGATGAATTCTATATATGCCAACCAAAGTATGGACTCTGGTTAAATTCATCTGAATCTTGCTTGTTATGTCACAACCCAATCTAATTGTAATCGGTGTGGATCTCGATACTGGTTTCCACAAACTTTAACATTTTTCACTCTTTCTATCTAATGTGAGTTTCCAAATTTTTAGGGGACTTGAAGTTCACTTTAAATTTTATGAAAAATGGATAAAGTCTCTCTTATTTTTGGATACATCCTGAGGGCCACATACCCTAAAATACGAAACCTGTATATCTTTTAAATACAACAACATCAAACATACACAGAACATAATATAGTTTCAAACTTATACATATGCAACAAATTAACATCATATGAATTAGTAAATTTCTATCTTTATTACTGATTCTAATCCTAATTGTCAAATCTCTTAACAAGGCTGTCTTAATTCTTTATGCATGTAATAAAACTCGAAGGCATTTATCTTAACTTAAAAATATTGGAAATAAAATACAATGAGTTACAAGAACTTAGTGGGCATATATTGACCATTACTAAATATTAATTCATTTATATTAAATGGTTTCATACTAGTTAAAAGTTCGATTAAGGAAATAAATTCAATCCAAACTCCCTGAGTTTTTACATGTGTAAAACCAAGCCTAAGATGAAATATTCACTTGCATAACTAAAATTCTATACTTCTCATCATAAGTTATAATAATTTTAATTATTTGATAGCACATAACATCATTATCATCATATCATACACTACCTATTCTAAGTAGGCATTACAATCATAAGCAACCATTAAAGCTTAAACATAAATAAATAATCTCAATCATACCAATAGTAATATCTAATTATAGATGATTTTTAATATCTCATCATATCACACATACAATTATGGTAAACAAGCATGTAGTCATTTTTTTATTTCAGGGCCATTTCTATACTTTCTCAACTATTTATTGAGAATTTTTCATCTGACTCTCAAATCAATCTTCTATCCTTCATAGCTATTTATTGGGAATTTTTCATCTGGCTTACAAATCATAACTCCACCACTGTTCATAGTTTCTAATGTCACTATTGGCATGATCCATAAGTAATAGACACAAGAGAGCTCAACTCTCATATTATAATTATTTATAACATTTCAATCTGAAGTAATTAAATTTATCATTAGACAATACCAAGCACACAACAGGCCATAATATATGAATATCATTGAACTCTATCACAATCTATCTATAATTAGAAACATCACCACTATACTTCCGCTATGCAATTTGATCAATTAACACTCACTTAACAATTAATTGCACTTATGTCATAAGTTTATATATAAACATATATATATATATATATATATATATATATATATATAATTATAATATAATATGTATATGAATATAAAATATGTACCATCAATAAGGAGAATATAATTCATAGCAATTAAACTATCTTTATTTGTTAAAATATAAAGCTAAGGTGAGATATACACTCATCGAGTAATGCCTATTAATTCAAAAAGTTCAGAATATTAACACTTATCTTTTTCTTTATCTAGAAATATATAATAATAGATTATGAATATACTAATGCTACTTGTACTTCTTCTTAGAAATTATTTTTCTAAGCTCTAATCATGTAGTGCTAGCATTCTAAATCATAAATTTCTAATTTTCAAGACTAAAAAGAAAAGATTTTGAATGGGTTAGTATTTAAGGATTTTTTGAATCATCTTAAATCAATCTAAAATAATAAAATATTATGATCTAGAATGCTTCACCTTCCTCCTGGGAAGTTTTTAACAACTTTATGCTGTTAATGAAAGTGGTAGATTTTGATAAAGAAAAAAGAGTCGTAACTCCCCTATTCTGCCCTACCAGGTGTTGCATGGTGGAGCTGTTCCAAGCTTTGAGTTTGATAGATGTTTAGTAAACAGATGAAAGGAAAGATGGCTATAAGCAGGAGCTCACCAAAGGATAAAGCCAAGTTGAGTTCCCTCACATTTCTAAAAGTTGACGTTTAGCACGATAACATGTGAAAGAAGACATCTTGTAGTAATGGTGCTAGCATCGAAAATAAGTAAGGGAAAAAGGAGAGAGTAGTGGTGAAAAGAGAAAGCTGGTAGGGGAGAATGGTGGTGCAGATCTAGTAAACTTGTTACAGAAAAGAAGCTAAAAGAATGAAAAAAAAGAGAGAAAGAAGAAAAAGAGAAGATGGTGAGTGTGTTTAAAGAGAGGGAACTTAGGAAAATGTTAGTGGAACAAGGGGGAATAAAAAAAAAGGAGGGGATATCAATGAAAAGTAGCCAAAAAATTGAAAAATAAAGCGTTTGGGTTTTATTCTATGTATGGCAGTGTACTATAAACCTTTTCTTTAAATAGATCTTAACCATGTACACTTAAAAAAAATCTTAGGCCTTCATTCCCTTTTTAAAATTTAATTTTATAAAACTTTTGTTAAAATTCATGAAATAGATATCTCTAACTTTTATAATGTTCAAAATTAATTATTTATTTCAAATATTTATTAGGAAATCATTTTATTAAATCATGAACATTCTTTATTTATTACATACACACACACACACACACACACACACACACACATATATATCATATTTCTCATAAATTCATAAATTTATTAGTAAAATCATTGACTAAAATAATTCACATAATTCTCACTTTTAGCTTACATATACATATACATATACATACATACATACATACATACATACATACATACATACATATATATATATATAATATTTCTCACAAATTCATAAATTTATTAGTAAAATCATTGATTAAAATAATTCACATAATTCTCACTTTTAGCTTGTAAAAATTCCTATAATATTTAGGTAAATTTCCATTGTATAAAATCATACTAATTTTGTAGAGTAAAATTTCAAATGCTCATATTTTACTTTAAAATACTTAAATACAATTTTATTATCCTCATTGATATTAATTATTTAGAAACGTATAAAATAGTACAACTAGGATATTTCATGTTATTGCAATTTTTTATGATTAAGAAATATGACAGATGGATGTTAAAACTACTTTCTTTTATAGAAAACTTCTTAAAAATGTATACAAGATATGATATAAAGGTTTTGTCACTTTTGAAAATGCTAGGAAGATATATAAGCTGCAAAGATCAATTTAGGGGTTAAAATAAGTTTCTTGGAGTTGGAATATTTGTTTTTATATTGTGGTCAAAGAGTTTAGTTTCATAAAAAATGAAGATGAATCTTATGTTTATAAGAGGATTAGTGAGAGCGCAATTATTTTCTTTGTATTTTATGTAGATGACATATTTTCCATAAAAAATAGTTTCCCATCACTATACAGTGTAAAGACTCAGTTATGGAATTATTTTTCAATAAAGGACTTGGGTGAAACTATTTATATGCTATGTATCAAGATTTATAGAGATTGATTAAGAAAATTACTTAACCTAAATTAGAGTATATATATTGATAATGCAAAAATGTTTCTATAAGCAAGAAATTAAAAGGGGTTTTTTATCTATGTCAGATGGTATTAATTAGTCTAAAGTTTAGTGTTTTGTGACACAATATATAGAAGATTGCATGAATAAGATTCCATATGTATCAACAAAATGGATCAATCATGTATACCATAAGCATGATGAGCAAGTTCCAGTCAAATCCTAGTGAGCATCACTAGATAGTTGTCAAGAATATCCCTAAGTACTTGATAAAAACTAAAGATTCATTCTTAACATATAAAGGTGAGAAGAAATTAGTTATAAATGGCTACATTGATGCTAGTTTTCGGTCTAATGAAAATGATTTTAGATCATAATCAGATTATATGTTTTGCTTAAATGGCAATGCTATAATCTAAGAACGTTCAAAGTTTGAAATAGTGATCGATTCTGCCATAGAGGTTGAGTATATTGATACCTTATTTGTATAAAAAAAGATTTATTATTGAACTTGCCATAGTTCCTGGCATTCCAAACCCAATGGACCTATATTGCAATAATAATAAGACCATTGCATAAGCTAAGTAACCTAGATCTTATTAGTGATATAAAGCATACTTTAATTCTTCTATCTTATCCATAAAATCATTGATAAATAAGATGTGAAGATATGTAAAGCACTAACAGAAGATAATATCATTGACCCATTAACAAAGCTTTTATTACAACAGAAGCGATGATAATCACATTAAATCACTTGGTATTAGATATATGAGTGATTGACTCAAGTACAAGTAGGAGATTATTAATGTATGCTTTAGTAGTCAATCATAGGATGATACATTTGTATACAATGTATTATGTTTTCTTTATAAAAGCATTCTAATTATTGTTTTAATGTTATATTTGCATAATATAAGTAAATAGAATAATTATCCATAGAATAATTTCTATTATTTCTAAAATATCCTTAGTCAAGTCTTAGTATAAATTGGGATAACAATAATGTATCAAGGCTAACATGTATGTTAATGGATGATCATGATGATGGATATAAGATATCAAGCTAACTCATGGGTACATGTTAGAGAACATATGTACTGGATTAACCCACCATAACAATGCTATATAGGTTATTGTATGAATGTTATGAGCAATTTTTATAATCATAATGATGTATATGGTCTTTTGACTTGAAATTAGTACAATTCCATACATGAGGATTCATAATTTGATTCCATCTAATGTCACCTATAGTATTACCTATACATATGTCATGAATCATTCAAATGGAGATGAGTTGTCTAGATGGGATTTTATACCTCCCATGTAGAAGGAATGATATCCATGTGTCCCTTGATTAAGTGAGACTATAAAATTCATGGCTATACTCAATGTATTAATATATAATATTGATTCATTTATTTTAGTTAGTCTACTCAAGTTTTGAGAAACACATAGATTGAATTATGAAGAATGTAACATATTCCATACCTCAAGTTTAATTTTGATGTTTAGGACAAAATGAACGAAACTACATAGAACATTATTCATGGAAAGATTATGTTGGATCACTAATATTCTTATTACTTGAGTGATAGTGATGTATTATTAGATATTGTTCATTATTTGTAATATTGAAATATGATTTTAGGATCACTACTAGCGTAATGAGAACCTATAAGGTTCATACATAAAAGAACATGTTAAATATTGGAGTTTTAGTGTAATTAGAAGCTTTTAGTTAAACTAAGGTTCCTAATTATGATAGGCCCAATACAATTGAGCTTCACTAAGTGATAGCATAATATGATTAGGTTATGCTTAAAGGACACTAGATATGGGTTAATTATTAACCAAAGTTATATTATACGCTTGGTCAATAATCAAAGCCTAATTGTCTCCTTTCTTAATTTAGTTTTGGTTAAAGATAAAAAAAAAATAGGATTTTATCTATGAGATAAAATAAATTATGCAAATAATAATATTTGACCAATATAAGTTAAAACTTTTTTTTAAAAGAATATCAAATCGAGATAGATATAATATGATTTGATAAATATCTAGCTAAGATTAGAAAACCTTAATAGTTATTATCTATAAGATAGAAAGAGTTCCATGGCTTTTTTGAGAGAATGATCTACAACTAGAAAAATCCCACAACTAATATTGTGTTAAGAGATAGTGCAATCCTATTTAATTAGATTGAAGTATTTGATTACTTATAGGGATACCATAGAGGTGTTACCCTTTTGGATAACATTCATGATTCATGATAATCTTATTTGTGTGTTCTTGATCCAATCATTCAAACATTAGTGATTAGATTATCTATCAAGAAGCAAAAGTGGGTTTCATGTAACAAAGGCATAAACATTAATAGTGGTTTATACTTCTTTTGCTTGAATCCTTGATGGGTTTTAGAGTAAATTTTTAATTTTCCCACTATACCTTTTTATTCAAAATCTAATGTTGTGTCCCATGATGAAAAATAATCATAGTGGGTATGTCGTGCAATAATATGTTTCTATCCAAAATAATCTAAGCATATTGAGACTTTGAACATATCATTTTAACTATCAAGAAATATGCTATTTTTGAAAGATAATCCATAATAATCCATATGGATTCATACCTTTTGCTAGTCTTTTACAATCTTATGACAAAGTCCATTAAAACACTTTCCCACTTCCATTTAGGAATATAGATTTTTTGATGAACTCTAGTAAGGCATTGGTGCTTTGGTTTAACATACTAGTAAGTCAAACACTTGATCACATAATCTATTATATCATTTTTTTCATTTCTTCCCACCAATAAACATTCTTTAAATCTTAGTACATCTTTGTTGCACCAAGATGAATTTTGTATGACAATTCATGTATTTTTTTTAGGATTTCTATTCTCATAGATTTAGGAATCCATAATCTCCTTTTATTTCTTATTATACTAGCATCATTAATGTGTAGGTGGTTTTCCTTTTCTATTATTGCCCTATTCTTTAGCTAGTCATATTCAGAGTCTTTTAATCGTTCCTTTTTAAGCTAATTCACTATTATGGATTGTATTTTTGCACTAGCTATTTCTCTAATAGCTTCATCCTTACATGCTCTTCCATTTTTTCCTTAAATCCTTCTAGCTAAAAGTGCCTACCATAATATTCACTTTTCTAGGATGGTAATAAATGGAAGGATCATAATCCTTTACTAAATCTATCTATCTCCTTTAGCATAGATTCAAATCCTTTTACTCGAAAATGTTACTAGATCACAATTAATTGTTTATGTCAATCAATATATGTTGATTTACGACAAAATTAACATTTATTTTGATGTGATAGTATTTTTGAAATTATATAAAAATTTAAGATGATAAATAAGAATACAATAGGTGTCCAAACATTATATGAGAACTTACTATGTTGGTTTTATACCTAATTATAACTTAAAGTTCATTTCAAAATCTTTATTTGAAATTATAAAATTAAAAAATGTCAATTTTAGTTAATGATCATGATCTAAAACACATTTCAAAAGTCTCATTGAAAACTCAAAAGAATAAGATATTGGCCTTAGTTAATAGCTGTCGTCTAAGAACCATTTAAGGAGTTTGGAAACTATAAAATCATATGACATCAATTTTATTTAATAATTGATGTCTATTTTTTTTTATAAATTTTCACTCCAACTTTATCTTTCCATATAAACTCTTATGAAATCTCTTCAATATACTCTTAAGTATAATAAATTTGAGACATAATATTATTGTTGATCCTTTACTTCACTTTTATTAAGAGTGTACATTGAAAGAACCATAACATTTATTTCTCTCCTATCGTATATTTTCTCATTTCCTAGTGGAATGGAAAAGTTAGTAAATGGAAGAGATAGTGAACTCTCATTACTTTTTTATCGAAAGAGTGTTTCTCTCGTTGTATATTCCTGCATTTCCTAATGGAGTATATAAATTAGAGAAATTTGAGCAAAAATGCTAGAGTTCGTATTGAGGACGAAGATTTTGATGCATAGTGATTTTTTCATTATTTTTAATTTCATAAATAGATGAGTAGTTTTTGTTTATTAATCATTTGATATAGTTAGTTTGTATAAATTTGTAGACATATTGTTTCATTTTACTCATTTATTTATACTTTCATTATAAATAGAGTAATGATAGTTAAAATTTTTTAAATTTATAGAATTATTTCTCTTTGCTCACTTGTATGTTATTTTTATTTAAAATTCTATAATAGGCATTTAGATTACATAAATTAATAAAGAAAAGACATATTGAAACAAATATAACATTCTGTGTTAAATTGGTTTAAAAATAACTTTCTTTTCATATTCAATTGTTTACACAATAAAAATTTGTAATAATTGAAAAGGCTTTGCTAAGGAAATGGCAAACATAAAAATATCAATTTTTAAGATTAATTGATATCTATTACGATGGCATTTTCTTGTAATCTAAGGATGTTAAAATGAATGCTATTTATGAAGAAGTTTAAATTAATGAAACTAAAAATTTCTTAATAAATGAATTTATAAAGAAGTTTAAATTAATGAAACTAAGGTAGTAAAATGTCTAAATGAATTGTTTAATGGAGAAGATGAAACTAAAGAAATGAAAACATCTAAATAAATGATTTTTTGGAGAAGTTCAAGTGAATGAAACTAAATAAATTTAAATCAATCAAATTGAAAAAGTCCAAATGAATGGAACTAAAGATAACTTCATTAATGGATTTAATGAGGGAACATACAATGTTTTTTTTTATAACCATCGTTCAAGTCCATTTCAATTGTCATGCTAGTTTGTCAACTTGAAATTACAACATTGAATTATTTTTAGTGACCATTATGTAAGTTCTTTTCAATTATTATAATAGTTCATCCATGGTTTATATGTCGTTTTAGCATTGAACTAATGTCTTAGTTATCATAATCATAGAAATGACCAAGCTTACAATGTTGATTTTAAAATAATAACTAATGTCTAATGATTTGCTCTTGTCCTATAAATAAGGCCTTCCTTATTTATTTGAAATAAATCGATGATTTATGAACATAGCTGTCCTTCTAAAAAAAAGGCTTTTAAGATTCTTCATTCTATCAATTTTATGTCTTATAAAGTGTGCAATTTCTTTATCTAGTATATGCTTTTAATTATCACTGTGTTTCAATGTGAGATTAGAAACATGTTGCTTGCTCTACATTGTTGTCTTAAACTTTAGAAAACAAGTCTTATTTGTGCTTTGCTATTTGTTGCTATTTGATGCAAGGTTATTGTTGTGGAATCTCTTTTATGTATAAATGTATAATATACTTATATAAAAATTATCTTATAGTAAGATTATAGACCATTAAACTCATAACTTTAAGAACCTTGTTTTTCCTATTATAAGAGACATGGTCCATAGAGGCATGATTTTTTATGCTCCATAATCTTACCGCAACTCATAATTTTTGTACAACTATATTCTACATTAATTCATAAAATTTTGAGATATTTTAGAACAATAACTTGACAATGTATAGTATTGATTGGTATGACATAAATAGAACATTTATTATGAAAATTTGAGACAACATATAGAGTAAGTGGCAAACATGTCCTTGCATTAAAAATAGGGATAATAAGTGGCTTATAACAAATGAAGCAATTAAGCAATATGATACAAGTAAAGGATAACTACTTTTCCATTTAATTTATTTAGGGATGGCATGTATGTTTATTGAAAATGAAAAGTTCATTGTTTATTGTAAATAATAGTTTTTTCTTTGAATATGTTCATGTATTGATATAAAAAATAAGTAAAATTGCAGAATTCATTTTGATAATAGATTGTTTCCTTTCTCATATATTTCATTTACATTCAATTTGTTTCTATATTTGTTCAATTGTATAAAAAAAATATCATAATGCAAAAAATAATTTTAATGCTAATAATTCACTTAAAAGAACTCAAAATAAAATACAAAAAAGATTAGTTCACAAAATAAAGTCAGTGTTTTTTTACATGATTTAAACTTAAGACATATAATATTATTTCCTGTATATATATCTGTGATATATATAAGTTATGTTTTTAGATACTTGTTTGATACACACACACACACACCCACACATGTATATATGTGTGTATCTGTGTGACATAAACTAGAAATTCTAAATTCTAATGCATATGATGTGTGCAATTAAATTAGTTTTAGTCTAATATATACATGTTTATTGTATGAATGGTTCTAGGATTGTTCCAAAATGTTAATAGAAAAGGTTATCTAAAAGAAAAGAAAACTATGTTTTTATTAAAAAACATTCATATATTATGACATCAATTTTTGTGTATTAATCAACATTAACATTACTTAATATGATAATGTTATTATATTAAAGATGATGATGTTTTTATAAAACTGATGTCTAATATTAAATTTAAACATTGGTTCATTGTAAAAATCAATGTGGAAACTTAGGTTACAAGTGCAAATTAAAAATTAAAAGTTCAAAGCATAGTGTGAGTTGAAAATAAAAAGAGTGACCCACGATGCCATTTATAAATTTCATCCTAAAGCTCTTCCAACCTTAAAATGATTCTTTATCCAATGAGGTATGCTTTTTTTCCAATTTTAAGATGATTCTCTTTAATTTTTTGTTTTTGCTTGGTAATTATTTTGCAGGACTAGAGCTCAGTTAGCCTGCGATTGAATATGTAAGGTTTAACATTCACTAGAAAAGTATAAAATATAATTGTGAGGATTTTTTTTTTCTTGTGCTTATTTTTGCAATTTAGTTCCTAGTTTTCTATTCAATCTTATTTTGTTACTTATAATTTTGATGTAGCTTTTATAAGTTTGTATAAGTAAGAAATTTGATCTCATTCATCTTATTTAACATTTTGTTATATTATTTACTATATTTTCTTATGAAAATGTGTAATGTACTAATTTTTCATGAATGTTTATTAAATTTGTAGGTATTATATTGAAAAAGCTTTTCTAGGTGATGTAAATCTCACATATTTAGCTATGGATATCAAGGTAAATTTAACAAGGTACTTATTTCTAATTGTGGCATTGTATACAACTTTTCACCATCTTTAATCTTTTATTATTTAATTTATTCTTTAAATTTATTTAAATTTAGATTCTTTAGAGTAATAGAAGATATTGGCTTTTTATATCTAGTTAAGAATATAGGAGAAATAAGAATGAAAAGGGAGTAAGTAATATAGGGATAATGTTAGGGTTTTAGAAGAGGAATGAGGAATTGACTGTTGTGATTTAGGTTGGTAAGTTGAATGGGCATATGAAATCAATTATTAAACAAACTAACATAGTATTTTGCATATTAAACATTGATTTTTAGAAAGTAAACAAAGTTTAATGTTATTCCCCAAGATTATAGAAACATAAATGAATTGAATTTTTATGGAATTAAAATCATCATTATTGTTCAATTTTACAATAATTTACAAATTAACATTAATATGATGATTGATTACACATCAATCATTTTCCAATGCGTAATCCTATGAACACTCAATGTTAATAAGTTATTCTATAGTAGTATGTACTTTAAGCTCTTATGATTTAGATAGACTTCACAAGTTGCTTTATATAAATAGTTCTTCCAGATCTTTAGAAGAAATAGTATTGTTGTTATTTCCAAATTATGAGTTAGATAGTTCTCCTCATATTCCCTTAAGTGCCTTTATGAATAAGCTATGACTTTTTCATGTTGTATCAGTACACATCATAACCTAACTTTTAATATGTTATAGTAAACTATATATCCTTTAGTTCTACTTAGAAGAGTTAATATAGGAGCAAGCATCAAACATTTCTTTAGCTTCTGAAAACTTCTTTCATATGCATGAATCTATATAAACTTAGCTCCCTTTTGTGTTAACTTGGTTGATGATGAAGTAACCTTTGAAAAATATTTTATAAAATTATGGTAATATTTAGCCAACCTAAGGAAACTGTATATCCTATTATTATTAAGGTTCTTGGCCATTTAACTATAACTTTCACAAGTCCACTTGAATCATTTTTTGAAATCACACATCTCAAGAAATGGACATTTTTTATCCAAAATTCACACTTGGATAGCTTAACATATAACTAATGCTCCTTTAATATCTACAAAGCCATTCATAAATGTTGTGCATGCCCATCCTCATTTTTTGACTACACTAGGATATCATTAATGAATACAATGATGAACTTGTCCAAAAATGGCTTGAATACTCTATTCATTATATCTGTAAATGTTATTAGTGCATTTGTCAATCCAAAGGACATAACCAAGAACTTGTAAGGTCTATATTGAGTACAAAGTGCTATTTTCAAAATATCTTTTTTTTCAATCTTTAACTAGTAATATTTGGATTGCAAGCCTAATTTTTGAGAAGTAGTAAGTAACTTAAAGTTAATTAAACAAATCATATATCTAAGGTAAAGGAGAATGATTCTTAATAGTGACCTTATTTAGTTGTTGATAATTAATACATAGCATCAATAACCCATCCTTTTTCTCAATGATAATCATTGGCTTACCATAGGGAAACATTTGGCTATATGAAACCTTTATCCATCAAATCCTATAATTACTCTGTTATCTCCTTCAATTTAGTTAGCACCATATGATATGGAGGGATCAGTATTGGGTATGTTCTAGGAATTATGTTAATCATGAATTCAATTTCTTAATTAGGCAACAATTTTGATAACTTATCTGGAAAAATGTCCTAAAATTCATTTACCACATAAACTTCATTCACTTTGAGTTTTTCTATTTTAACTTATGGTGGTTATCCCTTCTTACTAGCTTCCTAGCCTTTACATAAGAAACAAAGTTAAGCATTTTTGCTTGCTTCTCTCCTTGAAATATCTGTGACACTTCTCTTTCTAGTTAATGAGTTATTACTTTATGGTGGTAATCCAAACAAGAATGATACTTAGACAACCATTCCATTTCAAGGATTACACTATAATCTATAATATCTTGCACTATTAAGTCTACCTTGGTTAGATAATTATCTAAGCTAAGCTTGCATTTTTTGACACCATGGATAATTGCTACAGCCTTTCTTACTAGGGTAGTAACTACCATAACATTTTGTAATTCCTCCTTTAGTTTTAAGATTTTTCTTGTAAACTATAAGATAAAAAAGAATAAGTGGCTTTTAAATCAAATAGGACTTTTGCTTATAGATTCTCAATTAGTATGGTACTTGTTATAACAACATTTAAGGCATAAGCCTTTTGTCTCATCATGGTAAATTTGCTAGCTTGAGTTCTAGTTGTCTCCTTCCTTCCTCTTTTCCTTACACCTTTTCTTGCTACTAGTAGTGATCTCACAAAGGCAAATACTTAGGTGTCCCAAGTACTAGGGGGTAACATTACTTTTGAACTAATTCACTATGCATTCTCACGATAAATACTTCATCTTTCCACACTTGAAATAAGATTTTTCTTGATCCAATATGGTTCATGTTATATTGATTGCAGAAAGGAGATCTAGTTGGCGAATTCAGCATTAGGAAGTTCTTTAGTGAGTTCATTGAACTAAATGTAGCACTTGCATTCAAGTGAGTCTTTCATCCTTGAAACCACTTCTTTTTTACTAATTATCCACCTTTTGATGCATTTTGCACATTCCTACTTTACTTTTACTATCACTACCTTCACCCTTAAACCTAGATCTTTTCTTATGGGAACTTGCTTTTCTTTCTTGCCCTTCCTTGGAATGTATCTTTATTTTAATTATTAGATTCAACACTTACTTATAGTTCATATCCTTAGTCATATTCATTTGGTCATAGTTGTAGCCACAGAGTCTATGCAAAAATTGATTCACTCTCGCTTTTTCATTTAGCATTTGATATCTAGTATAATATGAAAGTTTTATGATCTAAGTATCATACTAAGCTATCATTATTGATCCTCGAATTAATTGATCAAAATCTCATGCCTTTTCTTCTTTAAGGCTTGAGGGTAAGAAATGATCTATAAGTTCCTTTTAAAATTGTTCCTAGGTGATTAGGGTTATTAACTTTAACCTTTGGTTCAAGGTTCTAACTATACCATTAGTGTGTTCTGTCTTCTAACTAGTGTCCAAGTAGCTTTCCTATAGTAGTTTCATTACATCCTAGCATTTTACAAATTCTCTTTATACATTTAAGGAATTGATAAGGGTCAATCGACAGATCAAAACTATTATAGCTTGGGGATTTCAACTTTAAAAATTCATGAACTATTTGCAACTTATCCTAGTAAGGTGTTGGAAGAGAAGGTTATCTATTATCCTGCCTATTTCTATTCCTATTTCCTTGATCAAGTACCCTTTGTAAAGTTTGTTGTGACACAACAGCCTAAGCTAAGGCTTTGTGTTTATTCATACTTTTGTCACTAAGGGAATTTGAAGATTCTTTATTTTTTAGACTACCCAAGTTTTCCCTAATTCTTACCATTGCTTATTAAAAAAACTTATATTAGAAAATATGAATTACTTACTAAAATAAAAGATACCATGTATTTATAATGGAACTATCATGTTAATGATTAGCACTGTATTGATTGCTCATGGTTGGATTCCATAGTTTCTTAGACTATACATTTTAATCACACTACTCATCAGCTAATATTCCATCATTACCATAATTTACCTAAACCATGCCCTAATGCCTACTTTGTCATAATCTAATTGTGAACCCTCATCATTGGCGTAAAGATATCAATTAGATGTTATTATAAGCCTTTCTAAGCAAAATTAAATTTCTAAATCTGATCATTTTTAGAAAATATGCATAATACAAAAATGCAAAGCTAAAAATTTCACTAAAAGTTTTTTACTCCTTTTTTTGCTAAGTCAGAAATTAGTTGTGCATAATTGATAAGATTAAATTTTTTAAATCAAAAAATGATTTTTTCCAAAGGATTTTAAACAAACAATTTTTCATAGAACTATTTCAAACAAACAAACAAACAAAAGACTATTTTGTAAAATGGATTTACAAACTTTTCTAAATATTATTTTCTTAAAAAAAATTCTAAAGGAAACAAGTGACCTTTTGATTTCTTTTTAAAATTAATGCAAATGAAGAATATTTTTTATGTTTCAAAGTATTAGGTTTTAACATAATTATAATTGTTCCAACCATGAAATAAATACAATAAAATAGGACTAGATTAGTTAAACTTAGAAAATAAAAAAATCCCATATGTAAAATACTCTAGAAATAACATTCCTTTTGAAAATCCGAAGACAAATTCTATTTGTAAAATCAAAATAGAACTAACTTTTATTTTAAGATCTAATACTTGGTAAATATTTGGAAAAGACATTTTTTTACCTTTGATACATGTGAAAGCCCATTATACTTCACAAAATCATTTTTTGTAAAATACATATGGTGACAAGAATAATATCAAATACTATATATGTTTACTATATATTCATAAGATATACATCACATACATCAATTAATTAGATGAAAAATTACCTAACCCATGCAATAACCTAATTGGTAAGGCCTCAAAATAATAATACAAAAAATGATAGTTAGAATATAATTATATAGCATAAGGTCTTTTAAAAAAATAGTTATAGATAAATATGATAATTATCAATCTGCACTAACTATTAGTTGTAAGTATATTAGAATTAGAAATCTCAAAGTTGTAAAGACTGGTAGCAATTCCTTAGGAACTATTGCTAGTAGTGTAATTACTGCTATTGTTATGGTTATTGTGAGATCCATAGCCATTACAAAACTTAAACTTACACCAACCAAATGTAGTTTTCTCTAGGTGCCATCATATGCTTAGAAATCTCAATAGGTGCCATTTAAGGTAAGGGTATCTAGAAAAGTATATCCATAATAGAATGACTAATAAATTACTCAATAAAATAACTATCACACAAGTTTTCTAATTATTTTTTATTAGTAAAATCATTAATATACAAAACATATATTAAAACATTTTTTTACCAAAATATATTTCACATTAGCAATTTTGAATACTTCATAATATGATTCAGTCACATAGATCAATTATAAGCATAATATAGTCATTTGATTCATAGTTATATGCCAAGGAAAGGTTCCTCCTTATTACTTTGAACCAATTATAACCACATATATCCTAGCCTTATCCCTTTTCCTTTTTCCCCATGTCATTCTGTGTGACTTGAAATATATAGTATCAAGCCAAAACTCCTATAAACTCCATAAGGCCTCATATCACATATCATGCAAAATTTTCATATTGACATATAGGCATTTAAGCTTAAAAAATCAAAAGGCATAGTGTACAACACTAACCAACTCATAAGGCATTCACTAGCCTATTTTCTTTTTCACATTGGGACCCTTTCTAGCATTTATAATACAAAACAAGGTAATGTTAAAATGTCACCATTTAAAGATAACCAAAATGTAATAAGAGTATAATCTAACAAGAAAGATTTTATAGTTACCTCATCACTTTTCTAATGACTACGACAAATATCAGTACTTCCATTTTGTATGCTAAATTATTGTACCACTTTTTTTCTAAGAGCATATCAATATTTAGTCATTTTTATGAGTTTTATTCATAAATGTTCTCACATAAACATTTTACTACATATATAAGTCCTATATTTATTTGTGCCATAATTTCATGCACTAATCATATAGCAGGCTTATAGTTCAACTACATAGCTTAGAGAGCAATATCCATGTTTTCATAAAATATCTATTATCATTCAAGCATACTATAAACCATTGACATAACACATTAGTATGCTATTAATCAATCATAATATCAATCTATATCACCATATTCCTCATAATTTCTTTAGCAAAATTGTAGGGAATATAACTTAGATTTTTTCAAGTTCCATAACTTCCAATTTTAAAGCAATTTTAGTTTGATGCTTTGTATATAATTTTAATAAGTAAAAATTATTTTTCTTTCCTTATTCAAGGAACTTTAGGTTTTACTCAGTAGTATAAAAACTGCTTAAAACCACCATTTGTTAGTACCCACTAGTTAAGAAAATAAGCACCAATTCTTACTAGGTTTCAACAAGCATCTCTAACTTGAAAATTCTAATTAAATTATCAAAATTCATTAAATTATTATAAAATTTACAAATTTTACAATTAAGTTTTAAACATCATTTTTGAAATTTTCCCATGCTCAAAACAAGTCATACTAGTTACCCTTATATTAAAGTATCAAAACTACTTAAAATTAGCACTCATAACTTTAATAGTCCTTTAAAAATATAAAAAAAATTTATATTTATTATTTAGACATAAAATAAAAATTTTCAATCATTTTTATTTGTAAAACAGATTGCAAAAGTTTTTGAAAACAATTACCATTCAAACAGTTTGGAAGAGAACTTTATAACTTGAAAACAATAATTTTGGAAACAATTTTTCTATACTATTCTATAATTTTTCAAATATAGTTTTAAACATATTCTTACTGCACACTCTTCATACAATTGTTTAGAAATATTTTCCAAATAGTTTATAACATATTATAGCAAGTTTTTCTTACAAAAATAGAAAATTTTAACACCAAATAATAGTGTACCTAAATGCATGCTTCATGCTTTTCAAAACTATTATAGCCATTCTAAAACATTCATATTAGAATATAGTTTAATATTTACTTAATTTCATCATTAAAAATAGCATTTCTCCTATAAAATCGTAGGAAACCTAAGATCTTCCCAATGTTGACACAAAGCCATTTTTGCTTTCAAAACTTGATATTCATGCTTTTTTTTTTATCAACTTTTAATTAGAATGAAATGTAGTACAATAACCTTTATAGTAATAAAAACATATTTTTAGTCTATCTTAAAGCCAAAAACATGAGAGCTTCATGAGGCTTCCTTTTCAATTTTTCTTTTGTTTTTCAAATCATGTTTCTAAAACTTCACTACTTTGACGAATCATTTTCAAAAGCAATACTTTTAGCCTTTAACCATAAAAGTTTTCAAGAAAACACATTCAAGCTAATCTACCATGATTGTCATGGCTTCAACACACCATTAACTATAGAAATAGAATAACAAATAATCCATCATGGATGATCATGGCTTTAACACATTAATTGATAGTTAACCACAAATACATCTCACATATAACAATCTGCTTAGTGAAAACTAAAGAGAAAAAGAATGGATCTTAACTCACACAAAGGTGTATGTAGGACTTGTTCCTTTCTCTTAAAATCCAATGTGTAGCATCCAAAATAACATAAAGTTGTTAAAGAATTTAAAGAAAGAACTATGAAAAAAGGATGAATTCATAGAGATTTATAAGCTTTTACCTTTGCTATAAGTTCAAGAGAGCTTTTATCTCTAATTAACTCTTAAGAACACTAAAAAAACTAGTAAAATTTCTTTAGAAAATAGTTAGAATACTCAGGAACTCAATTCCTATCTCTTCTTTTTCTCTCTCTAGTTGTGCTTGCTTGTGGATATGGGAGGAATTGAACTTTGCAAGCCTATTTATAGGATAAATATGAGTAGGCTTCAACTAATGACATCACCATGATATCACTATGCTTACATCCTCAAGATGACATCATCTTACTCACCTAAGGCTTGCATCATCCAAGAATGTTCCATATTCTTTCTTTATGCCCAATTTTTGCTATTAAATCCCTCATCAATTCTTTAATTGTGAATAAATCCTAAATTAATTGAAAATTACTCTAGTATCCCAAAATCAAATCATATTAGCCTAAGGCCCTTTAAATTATGCTAAATTCATCTTTCCTCCCTTAATAAATGTTCACTCCCTTTGAATAGATTTAGAATTACATTTTTTCTATCTTGGGTCAATTTTAAGATGTTTTTGAGTAAAAATACTAAGTTATTCCAAAATTTTGTTAACTTTAGATCTTGAATACTTTTAATTTTCACAAATTTTCTTAAATACTTCTAGATATATTTTCTATCCACTAAAACTAATAAATGATTTTACTAATAATAATAAATATTTCTACTTATTATTCACTAAAAAAGATAGTCTAATTTAATTTTGACTATTTTTATTTATAGTGTTTTTGTTGGGTATTACATAATTGACAAAATAATCATAGTCCTTAACCAATTCCATCCACCTACATTGTTGTATATTCATGTCTTTTTACATGAAAATGTATGTCAAACTTTTACAAATTTTTGTAGATCTCATAAGTGGCTTTATAAAGATAATATCTTTAGATCTGTAGAGCAAACACCATAGTTGCCATTTGCAAATCATGGGTCAAATAATTCACCTCATGCTTATTTAATTGTCTTGATGTATAAGTAATAATCTTTCCATGCTACATCAACATTTATCCTAATCCAACTCTTAAAGCATTACAATACATTATATAATTCTTCAGTCCCACTTAGAAGGGTTAACGTAGATGTATATATCAAATGCTTTTTTAACTTCTAAAAGTTCTTCTCACAATCACCATTCCATATAAACTTGGCTCCTTTTTATGTCAACTTAGTTAATGATGATGCAATCTTTGAAAAATCCTTCATGATTTTTTTGTAATATCTTGCCAATCTAAGAAAGTAGCACATTTTTAGTCATAGTTGAAGGTCTTGGCCACTTGGCTACAACAATTACTTTTTGTGGATCTATTTGGACTCCTTCTTCTAAAATTACACGCCTCAAGAAATAGATATTTGTCATGACCTAACTTTTGGACCATTATGATTAGTGTATAAAGATATCAACTAAGTATCTTTACAAGCATTTTTAAACATACAAATTCTTTTAAATCTAATTATTTTTAAGAAAATATGCTTAGTGTAAAAACATGAATATAGATTTTCACTTTTTTTATTGAATTAACAAATAGTTTTGTAGAATTAATGAGGTACAATCATTTAAATATCTTATAATTAATAAAATCAGTAGATAAAATCTTATTTAAAATGTTGGAAATTTCTTTTTCTTTCTCTTTGAAGGAAATTTTTAAATAAAAAATAAAATACTTATTTTGGAGTCAAAATCCAAGCCAAAATAGAAGAATTTTAGTTTTCTATGTTAGAAATAGTTTAAACATAGAAACTTCAGAAAATAGAAACTTCTTTCAAAAAATGTCCTTTTACTAGAAGTAACTTTTACAATAGCATCTCAACAAATAGTTTCCCAAGAACTATTTTAAAAGGATAACTTGTCTAATAGAAATTCAGAAGATCTAGAAATAGATTTATAAAACTTTTTTGTGAGATACTATTCTCTGAAGAAACCAAAAAAAACCCTTGAAAAACTTTTGTTAATCCTTAAAAAGAATTAAGTTTCCTTTTAAAAATAGAAGTTTAAAACATAAAATGAACATGCTAGAATAGGGTTAGGTTTAGTAAACTTAGAAAATTAAAATTTTATATTCTGCTTTAAAATAATTTAGAGATAATATCAATATAATTCAAAAATTAAGCTAGAAATATCTTTTTCAAATCTAGTTTATTTTTCAAAATACATAGATATCTATTATCTTAATAAATATTTTCAAATTCAAAAATATAGATTTACCTTTTGATGTATGATGTGCTTTCCTTCTATTTTATACCTTTTTGTTTATTAAATATGCTTAACTTCATAGAATTATCCTTGTTTTGTAATTTGAGTTTGGTTTTACAATGTTTTGAATTTATTTAGTTAATGCTAGATTTTTACACTATTTTAGATTTTTAGCTACATCATAAAATTTAAATGTCAAATTAGGGTGATTTTTCTATTGTTAGAAAGGTTAAAGAAGGATCTATAACTTTCATGTTTTGGTCAAAGCCTAATTTGGACGTTTGGATGGTCTAATTTAGCTAAGAATTTGAAGCCCTATTTCTATCCCAACTATGCTAATATTGATTTTTAGGTCATATCTGAAGTTATAGAGGTCTAATTAATGTGAAACCAGCAACTAGCTTCCTAAGATCTAGCTCGATAAACATTTATATTGGTAGTTTATTGAAACTATATAGTTTTGTAGTCTTATGTTAGGTGAAATTTAAACCCACAAAATTTCACTTCTGTAACTCTTGTAATCCATTGCTTTATGGGATAGGTTTTATACTTCTAAAAATTATCAAAGCCCTATTTTATAACCTTAAGAGGCATAGGATTGTAGTCTATTAGGTTTTGAAAGTTATCAAGTTAGATAAGGAGGCAAGAACATACACACACTAAACTCTAGACACTATATAATTCAATAAGACAATTTTTCTCTTTTTTTTCTAGTTTCTTGATTTTTAGTCATGAAAGGCTAAATATCTATTTTATTCAAGCATTTTAAGGCTCACTTTTATTGGATTATGAGATCCTAATAATTTTTAATGCTTCTTTCCTAAATTCTTTGTGCTAATTGCCTTGAAATTGCATAAATTGAATGCTTGTTAGGTATAATTAGTGTTTAACCTTATGACTTTTGATCTTTTGTTTTTTATATGTTGAATTATGATTGGTTAATCATGATTTCACACATAGGGAGAATGAGTTGAGAGATTAAGTTAGAGGTTTTTAATTTAATTCTTTAATTTAGCTAAATTCTATTTTTAACTCAATTTTAATCTACCTTCTTTATGGATTATAGCAATTTTTTAATTTAACTAATCTTAATTAATTAAATTCTGAATGGTTATCTAGCATAGGATTCATCGATAATGCAAGGATTTCAAATAATTCAAAGTCAAAAAATTAATTGAAATGATCAAATATTTTATGATCTATGATTAATCCACACTAAAAGGTCTCAAATCCTTGGATTGATTACTTTACTATCTTGATTTTCTTTCTATTTTGCTTTTGTATTTTATTTTATTGAATAAATTTATTTTAATTTCATATTAAAGCCCCTAATTTTGGTTCTATGTTAATTCTATTTTGCCTTGCATTTTGTATAAATTTTGTTCAGCATTTTATTTAAGTTTCATTTACATTATATTTACATTCTTTCTTTCTATTTTTAATGCACAAATAGCTTAAATAATTTTGTAATCATTATTAGTAAATCATTTGGAAAGAATATTTCAAGAGATCATTATAGTATAGCTTGGTTTGTCACCCTATACTGCATTACCTTTAGCAAACTAGTTATGATTAATTTTAGTTTGTTACGATACGTATTAATGCAATTGAAAACAATTTTTCCATTCCTTTTGAAATTCCTTGTAGACCAACTTATGTCAACAAAGTCCATTTCAAAGTTAATGGTAGCAAGGTTTTCATGTATTAAAGAATATGGTAAATCATTTACTTCTATTAATGGTGTGATTGGTAATGTTGGTATAGGTGCTCCTACTAATGCTTTATAAATTGAAGCAAAATCTGTAGCATAGTCAATTTTGGACTAGCATATATCTATATTCATGTGAAAGTAACATTTAATTATGAACCTTTCATAAGTAGTTTTATAATTTTGCCACCAAATGTTAACAATTTTAGAGGGTGCCATTAACTATAATGTATCTTAAAAACATATATTTCCACAAGTAGTGTGGGTACTAAATTACTTATCGAGTATCTATTATATAAATTTTTTAATCAGTTCTATTCTTGATAACATTTATATACAAGGCATTTAGTAAAAACCATTTCTTACTAGAAAACATTTCTCATTAGGTAATTATGCATGCTACACTATTAAATACTTAGGTAGAATATAATTTAGTCTTTTGATTCAATCACGACCTATTATACACATTTACATAATCATCATATGGTATGAAGACAAAAAAGGTTCCACCTTGCAACTATGGGCTAACTTTACCCTATAAGTATCTTAACCTTATCTTTCTAAAGTTAATCTTTTCCTACTTAACATTTTGTGTGATTTAGAAGTCAAGGTGTTAGGCCAAACCCTAAAACTTTCCATAATGTCCCACATTATATAAATATGTCACATGTCACATATGATATTCCAATAATAATGTCAAATATGGCATAAAATTCTATATTTGGCACATAGCCACAATTTCACATGTGACATAAAGCTAATTTCACATATGGCTTTCACTAACCCATTTCATATAAATAGGATAAAGTCAAAATGCTAGCCATAGTTATAATCAGAATATGAAAATAATCATTCAAAACAAATTCACAAATTTAACTTGTCGCTAAGCATTATTAGTGTTTCCATTAGATACATAGTGTCACTTTCAATAGCTCATTCACATAAAGTTTTATTCATAGATATTCCCACATATGAACACAATAATTCATAGATAAGTCATAAAATAATTCATATTAACATTCTCATACTAATCAAATAATTTCACTTTGAAACCAATGCAGTAGTGTCCATTTTTGTTCACAAAATTCTCATTACTAACTAATCATACATTTAAGCTAATAATTTCTTATAAATTTATATGATTCATCAATTAAAATATCAATCTAGGATTAATATTAATCTCATGGTTTTTACAATAAATTAAAGATGTTCAACTTCGATTTTCTAAGTTCCACAACTTCTATATCTAAGTAGTTTCAATCATATGCATTATGTATTATTCAAAAAGTAATAGAGATATTTTTTCTTAACAAATCAAGCATTTAATCATGCTAACTAGTAGTAGTAAAACTACATAATTTCATTATATAACAATATCTAAAAGTCAAGATAACAATCACGAAATCGTAGTAGGTTTTAGCAAACATTGTTATGCTTAGAAATTTTATTTAAAATAGCAAACTTTAGTAAAATTTTTCAAAATTTGCAAAATTAAAATAAAACTTTTAAACCTTATATTTCAACCTTTTTTCAAGTTCAAAACATGTTACATTACTTATTACTTCAAGCAACTATCAAATCCTTACAAAGAAAGTAACACATTTTTAGGAAAAACCATCTTTTGATGTAACTTTTAGTAAAAATCTAGAAAATTTTCCAGCCTTGTTTAAAACATTTTAAACATCATTTACTAACCATATTTAGCCATAAAACAAGTTACATAGGTTACCCTTACATTCAACTACTGGAATTACTCAAAGTGAGCACCCATAACTTTGAAAATCCTTTAAAAAAATATCAAACTTTGATAAATATTAATGAATACAAGTTACCATTTTCACCAAATTATCAAAATAGTTCAAAAAAGGCACACTTAACTTGTAAATTCCATTTTAAATATCAAAGTTCGATAAAATTTCTCCAAAAATTTTAAAATAATTTAAGATGGATATTAAATCATTTTTACACTTAAAATAAGTTACATAAATTATCCACAACTCAAATTATTAAAACAATTCACAAAAAGGAATATTTAGCTTTAAAATCCCACTTTAAATTACAAAATTCTCCAAAATTTTATGGAAAATTCTAGAATAAAATTCAAGGTTTAAAATATTAGTTTTACCCCTTTTTATATTAAAAACAAGATGCAAATGTTACTTAAGCAATTACCAATCAAAATAATTTAAGGAGAAATTTGCCAATTGAAATCATAATTTTAAAAATAATTTTTCTGCATCAATCCAAAAGCTTTCAAACATGTTTCTAAACATATTCTTGCTATAAACTTTTAATATAGATTCTTAATAACATTAATTAAATAGTTTAAAGCATAGTATAGCAAGTTTTTCTCACAAAAACAAAACTTTTCAGCATGAAACTACATAAAACTTATGAGTTTATAATGCTTGATACAAAGTGATTTTTGCTTGAAAACTTTGATGTAATCATTTTAAAATCTTCATATTAGAATGTGGCTTAGTGTTTGCTCAATCTTTATGATGAAAACAACAATTTTCCTTTTTAAACATAGGAGAACCCGAGACCCTTTATTAATTTCAAAGCTTGCTATTCCTATATTTTATCATATTTAATTTTAAGTAGATCATAGTTTAACATCTTTTGAGAAAATATAAACTAAAATTTGCTATCTTAAGCTAAGAAAACTATAAGCTATTTCATGTTTTCTCACCAATTTTTTTCCACTTTCATGTAAAATCATGTTTTCAAAACTTTGCTAGTGTAAAAGAAATCATTCCTACAAACCATTTTAAAACTAATCTTTTCAATACCTTTCTTGAAAACTTAAGAGTACATATTAGCTAGTAGTCTGCCATGACAATTATGGATTCAACACAACAATCATAAACAATATATATATAAACATTATTAAGAACAAAAGAAGTGAATCTCTATGTATTTAAAGATGCTTATAGAATTTGTTTCCTTCACCTAGATTTCAAAGTGTAGTGTCCAAAATAACATATAATTAGTTAAAAATGCAAAGAAAGAACCATGAAAAGAAGATGAATTCATAAGAGTTTATGAGCTTTTACCTTAAGAACACTTAACGAATTAACAAAAACTCACTTGTAGAAAACAAAAGCTTTTAGGATTGTACTTCCTTTCTCTAGATTCCCTCTTTGATTATGTATGCTTTGATGTGAAGAAGAAATGAATTGATGTTAGCTATTTTTAGGACAATTTTAAGTAACCTCCAAGTAATAGACACCATCTTGCATCATCTTCTAATATTCCAAGAGTAAGCTTCCTTAAGTTTAACATCTTAGCATATATGCTTAGGATATTCTTATTTTAAATTCCTTAAAATATTCCACTACTAGATAAACAAGTCCTCCAATCATCTTTTTCCAATCTAATTATAATTTTGAAATTCACTTGATAATTACACCAAATCCTTTAAGCTTAGTTAAGATCACTTTCCTCTTCCTTTGTGACCATGCATACCTTTGTAAAATGCCTAAAATTTCAATTTTGCCACTTTGGCTTATTTTAAGATATTCTTAACTAAATATGCCAAGTTACTTCTAAACTTTATCAACCTAGATCTCAAATATTTCTAATTTCCTTACATTTTCCTAATTAACTCCTAATAGATTTTCTTTCAAATTATTCTAATGAATTCTTTTTAATATCGATAATAAGTATTTCTACTTATTATCTACTAATAAACACTATCTGATTTAATTCTAATTATTTTTATCTATTGGGTTTTATCTAATATTATAATTCTTCACCTTTTTAAGAAAATTTGTTCTCAAATTTTCACTTAACCAAATAGAATTACTTAAAATTATCAATAGCCTATGGAAACCCCTAGGGCTTTATCTTAGACTCTCTATATCCTTTTCATATATTAACTCCTAATCCTACTACTATGGTAAATCTAGAATAATTTCCTTAAGATACTTATCTTAGCATATAAAAATTATTAATGATACGGCCTCTTCAAGACTCTAGTGCTAAAGATTACTCAGTATTAGGAATTTTTTTTTACTAATATTAGTTTAAAAGAATGATTTACCTTTAATATCCTGTTTGAATTATAATCCTCTTTCATGCTTCCACTATAGTACTTTGATTATTATTTTTTTCAATCCATTTTACAATTCAAATTTTCCTTCCAAATTTTAAGCATTTGCTCTTAAGATTTTAAATTCTAAATGATCATAGCTTAAATTAACTATCCTTGACATCCACAATTTATTTTACCATGAAAAATAGTAGAAATCCCTTATTCAATAAAGTTATCATTATTTTTATACCATGATTTGCAATCAAGTCCTTTCTTACTATAGATTAAAAAAGTCTAATCTTACTTTCTTTTTAAATCTTCATAATCATCCATGTTACTAATCTTCTTACTTTCTCACTAAGACTCTTCATAATTCCTTTTCACATAACCTTAAAGATATGTCTCTTAGATAAATATTTATCTATAAAGATTTAGTTTATGCCTAAAATTAGCTATATTATAGCATATGGCTATAGTTCTTATTACCTTAAGTATTACCAAAGCATTTTCATCATAAGGATTTTAACTTCACTACTAATGTTTCAAAAATCATCCATCATGGTATCATAAATTATAACTACAATTCTAATAATTGATCATTTTATCATCATAACCCATAAAGTTTCCAAGTTCAAGTCCCTTTATAGGATTTAACATATACATCCATACTATATATTTAATTCATCATTAGTTTTGTTTCTCTTAACTTCATTTCTCAAATTCCCTGTATCTTGCTTTACCTAGTTAATAATTTACTACTTGATCCTTTGGCATATGAATTCTTTATGTTGTAGATCATAAGTGATCACTACTTATATCCTTAATCTAATACTATAATACTAGCTTTCTCTCCATTTTTGGACTTATCTTAATTCACTTATCTTGTAAGCCTTTAATCAACCATTATGTACCCTTTTCATGTCTAAAATTCCAATGGAAACATCTTTCTTAAGATCTATTTACACCATATGTTCAACATTCTAATTGTATAATTATACAATTGATTTCCATTATATTTCTCATAACCTATACAATCTTCATTCACCACCATTGTACCTTATACTTAGTCATTTCATATATTTCCTCAATCATATTTTCTTATGAATTTATCTTTCAGTTAGCATTCACCCTAAGGTTTGTTATCAAATAACTACCTAAGCTAATATTTCCATTTGTTTATTTTTGAATTTTTAGAGAAGAGGATTATCATTTTCAATCCTTAACCCAATGTTCTATCCTTTGGTATTTTCTATCCATCTACTAACTAAAAAGTGAGGGATACCTTAAGTTTTCTATAAATTGGTTCTAATCATCAAAATCATGCACACCAAAATTTCCATAAACCTAAGTAAGGAAACTCTTTGCAATCTATATGACCTAATCAATCTTTATTTAATCTATCATTTCTAGTATTTTAATTCCAAAACTTATGTTATGCATTATAACTTAAGCAGATATTTATATCATTTCCTGGCATCCATAATTTCTCATTTACCTTTAACTTCCATATGCATCTATTATATTTTATTATTATCATCTAACCTATATTCCTAAATTCCATTCTAACTGCATATATATACCCTTCAATAAATTTTCTTTTATATTAGCTTTTGAAATTTTTGGATAATGTAAAGCTTAGCTTTGGGGTATAAAAGGAAAAGTTAATTATTTTCTTTCTTATTTATTTTTGTTTTTATTTCCTTGGGCAAGTATTCTTTCTAGAGTTTAAAATAATAACCTAAGCTAGGATTCCTAGTTGTTCTTATTCATTACTATTTTTGCTATTAAGGAAGTTTATAGGCTCTTCATGTTTCAATTCTTTCCCTTATCTTAGTTCATAAAATAACTTAAATTAGAAATAAAATAACTTAAAAAATGATAATTGGCACTTTAAATGGTTCCATTGAGATCATCATTGATGGTTGACATTATTTTAACTGCTTATGGTTAAGGGTTCTATAGTTCCTTAGATTATTCTTTCTGATCCCACAATTATACTAATTGATGTTCCACTATTTCTATAATTTACATAGACTATGCTCTAATGTAACTTTTATCACACCTAACATTTGGACCATCGAAATTGTTATAAAGATATCAATTAGACATCTTTACAAGCCTATTCAAACATAGCCGATTCTTCTAAATTTGATTGTTCAAAAAAATACTTAATGCAAAAACACAAAGTTGAGATTTTCTTTATTTTTTTATTGAAACAAAAAAATAGTTTTACATTGTTGATAAAGTATAATTTTTTAAATATCTTATAGTGAGTAAAACCAACAAATAGAACCTTAAATGTAAAAAATGTTAGAAATTTTTTTCTTTCTCTCTAAAAGGAATTTTGAAATAAAAAACACAATAGCTTTTTCTAGAATTAAAATGCAAGCCTAAAATAGAAGAAGTTTATTTTTCTATGTTAGAAATAGATGAGACATAAAAACTTAAAAAATATAAAATTATTTTAAAAACATATCTTTTATTGGAAAATAACTCCTACTCTTGTAGTAGTATCTCAATAGATAGTTTTTCAAAAATTATTTTTAAATAGAAAACTTGTCAAATAGGAAAATAGAAAACCTAAAAATAAACTTACAAAACATTGCCTAAGTATCATTTTCTTAAGAAACCAAAAAATTGTTGAAGAACTTTACTTAATCTCTAAAAGGAATTAAGTTTCTTTCTAAAAATAGAAGTTCAAAACATGAAATGAACACACTACAACAAGATCAAGTTAAATAAACTTGAAAAATTAAAAGATCCTATTCTATATTAAAAATACTTTAGAGATAATATTAATTTAGAAATTGAGTTAGAAATATCTTTATCTAAATCAAGTTTTTATTAATACACAAATATCTATTATTTTAATAAATATTTTTAAACTAAAAAATATAGATTTACCTTTGATGTAAATGAAAATAATTTTTTCCCTTCTTTTTGAAATTCCATGTAGACCTACTTATGCCAATGGAGTCCCTTTTAGAGGCAAGGGTAATAGGTTTTCATATACTAGAAAGTATTGTAAATCATCTATTATTGGTAGTGGTATGGTTGATAATGTTGGTATAGGTGCTCTAACTAATGCTTTATGAATTGAAGCAAAATCTATAGCATAGATAATTCTAGATTAGTGTACATTTATATAAATGTAAAAGTATCATTTAAGTTTGAACCTCCTAAAAGTAGTTTCATAATTATGACGTTAAATATCAACAATTTCAACATATGCCATTGGAGGTAAAGTATCTGAGAAATATATATATTCATAAGTAGAGTGTCACAACCCGTCCAAATTGTGATCAATGTGGATCCTATTATTAGTTTCCACAAGCCTTAACAAATTTTCACTCTTTTTATCTAATGGAAGTTTCCAAATTCCAACGGGCACTTAAAAATTTCTTTTAAATTTTGTAGAAAAGCAAATAAAGTCTTTCTTATTTTTGAAGACTTCTTAAGGGTCACACACCCTATAATCCAAAACCTATATTATTTTTTAGGTACGACAGCAATCACACATACACACAATATAGTACAATTTCAAATTTATATACATAAATGATTCAACAGATCAAATGTTGAATCAATACTATTTTTATTCTCAAATTCTATTTCTAATCCAACAAGAATGCCAATTGTCAGATCGTTAATTCAGGTGGTCTTTACTTCTCTAAGGATGTAACAAGCCTGAATATGCTCATTATAACCTGAAAATATTGAAAATACAATAGAATGAATTATAAAAACTTAATGAGTATATATCTACCAGTATTTTGTAAGCGGTCATTTCATATATAATAATAATAAATTAATCATATATTAAATTAGAAATTATTAGCAAACTCAATTTTTGTATTCCTATAAATTAGCAACCATGCCTTAAAATAGGACTTCACCTACACATGGCTTAAACTTTATTTCTCATAACAAAATCATAGGAGTCTCAATTTTCTATTAGAACTCAATGTCATATACTATCCATTTTGGGTAGGCATCATTTACACAAATAGCCATTAAGGCTCAAATGTAAATTAATCATCACAATCATATCAAGACCTATATAATCATGTCAAACAATGACGTCCAGCCATAGATAGTTTTCAGCATCACATCATATCACCTATCCAATTACAATAAACATACGAATAATTACCTTTTGATTTCTAAGCTAATACTATATTTTCTCAACTGATTTACCAAAAATTTTCCATTCGACTCTTAGATTAATCCTTTATCCTCCATAATTATTTACTGGGAATTTATCATCTGGCTTTCATATCATTGGCCTCCTTACATTTCCAATCTTAATGTTACTTATGGTATAATTCACACTATAATACTTAGCATATAAGTAATAAGAGAACTCAATTATAATCCATCAATAGTTATAAATACTATTATCATACTTTTGATGTGCACTTTGATCACTTATTATTTCTATTTATTTTATAAAATTGAATTTATGCATGAGTACAAATATATATGCATGAATATAAAATTCAACTATTAATAAGAAGATACAATTCATAATATTTAAATACTCTATTATTAAGATAAAAATTAATGGTGAGATATATACTCACTTGGTGGAATGTGTCCATTATAGTAGCTTGGAGTATTTCATTTCCCCTCCTTTTTTTTCCCTAATTAGAAATTATGATAAATTATAAATGCAAGGTATCACCTAAATACCATGGCATCCAAATCATGATATTTTGATATCATAATTCATTAGCTTCTTTCTATTCTTTACAATTATTTATAAATATCAGATGTGCATTAGGAATATTCTAATCATATAATTTCCTAATATAGATCACCTATTCCTTATTATATTCATCTTTATATTGTGATAGTGCCCAAATCACATTATTTAATATTTTTATACACTTATTTCCTTACATTCTTACTCTCATTTAAATTACTTCTTAGAATCTCTTAATCAATATATATAACATACAAATGGTTAACATAAAGAAGTTTTATGCATGCCATTCTAGCATTTTATAACTTAGAAATCATAATTATCTTATATATTATTATGTGTCCCAAAAATGCCTTTAAGAATGAGTTTTCTAACATATATGATTATCATTGAAAATATTCTCATATAACATTCTAAAGAAGCTTTACTCACACTATTTTAGTATTCTATATCTCAAGTACTTTTCCCAAATCACTTTGCCACAACTGTAGGTACTCTTTTAATATAAATCTAATTTAAGTAAGATATTATGAGATAATTCTTCAAAAAGATTGCAATAATATTATTTTATCATTATATAATGTAAAATCATGTTTTTATTAAATATTGCCAATTAAATCCAGAAGTTTCTTGGATTCTTAAACTATACATGAATTTTCCAGAGCAATATATTAAAGTACTCTAAAATCACCCAGCATTTAATAACATAAAATCATACTTTTATAATTAACATCATTTACCTTAAAATATATAAAATAGGCTTTCTTTATGGATCAATCTATAAGCAGCGACAACACCAAGAATTTATGAGAACAAAGATAACTTACTAATCTTTAACATAGTCCTCTAGAGCTTCACTTGCAGCCAGAAGGTTGCCGAAACGCCAGTGAGGTAGAAGGCGAGAAGCAACTTGCTACTTGCTGTCCAACCAAGCTTACCTTACAGCTCCTCTGGACCAAGCCAGTTATGATCTATAACTTCCGAGATGGTCAGATGCACGGGTAGCTGCTGAGAAGCTTCAACACCCGACTAGAAACAACGTTTGATTGTGGCGCATAACAGAGCTGAGCTGGAGCCGAGAAGAAGAGAGATATGGGAAAGAGAAAAGAAGATAGGGGAAGAAAGAGAAAGATGGTTGGAGATGGAGGAAGCACCACTGTGTGCGACGGTGCTAGCCATTGAAGGAGATGGCGATGGGGAGAAGAAGAAGAAAGCAGCTGTGTTGAGAGTAAAGAAGTAAAAGAATATGAATGGAAAAGATCTTATCTTTTTTATTGACTGTACAGGTATATAAACATGATTCTGTTACAAGATGATCAAGAGATAAGATAAGGCTTTAAACCTTTAAAAATCAAATACATAGTTATAACAATATTGGCTTATCCGGAAATTGAAATTCAAATATGATAAATATCCTAATACGCCCCCTCAAGATGGTGGAGGGACAACACCAATCTTGCTCATAAGATATTGATGCTTTGGGCCAGGTAGAGGCTTGGTAAGAAGATCAGCCAATTACTGACTTGAAGGAATGTGTGAGATGCATAATGCTTTACTAGCCATAAGCTTTTCAAAGCAAAGTGATAGTCTAAGGATATGTGTTTCATTTTGGAATGAAAAATAGGATTAGCACACGCATAGGTGGCACCAATATTATCTGAAAATATGTGAGGAGAAGCGGAAGTGTAAAAAACCAATTCTTTTAGAAGAGTTTGAAGCCATAGTATTTCAGCAGCAGTAGAGGCAATGGTACGATATTCAGCTTCAGTGGAGGACCTAGCTACAATTTTTTATTTTTGAGATGCCCATGAAATGGGGTTAGAGCCAATATAGGCAATGTAAGCCCCAGTTGAACGTCTATCTAGTGTATCACCAACCCAATCGGCATCATAGTAAGCATGCAAAGAGAGAGACTTACTGAGCTGCAGAAGAATATCATGTTGAATCATAGATTTGAGATATCGAAGGATCCTTTTAAGAGCTTGAAAATGATCCTGGGTGGGAGATTACATAAACTGAGCAAGATGGTTAACAGAGAATGCCACATTTGGACGAGTGATAGCAAGATATTGCAAAGAGCCCACAATACTGTGATATAAAGATAAGTCAGCAGAGGGAGAAGTGTCATTGAATTTACCTGATGCTGACATGGGTGTGCGAACTGGTTTTGCACCTATCATAGTGAACTTGTCAAGAAGATCCTGAATGTAACCACATTGAGATAAGAACAAACTTGAACCATGTGGTTGAAGCTCAATGCCAAGGAAGTATTGCGGAATCCCAAGATCCTTAAGAGAAAATTCTTGTGATAATGCTTGCATAAAGTTTCCCAGAAAGGAAAAGGAACTGCCTGTGAGAAGAAGATCATCAACATAAACTAAGAAATAGGCAAGTACCTGATCCTTATCGTAGACAAACAATGAAGGATTTGTGAGAGAGTTATTAAAACCATAGGCGAGTAAAAATTAACGGAGCGAATGATACTAAGCATGCAGTGCTTGCTTAAAACCATAGAGAGCCTTCTTTAATTTACATACATGAAATGGAAAATGAGGATGGACAAAGCCAGGAGGTTGGCGCATATACACGTCTTTAGTAAGTTTTCCATGCAAAAATGCATTGTTAACGTCTATCTGGCGAAGAGGTCAACCTTTAGAGAGAGCGATGGTGAGAATAAGCTTGATTGTTTGAGGCTTAATAATTGGGCTGAAAGTCTCAGTATAGTCAAGGCTAGGATGTTGATGAAAGCCTTTAGCAACCAGACGTGCTTTATAACGAGCAATGGAGCCATCAGAGTTTCTTTTAATTCAAAAAAGCCACTTGTTGCTAATGATATTAAAGTGTGGATTAGGTGGTACCAAGTCCTATGTACCATTGGTCATGAGAGCGTTAAATTCCTCAGTCATGGCAGTTTGCCATTATAGAGACTTCAATGCTTGGGAAACACAACTGGGTTCAATCTTAGCAGGAAGAGGGTATTTTTACATGGCAAAAATCTGTTTGGGTTTGAAAATGCCTTGCTTTGCACGAGTTTCCATTGGGTGTGTATTGATGAAAGTGGAGGAGGGAGGTGGAGGCTGTGGATGGTTGTAGTCCAGGTTGGTGGTAGACGAGGAAGACGCTGAGTGCAGGGATAGATCATGTGGGTTAGGTGAAAGGTTTGAAGATGAGGGACTGGAAGGTGGTGAGGGGAGAGAGGGAGTAGTAGAATGTGAAATAGGTGCTGGTAATGTTGGGAAGGATTGGTTGGAGGAGGGAAAAGGAGGTAAGTGAACAAAGGGTAAAGTTACGTGAAAGTCAGTTGGATGAGAGGGAGATGGGGAATTAGATAGAGTATCTTATGGTGGGGAGCAAAAGGGATAGGAGTCCTCCAGGAATTCAACATGTCGAGAGCTATAAAGTTTTTTACTTCTGAAGTCAAGGCATAAATAGGCACTTTGGTGTTTGGAATATCCAAGAAAAACACAAGGAGTGGAACGTGGGGCCAATTTATGTTGTGTATAAGGTTTAAAAACAAAGACAGCCAAATGTAAGTAATTTGAAGTAGTTGGGGTGTTGTTTGAAGAGTACCATGAAGGGGGTTGTATGATTGAGCGTGGGTATGGGTAACCGATTGATAAGGTAAACTGCAGTATGAATAGTGAAGGACCAGTAATGGAGAGGGACATAAGCATGATGAAGTAAACATCGGGCAGTCTCTGTAATATGTCTATGCTTACGTTTAGATAGGCCATTATGTTCAGGGGTGTGAGAGGGTAGTGAGATGTGAAATACCATGAGTGCTGAGAAAGTGACGTAATTTCATAAACTCACCTCCATTGTTAGTAAAAAGTGTTTTGATTTTAAGATTGAATTGGGTTTCAACCAATGACTTGAATTGAGGAAATATTATAGAGACATCAGATTTGTGCTTAAGTGGATATAGCCAAACATACTTAGAAAAATGATCAATAAATATAACACAAAAACGAAAATCGTCAATGGATGAAAAAGGGGTAGGACCCCAAACATCTGCATAAATGACATCTAAAGGACAATGACTAGAAACACTAGATTTATGAAATGGTAGTTTATGACTTTTATTCTGAAGACAATTAATACAAGGGAGAGAGGCATGATGAGGAAAGTGGAAGTTTGTGAGTGGAAATGACTTGTTGCAGGGTGCGAGGTGATGATGCCATCTGCTTTGGTTGGTGTAGAGGTGACGAGATGTGCAGTAGGCTGAGGTTGAAGTTTATAAACGTGGTTGTGATTTTGTCCGTACAGGAGCATCTTCCCCGGGTCCAAAGTTTTGACCTTGAAAGAAGAAGGGAAAAATTCAACAGATACGTTATTTTGTTGGCATAATTGTGAAACAGAAATAAGATTGTGTTGAACCTGAGGAATATAAAGGACATTGGATAAGTGCAAAGATGTTTGAGGCAATGTTAATATAGTGGAACCAACATGAGAGATGGGAAGAGTGTTACTATCGGCAACCTGTAAGGTGTCAGTGGATGGACACTCTATGGCTATAGAAAGATTACCAAAGTCATTTATGATATGGTGAGAAGCACCAGAATCAAGCAACCAGTGGTTTTGATTGTGTTGCACAGTGCAGGCATTAGCAGTGGGCTTAATATTTGGGTTGGTGATAAGCTAATAGCAGCGACAAGTAGTGTGCCCCCTTCTGTTGCACCATTGACACACGTCAGTTCTCCGACCACCAAAGGATGGATTATTGGTCTGAGAGGAAGAAGTAGTATAGGTTGAGGAGTTGTGGTTTTGGGAAGAGCCACCAGAGGGACGCTTGTGAGCGTAGTGAGCAATGACCGGAGATTCAACAGGGTGTTCTGCATGATTAAGCATCAACTCATGGTTGACAAGTTGCTCATAAATTTGATCATAGCTCAAGGATGAAGGTTGAGCCCGAAGGACAGTGGCAATGTCCTTGAAGTCCTGACTGAGTCCAGAGAGGCAGTACAAGACAATATCAATATTATCCAATAGGTAGCCAATAAGACTTAGTTCATCAGCAATGGTCTTGATGGAACGTAGGTATTCGGACACAGATGCAGTGCCCTTTGTCATGGAAGATGGCTTTTCCTTCAAAAACAAAATGCGGGACCGCGAGCGATTGGCAAAAGCTGTACAGAGCTATTTCCAAGCATCATAGGAAGATTCATCCTGAGAAATAATTGCTCGGGCATCAACATCACAGGCACCAAGGATGGCTAGAAGTAAAAGTTGATCCTGGCATACCCAATGAGTGAAGGAGGGATTGTCAATCTCGTCGGCACCAGCAGAGATGGTAGCAAGTGGACAAGGTGTAGGGCCAGTGATGTAGCTAACCAAATCGTAGCCAATAAGAAGAGAATTCATCTGCTTGGCCCAGGCAACATAGTTCGTGGGAGTGAGCTTGATGGGAAGATGTGTGGTTACATTAATGGCAACAAGGTCATTGGTTTGGGTGAAGGAGTGGACCGCAGAGGAAGAGATGGTAAACATGACAGGCTGGATCGAGTTTAATGCCGGTGAGAGCTTTTAAAGCTTTGATACCATAAAGAAGTAAAGGAATATGAATGGAAAAGATCTTATCTTTTTTATTAACTGTACAGGTATATAAACATGATTCTGTTACAAGATGATCAAGGGATAAGATAAGGCTTTAAACCTTTAAAAATCAAATACATAGTTATAACAATATTGGCTTATTAGGGAATTGAAATTCAAATATGATAAATATCCTAATAGAGAGAAGGAAAAAGGCGGTAGAAGTCAGGGGAGAGAGAGTTGCTGTAGAGAGGTTTCATATATCGGAAGGAGGGAGCAACAATCTAAATTAAAAATAGAAGGGGACAGGCGTAAACTTCAAGAGAAACAAGTTGAGTGTGACACATGTGGAGAGAGAGGAAGAACTGTCAGACTTTTCTAAGTAAGGAAAGAAAGTGCCGATTTATAGAATAAAGAGGCGAAGTTATATGTTTTATTTCAATGCTTGTCATTCCATGGTAAACTTGTGTTTTTTTTAACAATTTTTTTAATTAAATCAGAACCTTTTATTTTTAATTCAAGAGCACTCTAACCTTCCATCTATTTCAAAACTCAATTTTTATAAAGTTCATCTTATTTACAATCTCAACTTAATTATTATTTTTAATCTTCTTTTCATATAAAAATATATTTACTTTCAATAATCTCATAAATTTTAAAAATCTAAGAACAATTATTTTTTACCTTCACAATTAATAAATAATGTATCAATTCCACAAATTATTTCATAATTTCTAAACTAATGAGAAATTTTTTGTAAAAATATTTTAATTCAATCTTGAATCAATGATTGCTATAAAAAATGTCTCAAATATTATTATCATTATTATTTTAATATTCCAAAATCCTTTCAATAGAAAAGAAATTTAAAACTGCATATTAACCAAATCAAATAAATATTCTCTATTAAAATTTATACAATTTAAATATCAACTTGCGATATTACATAGAGTAAGTAATAAATTACTTAGTGAAATAGCTATCATACAAATTTTCTAATTATTTTTAATCATGATAATATTTACATACAAGGCATATATTAAAAACCTTTTTTTACTAGAAAACATTTATCACTAGACAATTCTACATACTAAACTATTAAACACTTGGGTGGAATCTAATTTAAACATATGATTCAATCACAACTCTATCATAACACAATATAAACATTTGCATAATTAACAAATGATATAGAGGCATAAAAGGTTCTTTTTTGTAACTCTAGGCTAACATTATCCCATACCTATCTTGACCTTATCCTTTCAAGCTCAATCTTATCCTACTTGACCTTTTGTATAACTCAAAAGTTAAGGCACTAAGTTAAACCCTAAAACTCTCCACAAGATCTCATATCATATAAATATGTCATATATCACATATGGTATTTAAGCCAATAATGTCAAATGTGGCAATAAAAATCCAAATTCAACATCTAGCCATAATTTCACATATGATATAAAGCCAATTTCACATGGGGCACCTACTAGCCCGTTTCTCATAAACATGGTAAGGCTAAACACCAACTATAAGCATAATTTGAACATGACAATAATTTAACAAGAGAAATTAACAAATTTACCTTATCACTAAGCATTAATAATGTTTCTAACAGATATGTTGTGTCACTTTCAATAGCTTATTGACATAGAGCTTCATTCATAGATATTCTCACATATGAACATAGTAATGCATAAATAAATCATAGAGTAATTCATATCAACATTCTCATACTAATATGATAATTTCACTTTGAAACCAATAGGGCAATGTCTTTTTCTTTTCATAGAATTCTCATTACTGACCAAATATAGTTTTAAGCTTATAACTTCTTGTAATTCTATGTGATTCATCAATTAAAATATCAATCTAGGGTTGATATTCATCTTTCAGCTTTTAAAATAGATAGGAAATGGTTAACTTGGATTTTCCAAGTCCTATGGTTTCTATTTCCAAGTAGTTTCAATCCTATGCATCAAGTTTTATTTCAACAAGTAAAAGAGCTATTTTTCCTTAACAAATCAAGCATTTAATCATGTTGCCCAATATTAGTAAAACTATATGATTTAATCATACAATAATATCCAAACATCAAGAAAATAGTCATGAATCTATATTAGATTTTAGCAAACATTCTTATACTTAGAAATTTCATTTAATATAGAAAATTTTATTAATTTTTTTCATAATTTCTATAATTAAAATAAAGGTTTTAAACCTTATATTTCAACCTTTTTCAATCTCAAAATATATTACATCACTTCTACTTCAAGCAATGATCAAGTCTTTTCAAAGAAACACCTTTTCAAGAAAATTCATCTTTTCATGTAATGTTTAGTGAAAATTCAAAAAAATTTCTAACCTTGTTTAAAACATGTTAAACATCATTACAAACCATATTTAACCATAAAATGAGTTACATAGGTTACTCTTGTATCCAATTATCAAAATTGCTCAAAGTAAGCACACTTAGCTTTGAAAATATTTTAAAAATATTAAATTTTGATAAAAATTATTAAAAAAACCTCTAGAATGGAAAAATAACTTTTCAACTTCATTTTTGAATTTTTTCTCAAAACAAGTCATACAAGTTACCATTTAACTTGATTATCAAAATAGTTTGAAAGAAGCATACTTAGCTTGGAAATTCCACTTTAAATATCAAATTTTAATAAAATTTCTCCAAAATATTTTTTAAAAATTATTTTACACTAAAAAAAGTTACATAAGTTATCCAAAACTTAAACTATCAAAACATTTTGCAAAAAAGGCATGTTTACCTTGAAATTTCCATTTCAAACTACAAAACTCTCTAAAATTTTCTAGGAAATTCCTGAATAAAATTCAGATTTAAAATATCATTTTCATCCTTTTTGAGTTAAAAACAACCTGCAAAGGTTACTTAAAAAATTAATAATCAAAATAATTTAAGGAGAATTTTACCACTTGAAATTGTAATTTTAAAAATAATTTTTCTACATTAATCCATAAGCTTTCAAACATGGATTTAAACATAATCTTGCTACAAACATTTAATATAGATTCTTAATAACATTAATTAAACAATTTAAAACATAATATAGTGATTTTTTTCACAAAAACAATATTTTTCTATATGAAACTACATAAAACCCATGAGCTTCTAATGCTTGATTCAAAGTGATTTTTGCTAGAAAACTTTGAAGTAATTATTTTTAAACCTTTATATTAGAGTGAATTAAGCTCCGTTTATTTCATTGGAAAGTATTTTCTATCAAATATAGTTATAAATGTTAAAATGAGAGAAATTGTTTTACTTGTTTAATATTAAATATGAAAAATTTGGGAAAAGTAACTTTCCTTATTTTAAAAAGAAATTTGCTTTTATCCATTTCTAGCTTCTAGGTATCATATTTTTTAGTCATTGATATAAAAAGCTTGTCACCCTCTCATTAATATTTTATCATTTTCCTACAGAAAATATTTTTCGATGAAACAAATAGAGCCTTAGTGCTTAGTGTTTACATAATTTTTATCATGAAAATAGAAATGTTCCCCTTTAAACATAGAAGAACGTGAGAGCTTTTACAAAGTAAAACCAATCCTTTTTTAATTTTAAAGCTTACTATTCACACATTCTATCATCTTTAATTTTAAGTAGAGCATAATGTAACATCTTTTAAGAAAATAAAAATGGAATTTTACCTATTTTAGGCCAAGAAAACTATGAGGTATTTCATATTTTCTTACTAAAATTTTTCTTTCATTTTTATGTAAAATCATGTTTCTAAAAGTTTTCTAGTGTAAAAGAAATCATTCCTACAAACCATTTTAAACTAATCTTTTCAAAACCTTTTCTTGTAAATGTAAAAGCACATATTAGCAAGTAATCCACAATGACAATCATGGCTTTAGTCAAACAATCACATATATGCACATACACACACAAAAATATACATATATATATATATCTATGTATGTATGTATGTATGTATGTATATCTTATAAATAAACATCATCAAGAAGAAAACTAAGTAGAAAAGAAGTGGATCTCTACTCACCCAAGGATACTTGTAGGTCTTGTTTCCTTCACCTAGATTCCAAAGTGTAACATCCATAATAACATAAAACTAGAAGAATATAAAGAAAGAATTATGAAAAGAAGATGAATTTATAGGAGCTTATGAGCTTTTACATTTACCAAAATATCAAGAGGGCTCTTAACCTTAAGCAATCCTTAAAGACACTCAAAGAACTAATAGAAACAAACTAGAAAATAGTAAGAGCTCTCAAGATTGTGCTTCCTATCTTTATATTCCCTCTCTAGCCTTTATACTTTGGTGTGAAGAAAAAGTGAACTAATGGTAGTTATTTATAGGAAAATTTTAAGTAACCTCCAATTAAATGACACCATCTTGCATCATCTTCTAATATTCCAAGAATATGTTTCCATAGGCTTATCATCGTAGCATATATGCTTAGGATATTTTTATTCTAAATTCTTTAGAATATTCCATTACTTGATGATCAAGTCCTTCAATAGTTTATTTCCAATTTAATTATAATTATGAAATTCACTTAGTAATTACACCAAAGCCCATAAACTAGGCAAAAAAAAAAAAATTCTCTTTCATCTTCCTTTATGACTATGCATACCTTTTGAAAATGTCCAAAATTTCAAAATTTGCCACTTTAGGTTATTTTAGGATTTTTTTGAGTAAATACACTAAGTTACTTCTAAACCATATCAATCTTAGATGTTAAATACTTCTAATTTCTTCACACTTTTTCTAATTAACTTTCTAATGGGTTTTCTTTTTACTAATACTAATGAATTTTTCTACTAACAATAATTATTATTTCTACATATTATCTACTAACTAACATTATCTAACTTAGTTTTAATTATTTTTGTTTATTAGGGTTTTTTTCATTAAGTGTTACAACACTATCCATCCAGATTTTGTATTTTGAAGACTTGACATACAACAGATGCTCCTTTAAGGTCTAGAAAGTAATTCGTAGATGCTATGCATTCACTATTTCACTTTTTGAATACATCAAGATATCATTGATGAACATGATGATAAACTTATCCAAGAATGGTTAGAAAACTTAGTTCATCAAGTCCATACATATTGTAGGTGCATTCTTTAGTTCATCAAGTTCATACATGTTGTAGGTGCATTCTCCAACCTAAAAGATATTATTAGGAATTCGTAAGCATTCTCCAACCTAAAAGACATTATTAGGAATTCATAATGTTTATAGCAAGTGTGAAACATTGTCTTTGGAATAACCACCTTCCCAAATCTTCTATTAGTGATATTTAGATTGCAAACTGATTTTTAAGAAACATTGAGCACCTTGAAGCTAATCAAACAACTTATCTATTCAAGGCACAATATACTAGTTTATGATAATAACCTTGTTTAACTACTGATAGTCAATACCTAGTCTATCCTTCTTCTTAACAAACATCACAAGTGCACCCTATAGGAAAGTACTAGGTTGTATGAAACCTTTGTTTGTTAAGTTTTATAATTATTCCTTTAGATCTTTTAATTTTATTAGCACTATTTGATACAAAGGGATTGATATGATGTCAGTTCTAATAATCACATCAATTATGAACTTAATCTTTCAATTAAGTGGCAATCTTGGTACTTTTTCTTAAAAAATATCTTAAAACTCATTTACAATTGAAACTTCGTGAACTTTGGGTTCTTTTACTTCAGCTTTACTTATGCCAGCTATCCATATTACGCATCCCTTCTTAACAATTTTCCTTACTTTTACACAGGATATAAAAGTAGGAATCTCCACTTTCTTTTTACCTTGGAATACTAATACCACTTCTTAACAATTTTCCTTACTTTTACTTATGCTAGCTATCCATATAACGTATCCCTTCTTAACAATTTTCCTTACTTTTACATAAGAGATAAAAGTAGGAATCTCCACTCTTTTTTCACCTTGAAACACTAACACTACTTCTTCTTTTAGGTAATGTGTTACTATCTTATAGTAATAATCTACACAAAAGTGATAATTAGATAACTAATCCATTATTAGCATAACATCATAATTCATTATATCTAATATTACTAGATCTACTTTGGTTAGATAATTATCTAAGTTAATCTCACACTTCTTTACTCCATGAATTAGTACTCTAGCCTTTCCTATTGGAGTAGTGACTATCATATCATTATCCAATTCTACCTTAAGTTTTGAAATTCTTATTGCTAAATCATAGGGTAAGAAAGAATAAATAGCTCCTAAATAAGATAAAACTCTTGTATAAAGTTTTTTTGCTAGAAAGGTATTTGTCATAATAACATTTGAAGCTTGAGCCTTCTATCTTGTCATGGTAATTACTTTGGCATGGGTCCCAGTTGTTTTTTTCCTCTTACCTTTTCTAGCTTCTCTACTAGGCATTTATTGATGATCTTACTAAAGTAGAGACTTAAGGATTTTGAGTACTGGGTGCAACATTACCTCTATACTGAGTTGTTAGGCATTTTCACACAAGATACCCTATCTATTCACACTTGAAACAATATCTATATAGTTTAATATGATTCTTATTGCATTGGTTATAAAAAAGGGGTCTATTTAGTAGATTTGACACTGAATAGGTCATTCCTAATCGATTTATCAATCTTGAGATAAAACTTACAACTTGATTAGCCTTCTAATGTTGAAATTTCCTTTTACTAGTTTATTCACCTATCAATGCACTTTGCATACTTCTACTTGGCCTTTTGGTGTTATTACTTCTACCTTCAAACCATGTTCTTTTCCTTATGAAACTCACTTATTTTTAATGCTTCTCCTTAGATCTTATTTCAACTTTGATTACTAAATTCAATACTTGCTTATAGTTAGCATTTTTAGTAACTTTGATCTAATCATAATAGTAGTATGAAGTTCATATAGAAATTTTTTGACTCTTGCCCCCTCATTTTTTACCAAATGTCTAACATATTATATGGAGCTCATATGAACTAGGCATCATATTATGTTATCATCACTAATCCTTCAGTTAATTATTCAAACTCATGTGCCTTTGCACTTCTAAGGCTTAGGGGTAAAAATCGATTTACAAGCTATTCTTGAAATTGTTTCCAAGTAATTAGGTTTTCAACTTTAACTCTTGACTCTATATTCTGGTTATACCATTGATTTGTTATATCTTCTAACTAATATCTAGCTAATTCTACCATTATATGTTCACTGCATCCTAACATCTCATGGATCTTTTCTATTTGATCAAGAAATTGATAAGGGTTAACTAATAGGTTAGTACTATCGTAATTTATGGGTTTCAATTTTAGAAATTCATGAACCAACTACAGCCTATTTTGGTAGGGTATTGGAAGAGAAGGTTGTTTATTTTCATGCTTATTTTTGTTTTGATCAAGTACCCTCTTGAGAGTTTGTTGTAAAATAATAACCTAAGTTAAGCTATTTGGTCATTTTTATTCTCATCATGAGGGGAGTTTGTGGATTCTTCATTTTTTAACTTATCCAGATTTGCCCTAGTTTTCATCTTTTCCTATAAAATAACTTAAATAAAAAATAGATTAACTTTTCAAAATAAAAAATACCTAGTACTCCTCTTAGAACCTTTGACATCACTAGTGACACTAGTATGGCATCTATTTTGATTATTTCATATAAAGTTTAGTTATTCCTTAGACTATGATTTATGATCCCTTATTTGCATTAGGCTACATTCCACTAATCCATAATCTAACCTAAATTATGCTTTAATGCCACCTCTATCATGACCTATTATTGGATTATTATAATTGGTGTAAAGACATTAAGTAGATATCTTTATGAACTTTTTCAATCAAAACCATTTCGTAGTTTTTTTTTCTCGAAAATATGCAATAAGTAGAAAATCCAATTTCAAATGTTTTTTTAATTTTTTTCATATACATATGTACTTTTCCAAACCTTTATTAGAAAATAGCTTTCTCCAAATGGATGAAATCTAACCTTTTTTTTTTAATTTCAATAAATAGAACCTTGTATATAAATAAGCAATTTTAATAATTTTAAATAGAGAAAAGTTTAGTAAAAAAAAATTTCTTTAAAAGAAAATAATTAAAGAGATTCATATTAGAAAAAAAAATAATCTTTTTAAAAATAGAAATATCCAAGAACCTCCTTTTTTTTCTTTTGAAGGAAATTTTAAAAATTAGATATATAATAATTTCCTTTTATTTTGAAACTTAGAAATACAAAATTTAAATACTTTTTTTCCAAACAAGTTTTTTTATTAAGAAAAAGTTAAAACATTATTTTTGTTCAATTTTAGAAGTACTTTACCTTAATATTCCTCAAGAAACTAGAAAGACATTTTATAAGAAAACCATTAAAGGACTTTTTTGCTTCTTTCAAAAGAATTAAATTTTCTTCTACATATAAAAGTTCAAACCATGAAACCAACGTAATAGAATAAGACCAGGTTAATGTAACTTAAAAAATCAAGAGATCCTATTTAGTTTATGAAATACTTTAAAGACAGCATACTTTCGAGATAGCATACTTTCCTTTAAATTCAAAAATTTGATTTCTTTCTTTGTAATCAAGTTAAAAATATTTCTTGAAAACTCTTTAACAAGTGTTTTTCAAATATTACTTAACACACACATAAATGAAAACAATTTTCCTTTTCTTTTCCTTTGACATTCCATAGAATCCTTTGTTTGTTTCATAATAATCTTTAGAAAAAACATAGATATCTTAAATAAATAGTAAGCAAATAAAACATGCAATAATATACATCATATATACATAAATGAAATTATACATGTGCTACCTTTATACAAAAGGTTTTAAAGTTATACCATAAACTATTTGTTAAATTTTTTATATGAGAGGTTGCAAAAAGTTAAAGATAATAATATACAAACACTAAAAGCAAAAACCATGTAACAATTATCATCTGGACTAGTTGTTCACTGAGTCCTTAGAAAGGACATCCACATAAAAGTTAACTAAGTCTTTAAGAGTTAGGCCATAATGTAGTGGTTGTACTATTGATGGAACTAATAGTATGGCTAGGAGTAATTAGGAATACTACAATTAACATAGAGGGGTTATGGAGCTCATAATCTCATACAAAGACATCAACTACTCTAGTAGTGTTCAAAGAATCATCTAGAATCGAATTCTTAAAAGCTACTTTGTAGCCAAAGTCTATTGAGTGCTAGTTCAGAAATAACTGGATAGGGTTTGGTTCTTAAGGTTGAACCTTAATAACTCTCATTTATGTCCACTACTAAACATTACCATCCTTATCAATCACAAGTGTAAAATGGAACTCTTACTTGAGAATGCCATACTTAATATTGTCAATATGCCACAACACATTTGTGATCTAAATTAGAGCTATGAAGAGGAGAAGTATCTACAAAATATACCCAAAAATAGAATGATTAATAAATTACTTAGTGAGATAGTTATCACATAAATTTTTAAATGGGTTTTGATTTAAAAAATAAAATATATATAAGATATGTATTAAACCATTTTCTTACTAAAAATCTTTTCTATATATTTCACATTTAGCAATTTCATATATTGCACTACTAAAGATATAGATATAATATGTCATATAATATAATCATAAGTAAAATATAATCAATCAATTAACAATTAAATGGCAATAAGGCATAAAAGGTCACTACCTTGTTATTTTAGACTAACTTTATCCCACACATCATTTTGTGTGATAAAGAATTTACGGCACCCAAACTCTTATCATTTCCACAAAGGTTGCATAATCACAATTGTTAGATTGTCGTATATGATATTTCAATCAATAATCATATATGGCCTTGAAGCTAACAATTACATAAGATATTTAAGCTTTTTTCATAGATAGGGCTTTTTGTAGTCTATTTTCACATATAGCTCTCTCTAGCTCATTTTCACATGGGGCTTTTTATAGCCTATTTTCACATATAATAGGATAAGGTCAAAATGTCATCCTTTAGTCATAGCTATCATATAACATAGAGTATAATCTAGTAAGGAAGAATTTATATTTACCTCATCATATTTCTAATGATCATATTAAGTATTCATATTTCTATTTCCATATGCTCGATTACCAAATCACATTCCCATGTAAAAGTTCATTATGATTCATAAATTTACTCACATCAAGAAACTATAAACTAAATTATCATCTTAAGCTCACAGTTTCATCATAGAAATCCATAGAGCACCATTCAATTTCTCATGACATTTCCACTAATGTTTAGGCATACTTTTAAACCATTACTTCATATATTTGTATGCTATAAGCAAATAAGATTTCATTTTAAAAATAAGTACATACCTCATGATTTTTGTAGAAAAATCATGAAGGGTATAACTTGGACTTTCCAAGTTCTATAACTTTTAAACCTAAGCATATTTAACCTTAAACTTTGCATATTATTTTATCAAGTGAGAAAACTATTTTTACTAACTTAATCAAGCACATATGCATACTAGCTAGAAGTAACTAAACTACACTTTTTCATTATATACTAACTTCAAATAGCCAA